>JAYESA010000003.1:64135128-64715128 GCA_036927795.1 Iris macrosiphon | reverse complement strand
CCTAGGTTAAGGAAAATGCAAGGTTAGGGTTAGCATAAATAAGAAGGAATAGAAGAAAGAAGGAAGAAAAAGGAAGGGAAACTTACTTGGAGAAGGAAGGAAGAAGAAAGAAGAAGTGGAGAAGAAGAAGAAGAAGTGAAGAAGTGGAAAAGGGGGATGGGGCTGCTGCTTGCTGTGTTCTCACGGGAATGGGGGGTAGGTAGGGGCCGGCCAAGTGAAATAAAGGGGGTTTACATGTCCAAAGGTCCAAAATGCCCTCCACACACTTGGGTTTGGGTTCCGGGTTCCAAAAGCACTCAAACTAACTCCAAATCTTTTCCACTAAACCACTAAAAATATAATAAATATTCTAAGCCCCAAAATAATCCTCACAAGGGTGTTGGTCGGGTCGGACATGGGTCCACTAGGGTCTGACATGGGTCCAAGCTAGCCAAAACCCTAAAACAATCAATTAAAAATAATACAACCACTAAATAAATATAAATATAATTAATTAAATACAATTCACAATTTACCAAATAAAAATAAAAAAATAACCCTATTTTCTAGAATTGGGTAGTGACAATAAGTGCTGCCCTCATCTGAAAATTCTACTTTCTGGAAACATCGTACGTGTTGGCACGTACTTTCCACAGCTGATTCAACTCATTTATCAAAGACTGTAAATATATATCGATGTTCCTCTTCGGATTGTTCGGACCCAGAATATTAACGGTTAGGAATATATACGGAGTCTTCATGCACATCCAAGGCGGTAGATTGTACAGAGTGACGATCAAAGGGCAACACGAATACTGGGAGCCCGAAAGTTCGAATGGGATAAAATCGTCAGAGGAGAGCCCCAATCTGACATTACGCATATTCGAAGCAAAATCTGGATACTCTCGATCAAAGTGCTTCCATGCTTCTCCATCGGATAGATGATCCAATACTTCTTCTATCTGTTTTTGCCTGTACCAACTCATGTTTTCTGCAGTCTCCTTCACCATAAACTACCTCTGCAACCGCGGTATTAAATGCAAGTAGTACATCAAATCGGTAGGCTTCTTTATGCCGATAGACTTTTCTCTTCCAGTGGCATTATAGCGATCAACACTATAGAATCTGTACGCATCTTCATCATTGTCATCTTTGTAGTACAATATGCACTCGTTGCGACATGCATCGATTTTCTCGTATCCCATCCAGAGTGATCTTACCATCCTTTTAGATCGTTAGAAGTCTTTAGGCAACTTTGTACTCTCTGGTAAGATCTCTATAATCAAATAAACCAGTCGGTTATAGCATTTTTGCGACATGTTAAAATCAGACTTGATGGTCAATAATCTTGTAACCACCTCCAATGGTGAATAATCTTCATAACCAGGATATAATGGAGTCCTTGCATTCTCCAACAACTCCATGAACTTTGCAGCATCGGTATTCGGTGCCTTCTCAGCTGCATCATGATTGTCTGGATCAAAACTAGGCTCCGTCGTATCAAAAACCATGTTTACCCACCCGTCGTTGTAAGCAGCATGGTCGTGGACATCCATATACGGCTCCACATAAGGCTCCGACATCGATGCTAAAGACACAAGTTCTCCATGCACGGTCCACTAATAGTAATTCGGCATGAAGCCCTTCGAGTACAAATTATATGTGACTTTTACTTCTGGATGATATCTCAAGTTGCGACATCTCACACACGGACACTTAATTTTGGTACCGTTCATGTACTGATGGAACGCCTTGGTAAACTGCAGGAACTGATGTACACCCTTGTCACGACCCGCACTCGGATATTCGGGCACGAGTACGTGGGTACGTCCAGCCTACGCCGCAGTGTCAGCGGTAGTACGCTGTCTAGGTCATATTCCCAGATAATTTAAAATCTATCTCATCCACAAGAATAAACAGGCAAGGATAATCATAGGAAATAGGAATGCTAAGATTTCATAAACAAAATGTGACAACAGATCCAATGTTTATTATAACCAGAAATTCAAATCGGGGACAAACCTGATTACTAGGATGAAAGAAAATAATAACTAACTGCTAACTACTCCTCAGCAGTAGTCTCCTGAGTAGGAACCGGCTCCTCAAAAGTATCACCTGCTCCCTCATAGGGACCATAATAGGTGGGGGCATAGTCCTCATCAACGCCTAATATCAACGGATCCAGTCAGGAAAGGAGCAAAGTACCAAATGCACAACAAGATTAAACTAAATATTTATGATAAGTAGAAAGAAACTGACTAAACATCACGATAAGAATATGCACAATAAGTAGTGAAATTATCTAAGAGTTAAGTACTAAAAATCAGGAACATAAGTAAAACAGGATTAATTGCTATAAACCAGGGACATGAGCAAGACAGGAATATAATGAGACTGGAAAATATAACTGTAACAAGACAAGAAACTATGTGTGTGTAATTGTGTATTTAGAATACATAGTTGGCATGTAGGGGGTTATAAGGCTAATCAAGCCGTCATAGACGGCTATCAGTCAGGAATAATCGAGTATCAGGCTGATGGTACAGTCGCGTACCAACAGCTAGCAGTCAGGACAGGGGAAGGATAAACTACATGCCTCCTAGTATTCTCCCTCCCGACACGAAAAGCAAGACATGAAATCCAATATTCTAACACTACGTGTAACATCAATGGTACTAGTAGAGCAAGGAATTAATTATCATAATATAAAGATTAAACTTGAAGTGCAGGTACTTGCCTGATGTTTGGATCCCACTACGGTTATGTTCTCGGGGAAAATTCCAGAAATGTGTCCAGATGCTGAAATAAACATTACCATCATGCTCAGAAGATATCAAATAGCTAGAAATGCCTGTCCTTGAGTCCAACTTGGAGACAAGGGCAAAAACGACAATTTCGGGTCAAAACAGGGTCCGCATATAGGCCCGCTTTGCACCGAAAAATGTGTCAGGGTCAAAGGTCTCCAAATTCACCAAACTTAGTGTCAACAGGTCAGGAACGATGATACGAACCCAACGGAACTTCTAGAATTGGATTCCGATGAGCCGATCACAAAATTGTCCGTCGAGCGGGACTTGTGGGGCCCACGACACGCGATTTTGTCAACGTTCTCAGAATCGAACCAAACTTGGGTCACAGGACCAGCGTATCGCTACGAGTCCGATGGCGTAAGTTTCGTTTCGATCTGATATATACACAGAAAGTTAGGGCTTGATTCAGAAAAGTCGGATACGGGACGTTGTCCGCGGATACGCGTTGATCCCGGTGTGCACGCACACCCGAATAGACTTCTGTGAAATCCCACACGTCCGTATCAACGACGCGCACGTATCTGTGAAGACCGCGCGCGACCAAGTCGTCCCGTTTGGCGGGGCGTACCCAGTTCCAGGATGAATCGGGTCATTATTTTTCCTGTTTTTGGATCGCGGTGTACGATCACCACAGGACGCGATGCCCCGAGCGGTTTGCCCAGGCACCGAGAGGGTCATACAGGCTTCGCAACGCAATTTACGGAATTGAAAATGGGGCAGCGAGGAGAAAGTTACACGTATCTGAACGGGGCTCAAAAACCGGAGTTTAAATCGTGTCCGACACGTGTCTGAGCTAGGGCTGTGTCCGGGTCTGAGGGTCCTGTGTCCGGCCGTGTCCGACACGCCAGGACCCTAGGGTTCCTGTGCATGGACGGGGACCACTGGAGGTAGGCGGCTCGGCTGGGGGCGGACCGCTGCGGTTGGCGGCGCTGGCAGCGCAGGGGCGGCCGGAGAGCTGCCTCTGCGGCTTGCTGCTGCTGCCGGTGCCGGTGGAGAAGAAGAGGAGGGGAGGAAGGAGGAGGACGGGGGAGAGGGCTGGGCGGCGTCGACGGTGGGCTAGGGCCGAGGAAGGCGGCGCAGTGGGATGGCGAGTCCGGGCGGCGCTGGGGGCAGCGGGCTGGAGGCGGAGCCGGTGGTGGGGTGACGGCCAAGGGGAGCTAGGGTTCTTATAGGGGAGACGGCGGGGCTAGGGCCGAGGGAGGCGGCGCTGCGGGCGGGGTCAGGCGCAGAGGGCGGAGGTGGCGGTGGACGCGGTCAGCAGTTCATGGGGGAGGGGAGAGGGTCAGCCGGGTCTGGGACGGGTCGGGTTGCGGGTCTGGCCGACCCGCCCGACCCGCTAGCCTTCGCGGGCTGGGCCGGTTGGACCCAATTGGGCTGGGCTGCTGAGGGATTGGGCCGGGCCCGGTTATTTTATTAAAATAATTAATTAAATATATAACAATAAATAATTAAATAATTAAATAATTAAATAATTAAATAATTAAGTAAATAGTTTTTAGGTGTTTTAAAATATGTCCGGGGTCCAATAAATTCCAGAAAAATTATCCTAAGTCCAATTTTTCATTTTACACCCAAAAATATTATTTTCATAATATTTTAATATTATTTATTAATTATTAAAAATCATTTAATAATTAGAAACCTGATTTTAATTACAGAAAATTGTGAAAAAATCTCAATTTAAAATTCTTGCAATATTAGGGGGTTGACAATCTACCCAACTTATAAAAATTTCGTCCTCAAAATTAAAATTAAGCTATAATCTATTAATCCTTCATGTACATAAGGCAAGTCAATCGCAATCTCCTTGCGATAATTAAAATCCTAATCATATCCACTGCAATCACTTCATGGTTAAGATGACTAATGTTCCAATCAAAATTCAACCTATGGTTATCTCTTCTTACTTTCTCAAATTATCCACAGGCAAATTTTAAATTAAGTTCATATAACATCTTCAAGATTTGCATACGCTTATAAATTTGCCTCACGATTCTAACTATCATAATTTCCTCTAGAAGTGATTTGAGTCCAAATAGTATTCCCATTCACAATTGTATGCTTCAATTCCATTCACATTCTCAATAGGTAGTCCAACCATCAAATTTTAATTCTTAATTCAAATCATCAAGTTGAAAAATAATTTAAATGTAGTCCACCAATGTTCAAGTCTAAAATTCTATATTTTTATCCTCTAATTTCAAATTGATGATTTTACCTTCATTATTTCAAATTTAAATCATGCACCTAAGGTATAAATATTGGGTCCTCAATATCAAGAATTTTGAAGTTCATTAATCCTCGTCATCTTAGTCATTCTTCTAATACTCTCAAAATTGAATTGGCTTGAACCTCTCCCAATCTAAGCTTTACTCGATCACAATCCAAAAGAAATTTCTCTCGAGTTGACAATGCACTGCTACCCAACTTAGAATTTACCCATCTATCACATAAGGCTATATACCT
The DNA here is from genome assembly GCA_036927795.1 of Iris macrosiphon. Classification (NCBI taxonomy): domain Eukaryota; kingdom Viridiplantae; phylum Streptophyta; class Magnoliopsida; order Asparagales; family Iridaceae; genus Iris; species Iris macrosiphon. The sequence goes on along the minus strand of JAYESA010000003.1, from coordinate 64,709,873 downwards.
TAAGAAAATATTCCTTAATTTATTTACTCATGTCCTTTAATCTTCGAAACTTCAACGCCGATCATATTACATATGATATGTCCTTAATTACGGAAGAATAATCCTCAAATATGTGATCGGCCTGTGGGTTATATCTAGTATTCTCTGTGTATCAAACTTATACCAGGCACGAGGTTTTGTCCTTCCAAAATAAGGGAAGACAGAGATCAATAATAAAGAGTTCAAGGGTGAGGTGATAGAACAGAAGTATCGGGATCAAGGCGTTTAAAGAATTCAAATGGGAATTGTCAAGCAGTTATGGACTGAAATTCTATTCTGGTAATCATTTGTTCGCATGCTCGTATTAGTACAGTTATGTAACCGATACGATATGCTCGGACATATCTAGAGGGCAAGTATATTTGTCTACTAATCACTATATATCTCAATCCATGTAAAGTATTATTTCGAAGGGCGAATCAAGCGCACTATGGTTGATCAGACCGTAATACACTGATTCTGAAATGTATTATTGTGGGCCTCCCCAATAATACACTTGTCATGAACAAGCTCGATAAAGAGTAAGCTTGCAAAACTAGGCTATAAAATAGCAGCATAAGTCAAGTACAGCAAAATTAAGTGCGCTAGATGATGATGAAAGGAGGTACAAATTATTCAAGTTCACAAATCAAAACAAAATAAGCAACATTAATAAAAGACTCTACAATCTCTACAGTTATCAAATATAAAAGCATATCAGGTTATTAGCAAGTTCAAAATTACTAGGTTGGGGCTGAGGTCACGAACCAATAGGCACGAGCTAAACTAGAAACGGCAGCTACAAATCACTTACGCGCATTAGCTACTCCAAGAGTCTGCGCGTTCTCCACGGTCATGTTGGTAGAGCATCTCATGGTGATCTTGTAGGAACCTCATCGCTTGCTGATAGATCTTTTACTCTGCATCCAAAATAAACGATAAGGGGCGCACAGGAATCAAGGCAGGATGCAAGTCAAGGAATCAATTCAAATCCGAGATAGATGTCAAGAATGATTCAAGCAAGTGGATGAGATCCTAAAACTTATCCTATCTTATTTGCAGGCATGTTCGGTCCCTAAGTTGAAACCGAACAATTTAGTCATTGACCTGCATGGGCCACCACAAAAATGTGTCATGACCCGCACCCGGATATTCGGGCACGAGTACGTGGGTACGTCCAGCCTACGCCGCAGTGTCGGCGGTAGTACGCTGTCTAGGTCATATTCCTAGGTAATTTAAAATCTATCTCATCCACAAGAATAAACAGGCAAGGATAATCACAGGAAATAGGAATGCTAAGATTTCATAAACAAAATGTGACAACAGATCCAATGTTTATTACAACCAGAAATTCAAATCGGGGACAAACCCGATTACTAGGATGAAAGAAAATAATAACTAACTGCTAACTACTCCTCAGCAGTAGTCTCCTGAGTGGGAACCGGCTCCTCAAAAGTATCACCTGCTCCCTCATAGGGACCATAATAGGTGGGGGCATAGTCCTCATCAACGCCTAATATCAACGGATCCAGTCAGGAAAGGAGCAAAGTACCAAATGTACAACAAGATTAAACTAAATATTTGTGATAAGTAGAAAGAAACTGACTAAACATCACGATAAGAATATGCACAATAAGTAGTGAAATTATCTAAGAGTTAAGTACTAAAAATTAGGAACATAAGTAAAACAGGATTAATTACTATAAACCAGGGACATGAGCAAGACAGGAATATAATGAGACAGAAAAATATAACTGTAACAAGACAAGAAACTATGTGTGTATAATTATGTATTTAGAATACATAGTTGGCATGTAGGGGGTTATAAGGCTAATCAGGCCGTCATAGACGGCTATCAGTCAGGAATAATCGAGTATCAGGCTGATGGTACAGGCGCGTACCAACAGCTAGCAGTCAGGACAGGGGGAAGGGTAAACTACATGCCTCCTAGTATTCTCCCTCCCGACACGAAAAGTAAGACATGAAATCCAATATTCTAACACTATATGTAACATCAATGGTATTAGTAGAGCAAGGAATTAATTATCACAATATAAAGATTAAACTTGAAGTGCAGGTACTTGCTTGATGTTTGGATCCCACTACGGTTATGTTCTCGGGGAAAATTCTAGAAATGTGTCCAGATGCTGAAATAAATATTATCATCATGCTCAGAAGATATCAAATAGCTAGAAACGCCTGTCCATGAGTCTAATTTGGAGACAAGGGCAAAAACTGCAATTTCGGGTCAAAACAGGGTCCGCATATGGGCCCGCTTTGCACCGAAAAACGTGTCAGGGTCAAAGGTCTCCAAATTCACCAAACTTAGTGTCAACAGGTCAGGAACGATGATACGAACCCAACGGAACTTCCAGAATTGGATTCCGATGAGCCGATCACAAATCGCCCGTCGAGCGGGACCTGTGGGGCCCACGACACGCGATTTCGTCAACGTTCTCAGAATCGAACCAAACTTGGGTCACAGGACCAGCGTATCTCTACGAGTTCGATGGCACAAGTTTTGTTTCGATCCGACATGTACACAGAAAGTTAGGGCTTGATTCAGAAAAGTTGGATACGGGGCGTTGTCCGCGGATACGCGTTGATCCCGGTGTGCACGTACACCCGAATAGACTTCTGCGAAATCCCACACGTCCGTATCAACGACGCGCACGTATCTGTGAAGACCGCGCATGACCAAGTCGTCCTGTTTGGCGGGGCGTACCCAGTTCCGGGGTGAATCGGGTCGTTGTTTTTTCTGTTTTTTGATCGCGGTGTACGATCACCACAGGACGCGATGCCCCGAGCGGTTTGCCCAGGCACCGAGAGGGTCATACAGGCTTCGCAACGCAATTTACGGAATTGAAAACGGGGCAGCGAGGAGAAAGTTACACGTACCTGAACGGGGCTCAAAAACCGGGGTTTAAATCGTGTCCGACACGTGTCTGAGCTAGGGCTGTGTCCGGGTCTGAGGGTCCTGTGTCCGGCCGTGTCCGACATGCCAGGACCCTAGGCTTCCTGTGCACGGACGGGGACCGCCGGAGGTGGGCGGCTCGGCTGGAGGCGGACCGCTGCGGTTGGCGGCACTGGCAGCGCGGGGGCGGCCGGAGAGCTGCCACTGCGGCTTGCTGCTGCTGCCGGTGCCGGTGGAGAAGAAGAGGAGGGGAGGAAGGAGGAGGACGGAGGAGAGGGCTGGGCGGCGTCGACGGTGGGCTAGGGCCGAGGGAGGCATCGCAGTGGGCTGGAGGCGGAGCCGGTGGTGGGGTGACGGCCAAGGGGAGCTAGGGTTCTTATAGGGGAGACGGCGGGGCTAGGGCCGAGGGAGGCGACGCTGCGGGCGGGGTCAGGTGCAGCGGGCGGAGGCGCGTGGCTGCGGGCGCGACGGACGTGGCGGTGGACGCGGTCAGCAGTTCGTGGGGGAGGGGAGAGGGTCAGCCGGGTCTGGATCGGGTCGGGTCGGGTTGCGGGTCTGGCCGACCCGCCCGACCAGCTAGCCTTCGCGGGCTGGGTCGGTTGGGCCCAATTGGGCTGGGCTGCTGAGGGATTAGGCCGGGCCTGGTTATTTTATTAAATAATTAATTAAATATATAACAATAAATAATTAATTAATTAAATAATTAAGTAAATAGTTTTTAGGTATTTTAAAATATGTCCGGGGTCCAATAAATTCCAAAAAAATTACCCTAAGTCCAATTTTTTATTTTACACCCAAAAATATTATTTTCATAATATTTTAATATTATTTATTAATTGTTAAAAATTATTTAATAATTAGAAACCTGATTTTAATTACAAAAAATTCCCAGAAAATTCCAGAAAATTGTAAAAAAATCCCAATTTAAAATTCTTGTAAAATCAGGGGGTTTACAACTCTCAATAAATTCATCCCGTACACCGCACATGTCATCAGGATGACGATTGTACATCCACGAACGATGACGCAGATAGTAATTCATATCCATTTTTTGATACTTCTACAAAAATGAATATACATCATTCAAGTATATACTCATCATTAAATATAGTACATGTACTGATACACCTAGTCCTAGCATATATACTCATCGTTAAATACAGTGTGATTCTCTTTAGGAAGGTAAAAATTGTTCTAACTTGATACACGATGCCCTTGAATATTTTATCAACCTCATCCCTTTATATCTGGTGTTTGTACTGACAATACCTGCTATTTAAAGCCCTATACACTAAGTCAGAGAAGGCTCCTTAAGTCTAGAAACTGCTACCGTAGATGCATATGTTGTGGAGCTGGGTTTCAATAAGGTAGAGGATCGTCAAGAGACGATCCTTGCATTGGTGATTAGGAAGGATTCATTGTAAGTATCGGCCTATAAATCAAATTACTACGAAGACTTAAGTCATTTTTATGGTCAAATTTTAATATGAATCATTTAAAACCTAAATTTACAAGACTTAAGTCATTAAACAAATTGGCCCAAATGTAACTATCCAAGTTGATTGTTAATTAATTCAAGTTGTAAACTTTAACAAGAATTTAAGAGTTCAAAACTGAACTAACTAATCCGCAAAAAAGAACCGGTTGAACCTTCCTTATTGTGGTTAATCACAAATACTCCTAATTCAATTAAAATAAATAAAACATAAGTTAGGGTTAGGGAATTAAGGACGAATATCTTGACCATGACAAATTTATAATCTACATGGGCTGAAGCCAGGGCTGACCAATATTAGGGGGACAAGCTTGACGATTGTCCTAGACTCCTCAAATGGGCAAGGCCCCAAAATATGGCCCAAAGTTACTTACAAAACAATCCTTCTGTCACATCCCAGTCCCAAAATACGTAGGACTAGGAATACGTAAGCATGCTAGCCGTAGGTATATGGCAACTACAATATATGGATACCATAATACATACGTACGTTGTAATATGAATATTAACTCACATGTGGTATATATATAGTCACAAGTCACAGAAATACTAATCTTATCCACACAACAAGTCATAGAAAAGAAATAACTAAACTAGAATAATGAGTCTGAATAATCCAAAATAATAGTTGGGTGGAGACAAATCCACTACCAATGACTATATCAATACTAAAATAAGAGAGGAGTATAAAATCTCCAATATAAAATAAGATGATGATATAAGAGTTTCAGCTAAAGGATCCATCGCTAGAGATAATCAAAGATGCTCAGAAGGTAAGACCTCATCGGAAGAGATAAGTAGTGAGTACTGATCCATGCTCATGCGAATAGTCAAGATCGTATACGCCTGAAAAGGGACCAGGTCCTCAGAGGGACGTAACAAGATACATAGAAGCATGCCAATTTGAATACAGAAACATGCATAATAGACAGAAAATATATAAGTACGATGTATAAGATAATCTATATAAATGCATAATGAGGACAACTTTTTGATGTATGGGCATGGGTAGGCTACTCGATCTAAATCTTACAACTCACACACACGGCAGGGACATCAAAAATTGATATACCTTCCTAAAGAGAATCGTCTCTTGAGGATTATGATGAGTGAAAGTGTAAATTACGTGATTCATAATGGCACGAAAGGATACGACTAGGATAGGAAGAGTGAAGCACGAGATACAGAATGAATAGAGAAGAGAAGATGACCCCCAAGGGGCGAGATGGTGATAGGAAGAGAATACTACTACTGCTAATTGCGTCATCAATTAGCATCGCGTATATGCCATCTGGGTAAAATATCAATATATCCTCATAACTGCTAAACCATCATATATATAATTTTAAGTCTACCATGCACCTAAGATCTCATGTCACAATAGGGTCATGAGTATGCAATGAAAAATATAACAAAAAGGTCGTACATGTATCTATGGCTTCCTGTGCCTGTGCTCCTATATTTGTCATTATGAGTGCTTGGCCTATGGGATATATCTAGTACTATCCGTGTATCAAACTTATACTATGTACAAACGTTCGTCTTTCCAAAATAGGGGAAGACGGAAAACAATAATAAAGAATTGAAGGAGGAGGTGATAGAATACAAGTACGGGATTCAAAGGAATTAGAGAATTTGAAAGGGAGTTGCCAAGACAGTTGTGGATTAAAATCTTATTTTGGTAAATTTCTATTCACATGTTCACATCAGAACAGTTATGTACATGATATGATATGCTCTGACCAGCCTAGAGGACAAGTATAATCGTCTAACAAGTTGAGTCAACAATCCACATAAAGTAGTGATACGAAGAGAGAACCAAGCGCACTAAGGTTGATCAGGCCATAATACACTGATTCTGATTTAGATAATGTATTAGTGTGGGCCCCCAATAGTACATATGTCATGAAGAAGCTCGATAAAAGAATAATCTTGCAAAACTAAGCTATAATAGCAGCATAAGTCGAGGTAGTACAGACAATATAGGTACGCTGGATTATAATGAGTGAAAGTACAAATTACGTGAGTTAAAACTAAGTGTAATCAAAAATCACAATCTAAATGAACAACTCAACTATCAAGTTCTACTACTAAGCATATAATTTCAAAATTCAAGATTAACAACTATAAATCTAGCAAACTATATATCCTAACATAAATGAGAATCACTTGGCCTACAATCAGAAGGGTTAGGTGGCACGAATTGAAAGATGAAAGAAAATTTTAGACGTCACACAAATAGCGAGCGTTAAGGTTGCAGAGGAACAAGATATGAAATTAAAATAGAGGCTCTAGATAACATCATGGTTCTCTAAGGAAATATGATATGCTAATATCTGTGTTTGAGGTATGACTAAGAAAAATATTCTATTCATTCCTCTTGGTTTCCTGAGGTATTATTCTGCTAATATCCAGACAAGATTCTGAATATATAGTTTTCTAATACTATCTCACTATGAAAGTTATGTCAAGTCCTAATATTCAACCTTGGATTTCTATTGGTTCCTCAATAGTAGGGTCAAACAATACGGTCAAAGTTCTAACTAACTCTAGTAGTGTCTATACTACTCTCAAGTCATCCCTAATTACCAAGGGATAATGGTCAATCAATCTACAGGTAAGGGATGCTAGGGTTCATTAGGTAGTAAGGAATGCTAGGGTTCATTAAGTATTCTAACTTAGTGATGTGTCAATATTCTAGTGGTATTCTTCTTAGGAATATTACCCTAATTATTATCCTAACAATAGGGATTCCTATATTCTAGGAGAGGGCTATACTCAAGGAACTATTAGGGAAGTACATGAATCAAGCAGGATGCAATTATTTAAATAGACTGGATTGGAAGGAAGAGTCATAATCAATTGTGGATGAGATCCTATACTCTAATCCTAGGTGGAGGCTTGCTCGGTAGAGTAACGTAACTGAGACAATATGCTCTCGACCTGCATGGGCAACCACAAAAATATGTCATGCCCCAGTCCCAAAATACGTAGGACTAGGAATACATAAGCATGCCAGCCGTAGGTATATGGCAACTCCAATATATGAATACCATAATATATACGTACGCTATAATATGAATATTAGCTCACGTGTGGTATATATATATAGTCACAAGTCATAAGAATACTAATCTCATCCACACAATAAGTCATAGAAAAGAAATAAAACTAAACTAGAATAATGAGTCTGAATAATCCAAAATAATAGTCGGGTGGAGACAAATTCACTACCAATGACTATATCAATACTAAAATGAGAGAGGAGTATAAAATCTCCAATATAAAATAAGATAATGATATAAGAGTGTCAGCTAATGGATCCATCGCTAGAGATAATCAAAGATGCTCTGAAGGTAAGACCTCCTCGGAAGGGATAAGTAGTGAGTCATGATCCGTGCTCCTGCGAATAGTCAAGATCGTCTACACCTGGAAAGGGACCAGGTCCTCAGAGGGACGTAACAAGATACATAGAGCTTGCTAATTTGAATACAATAAACATGCATAATAGACAGAAAATATATAAATACGATGTACAAGACAATCTATATTAATGTATAATGAGGACAAATTTTCGACATATGGGCATGGGTAGGCTACTCGATCTAAATCTCACAACTCACACACACGACAAGGACATCAGAAATTGACATACCTTCCTAAATAGAATCATCTCTTGAGGATTATGATGAGTGAAAGTACAAATTACGTGATTCATAATGGCACAAAAGGATACGACTAGGATAGGAAGAGTGAAGCACGAGATATGGAATGGATAGAGAAGAGAAGATGACCCCCAAGGGGCGAGATGATGATAGGAAGAGAATACTACTACTGCTAATCGTGTCATCCATTAACATCGCGTGTATGCCATCTGGGTAGAATATCAATATATCCTCATAACTGTTAAACCATCATATATATAATTCTACGTCTACCATGCACCTAAGATCTCATGTCACAATGGGGTCATGAGTATGCAATGACAAATATAACAAAAAGGCCGTACCTGTATCTATAGCTTCCTGTACCTGTGCTCCTATATTTGTCATTATGAGTGCTTGGCATATGGGGTATATCTAGTACTATCCGTGTATCAAACTTATACTAAGCACGAACGTTCGTCTTTCCGAAATAGGGGAAGACAGAAAACAACAATAAAGAATTCAAGGAAGAGGTGATAGAATAAAAGTACAGGATTCAAAGGGATTAGAGAATTTGAAAGGGAGTTGCCAAGGCAGTTGTGGATAGAAATCTTATTTTGGTAAATTTCTATTCGCATGTTCCCATCAGAAAAGTTATGTACCTGACATGATATGCTCTGACTAGCCTAAAGGACAAGTATATTCGTCTAACAAGTTGAGTCAACAATCCACATAAAGTAGTGATACGAAGAGCGAACCAAATGCACTAAGATTGATCAGATCATAATGCATTAATTCTGATTTAGATAATGTATTAGTGTGGGCCCTCAATAATACATATGTTATGAACAAGCTCGATAAAAGAATAAGCTTGCAAAACTAAGCTATAATAGCAGCATAAGTCGAGGTAGTACAGACAATATAGGTACGCTGGATTATAATGAGTGAAAGTACAAATTATGTGATTTGAAACTAAGGGTAATCAAAAATCATAATCTAAATGAACAACTCAACTATCAAGTTCTACTACTAAGCACATAATTTCAAAATGCAAGATTAACAACTATAAATCTAGCAAACTATATATCCTAACATAAATGAGAATCACTTGGCCTACAATCAGAAGGGTTAAGCGGCACGAATTGAAAGATGAAAGAAAATTTAGACGTCACACAAATAGCGAGCATTAAGGTTACAGAGGAACAAGATATAAAATTAAAATATAGGCTCTAGATAACGTCATGGTTCTCTAAGAAAATATGATATGCTAATATCTGTGTTTGAGGTATGACCAAGGAAAATATTCTATTCATTCCTCTTGGTTTTCTAAGGTATTATTTTGCTAATATCAAGACAAGAATCTAAATATATAGTTTTCTAATACTATCTCACTATGAAATTTAGGTTTAGTCCTAATATTCAACCTTAGATTTCTATTGGTTCCTCAATACTAGGGTCAACCAATACGATCAAAGTTCTAACTAACTCTAGTAGTATCTATACTATTCTCAAGTCATCCTTAATTACCAAGGGATAATGGTCAATCAATCTACAGGTAAGGGATGCTAGGGTTTATTAGGTAGTAAGGAATGCTAGGGTTCATTAAGTATTCTAACTTAGTGATGTGTCAATATTCTAGTGGTATTCTTCTTAGGAATATTACCCTAATTATTATCCTAACAATATGGATTCCTATATTCTAGGAGAGGGCTATACTCAAGAAACTATTAGGGAAGTACATGAATCATGCAGGATTCGATTATTTAAATAGACTGGATTGGAAGGAAGAGTCGTAATCAATTGTGGATGAGATCCTATACTCTAATCCTAGGTAGAGGCTTGCTCGGTACAGTAAGGTAACCGAGAAAATATGCTCTCGACCTGCATGGGCCACCACAAAAATATGTCACGTCCCAGTTCCAAAATACGTAGGACTAGGAATACATAAGCATGCCAGTCGTAGGTATATGGCAGCTACAATATATTTATACCATAATACATATGTACGCTATAATATGAATATTAACTCACATATGGTATATATATAGTCACAAGTCATAGAAATACTAATCTCATCTATACAATAAGTCATAGAAAAGAAATAAAACTAAACTAGAATAATGAGTTTGAATAATCCAAAATAATAGTCGGGTGGAGACAAATTCACTATCAATGACTATATCAATACTAAAATAAGAGAGGAGTATAAAATCTCCAATATAAAATAAGATAATGATATAAGAGTGTTATCTAAAGGATCCATCGCTAGAGGTAATCAAAGATGCTCAAAAGGTAAGACCTCCTCGGAAGAGATAAGTAGTGAGTCCTGATCCGTGCTCCTATGAATAGTCAAGATCGTCTACACCTGGAAAGGGACCAGTCCTCAGAGGGACGTAACAAGATACATAGAAGCATGCTAAATTGAATACAGTAAACATGCATAATAGACAGAAAATATATAAGTATGATGTACAAGACAATCTATATAAATGCATAACAAGGACAACTTTTCGACGTATAGGCATGGGTAGGCTACTCGATCTAAATCTCATAACTCACACACACGGCAGGGACATCAGAAATTGACATACCTTCCTAAAGATAATCGTCTCTTGAGGATTATGATGAGTGAAAGTACAAATTACGTTATTTATAATGGCACAAAAGGATACGACTAGGATAGGAAGAGTGAAGCACGAGATACGGAATGGATAGAGAAGAGAAGATGACCCCCAAGGGGCGAGATGGTGATAGGAAGAGAATACTACTACTGCTAATTGTGTCATCCATTAGCATCGCGTGTATGCCATCTGGGTAGAATATCAATATATCCTCATAACTGCTAAACCATCATATATATAATTCTACGTCTACCATGCACCTAAGATCTCATGTCGCAATGGGGTCATGAGTATGCAATAACAAATATAACAAAAAGGTCGTACCTGTATCTATGGCTTCCTGTGCCTGTGGTCCTATATTTGTCATTATAAGTGCTTGGCCTATGGGGTATATCTAGTACTATCCATGTATCAAACTTATACTAAGCATGAACGTTTGTCTTTCCAAAATAGGGGAAGACAGAAAACAACAATAAAGAATTCAAGGAAGAGGTGATAGAATACAATTACGGGATTCAAAGGGATTAGAGAATTTGAAAGGGAGTTGCCAAGGCAGTTGTGGATTAAAATCTTATTTTGGTAAATTCTTATTCGCATGTTCACATCAGAATAGTTATGTACCTGACATGATATGCTCTGATCAGCATAGAGGACAAGTATATTCGTCTAACAAGTTGAGTCAACAATCCACATAAAGTAGTGATACGAAGAGCGAACCAAACGCACTAAGATTGATCAGACCATAATGCATTGATTCTGATTTAGATAATGTATTAGTGTGGGCCCCCAATAATACATATGTTATGAACAAGCTCGATAAAAGAATAAGCTTGCAAAACTAAGCCATAATAGCAGCATAAATCGAGGTAGTACAGAAAATATAGGTATGCTAGATTATGATGAGTGAAAGTACAAATTACGTGATTTGAAACTAAGAGTAATCAAAAATCACAATCTAAATGAACAACTCAACTATCAAGTTCTACCTACTAAGCACATAATTTCAAAATTAAAGATTAACAACTATAAATCTAGCAAACTATATATCCTAACATAAATAGGAATCACTTGGCCTACAATCAGAAGGGTTAGGTGGCATGAATTGAAAGATGAAAAAAAAAATTAGACGTCACACAAATAGCGAGCGTTAAGGTTGCAGAGGAACAAGATATGAAATTAAAATAGAGGCTCTAGATAACATCATGGTTCTCTAAGAAAATATGGTATGCTAATATCTGTAATTGAGGTATGACCAAGGAAAATATTCTATTCATTTCTCTTGTTTTCCTAAGGTATTATTCTGCTAATATCAAGATAAGAATCTAAATATATAGTTTTCTAATACTATCTCACTATGAAAGTTAGGTTTAGTCCTAATATTCAACCTTGGATTTATATTGGTTTTTCAATACTAGGGTCAAACAATACGGTCAAAGTTCTAACTAACTCTAGTAGTGTCTATACTACTCTCAAGTCATCCCTAATTACTAAGGGATAATGGTCAATCAATCTACAGGTAAGGGATGCTAGGGTTCATTAGGTAGTAAGGAATGCTAGGGTTCATTAAGTATTCTAACTTAGTGAAGTGTCAATATTCTAGTGGTATTCTTCTTAGGAATATTACCCTAATTATTATCCTAACAATAGGGATTCCTATATTCTAGAAGAGGGCTATACTCAAGGAACTATTAGGGAAGTACATGAATCAAGCAGGCTGTAATTATTTAAATAGACTTGATTGGAACGAAGAGTCATAATCAATTGTGGATGAGATCCTATACTCTAATCCTAGGTGGAGGCTTGCTCGGTACAGTAACGTAACCGAGACAATATGCTCTCGACCTGCATTAGCCACCACAAAAATATGTCACGCCCCAGTCCCAAAATACGTAGGACTAGGAATACATAAGCTTGCCAGTCGTAGGTATATAACAACTCCAATATATGGATACCATAATACATACGCTATAATATGAATATTAACTCACATGTGGTATATATATAGTCACAAGTCATAGAAATATTAATCTCATCCACACAATAAGTCATAGAAAAGAAATAAAACTAAACTAGAATAATGAGTCTGAATAATCCAAAATAATAGTCGGGTGGAGACAAATTCACTACCAATGACTATATCAATACTAAAATGAGAGAGGAGTATAAAATCTCCAATATAAAATAAGATGATGATATAAGAGTGTCAGCTAAAGGATCCATCGCTAGAGATAATCAAAGATGCTCAGAAGGTAAGACCTCCTTGGAAGAGATAAGTAGTGAGTCCTGATCCGTGCTCCTGCGAATAGTCAAGATCGTCTATACCTGGAAAGGGACCAGGTCCTCAGAGGGACGTAACAAGATACATAGAAGCATGCTAATTTAAATACAGTAAACATGCATAATAGACTGAAAATATATAAGTATGCTGTACAAGACAATCTATATAAATACATAATGAGGACAACTTTTTGACGTATGGGCATGGGGAGGCTACTTGATCTAAATATCACAACTCACACACACGGCAGGGACATCAGAAATTGACATACCTTCCTAAAGAGAATCATCTCTTGAGGATTATGATGAGTGAAAGTACAAATTACGTGATTCATAATGGCACAAAAGGATACGACAAGGATAGGAAGAGTGAAGCATGAGATACGGAATGGATAGAGAAGAGAAGATGACCCCCAAGGGGCAAGATGGTGATAGGAAGAGAATACTACTGCTGCTAATCGCGTTATTCATTAGCATCGCGTGTATGCCATCTGGGTAGAATATCAATATATCCTCATAACTGCTAAACCATCATATATATAATTCTACGTCTACCATGCACCTAAGATCTCATGTCATAATGGGGTCATAAGTATGCAATAACAAATATAATAAAAGGTCGTACCTGTATCTATGGCTTTCTATGCCTGTGCTCCTATATTTGTCATTATGAGTGCTTGGCCTATGGGGTATATCTAGTACTATCCGTGTATCAAACTTATACTAAGTACGAACGTTCGTCTTTCTGAAATAGGGGAAGACGAAAAACAACAATAAAGAATTAAAGGAGGAGGTGATAGAATACAAGTACGGAATTCAAAGGGATTAGAAAATTTGAAAGGGAGTTGCCAAGGCAGTTGTGGATTAAAATCTTATTTTGGTAAATTTTTATTCGCATGTTCATATCAGAAGAACATTTATGTACCTGATATGATATGCTCTGACCAGCCTAGAGGACAAGTATATTTGTCTAACAAGTTGAGTCAATAATCCACATAAAGTAGTGATACGAAGAGCGAACCAAATGCACTAAGATTGATCAGACCATAATGCATTGACTCTGATTTAGATAATGTATTAGTGTGGGCCTCCAATAATACATATGTCATGAACAAGCTCGATAAAAGAATAAGCTTGCAAAACTAAGCCATAATAGCAGCATAAGTCGAGGTAGTACAGAAAATATAGGTACGCTGGATTATGATGAGTGAAAGTACAAATTACGTGATTTGAAACTTAGAGTAATCAAAAATCACAATCTAAATGAACAACTCAACTATCAAGTTCTACCTACTAAGCACATAATTTCAAAATTCATGATTAACAACTATAAATCTAGCAAACTATATATCCTAACATAAATGGGAATCACTTGGCCTACAATCAGAAGGGTTAGGTGGCACGAATTGAAAGATGAAAGAAAATTTTAGACGTCACACAAATAGCGAGCGTTAAGGTTGCAGAGGAACAATATATGAAATTAAAATAGAGGCTCTAGATAACATCATGGTTCTCTAAGGAAATATTGTATACTAATATCTGTGTTTGAGGTATGACCAAGAAAAATATTTTATTCATTCCTCTTAGTTTCCTAAGGTATTATTCTGCTAATATCAAGACAAGAATCTAAATATATAGTTTTGTAATACTATCTCACTATAAAAGTTAGGTTTAGTCCTAATATTTAATCTTGGATTTCTATTGGTTCCTCAATACTAGGGTCAAACAATACGGTCAAAGTTCTAACTAACTCTAGTAGTGTCTATCCTACTCTTAAGTCATCCCTAATTACCAAGGGATAATGGTCAATCAATCTTCAGGTAAGGGATGCAAGGGTTCATTAGGTAGTAAGGAATGCTAGGGTTTATTAAGTATTCTAACTTAGTGATGTATCAATATTCTAGTGGTATTCTTCTTAGGAATATTACCCTAATTTTATCCTAACAATAGGAGAGGGCTATACTCAAGGAACTATTAGGGAAGTACATAAATCAAGCAGTATGCAATTATTTAGATAGACTGGATTGGAAGGAAGAGTCATAATCAATTGTAGATGAGATCCTATACTCTAATCCTAGGTGGAGGCTTGCTCGGTACAGTAGCGTAACCGAGACAATATGCTCTCGACCTGCATGGGCCACTACAAAAATATGTCATGCCCCAGTCCAAAAATACGTAGGACTAGGAATACATAAGTATGCCAGCCGTAGGTATATAGCAACTCCAATATATGGATACTATAATATATACGTACGCTATAATATGAATATTAACTCGCATATGGTATATATATAGTCACAAGTCATTGAAATACTAATCTCATCCACACAAAAAGTCACAGAAAAGAAATAAAACTAAACTAGAATAATGAGTCTGAATAATCCAAAATAATAGTCGGGTGGAGACAAATTCACTACCAATGACTATATCAATACTAAAATGAGAGAGGAGTATAAAATAAGATGATGATATAAGAGTGTCAGCTAAAGGATCCATCGTTAGAGATAATCAAAGATGCTCAGAAGGTAAGACCTCATCGAAAGAGATAAGTAGTGAGTCCTGATCCGTGCTCCTGTGAATAGTCAAGATCGTCTACACCTGGAAAGGGACCAGGTCCTCAGAGGGACGTAACAAGATACATAGAAGCATGCTAATTTGAATACAGTAAACATGCATAATAGACAAAAAATATATAAGTACATTGTACAAGATAATCTATATGAATGCATAATGAGGACAACTTTTCGACGTATGGGCATGGGTAGGCTACTCAATCTAAATCTCACAACTCACACACACGGCAGGGACATCAGAAATCGACATACCTCGGGGGTAGCGACCAGCGCGACACCAGAAATCGACATACCTCAGGGGTAGCGACCAGCGCGACACACTACCGTAGTGCGTGCTAGATACTACGGTTTACCAGAGTAGTTATAGCCCATACGCCTACTGATTGTCCTCCCCTCCCATGATACTATGTATCAAGTGTGTGTGTCAACATATATATAGTATTTATTTATGACTGAAAGAAAATACACATGCAATGAATATACAAAAATATAATAAGCATACAAAGTACTATAAGCAATTTAGCAAGGTATCTTGCCTAGCAAGAGAACTGCAAAGTGTAACGTCCAGGAGTCAAGCACACATGATCAGAAATACGATCTCAGAATGAACATCTCCGGATGCTGAAATAAACATCACCAATATTCCAAAAATAAGCGAGATAGCTAGAAAATACTACCCTTTCGTCCAATTTGGATACAGGGGCAAAACGGTAATTTTGGGTCAAAGTAGGGTCCACTTGTGGCCCACTTTGCACCAAAAAGCGTGCCAGGGCTAAAGGTCTCTAAAAGGGACAAATTATAGGTCAAACCAATTCTAAACGTTAATAAAACTAAATGGTACATCCAATTTTGGATTCTGGCGAGCCGAACACAAATTTGCCCAAAAAGTCAACCGTAGGGCCCGCCAATAGGCAGCTTGGTCAACTGTCTCAGAATTATGTGAAACTTGGATCACAAGAATCGCGTGATACCATGAATCCAATGGCATAAGTTTTGTCACATTCTGACGAGCGTACACTAAATAGTGCAGTATTTTACAAAAGTCGCAATACAGGGCCTTTTTACTGATATCGGGTGATTCTGACGCGCACACACGTCCAAATCAGTTTCTGTGAAAGTTTATACGTCTGAATATACCATACGTGCCTTTCGGTGCAACTGGTTTGCGACAAAGCGGTCCCGTTTGGCGGAGCACGTTCTGTATCACAAATTTTTGTGCTTCGAAAATAAGTTTTTATGAGTTTTCAACCTAATTTTATTCTATATATAACACCAAATAAAATAATATAATTGACAAGAAATAATCTCGATTATATGATCTTCATATAGCAAGAAGAAAATCTAAGTTTGGATCTCTGTAGTGGGAGATACGAGTCCTTGAACATGGGTCATCGCAACAGATTATAGTAGTTTAAAAACATAGTTTTTCTTAAAGTTATCGTCAATTTTTACCTAGGGTTACGCGCTGATCAGAGGAAACTAATACACAGAGTTGGAAGAGGGATAGGTCATGAACATACCGGTGAAGGCGGGATCAAATTTGATCGAGTGATGGAGCAGAAATCTACGCATGAACAGGGGTTCGCTGCTGTAGTTTTTCTGCGCGGCGCACGCGGGATCTCCCGCAGCGAGCGGCGGGCAGGCTCAGGCGACGGCGGCGGTGAACTCCGGTGGTCGGCGGCGCTGGGAAGTCGGCGGCGGTCTGGGAAGGTAGAGATTTAGGGTTAGGGTTTTGGGTTTATAAGAGTGATATATAAATAGGTAGCGGGGGAACAGGGGGGTTATACTCGCACGTGGGGGGGGCGTAGCTGCTGCTGCTACTGCGGGTAGGCTTAGGAAATGGGTTAGGGTTAGTTAAGGGCTTTTGGGTTTAGGAAATGGCTTTAGGCAGTTAAGGTACTATGGGCTTAGTATTAGGTTTTCATTTTTTCTTTCTTCTTTCTTTCTTTCTTTATTCTTTTCTTTTCTTTTATTCTTTTCCTAATCAATTTTATTATTACTATTACTATTATTATTAATATTATTATTATTATTATTATTATAACTATTACTTAATACTTATTATTATTATTATACTAATTATTTATTTGCATACATATTTAAGGTATAAAAAATCTAAAAAATATTGTACCCAAAATAAATTTTCAAAAACCTATTACTCTTCTACAAAGATTCCAAAAAATCAAAACAATAGTTTTGTACAATAATTCTAAATGATTAATTTATCAAGGTAATTAAATCAATAATAAATATTATCTAAATAACTATGGCATAATATAAATAAATTCCATGATTAATTAATTAAATATAATATTTAAAAAATATGGGGTTTTACACCTTCCAATGGGAAGGCCCAAACATGCACTGAACCTACTTAAGTAGAACTTTGTAGTAATGTGTCATCTCTTGAGGTTCGGGTTAGGGTTAGGGTTTACACCCTCTGTGATAGTCTGTCTCGTGTTTGTGTCAGTGTATGTATGTCATGTCTGTGTCAGTGTCAGTGTCATGTCGTATGCATCTGTGAGAGAAAGAGAGAGGGAGAGATCAGGTTAGGGTTAGGGTTTATACCCTCTGTGATAGTCTGTGTCGTGTATGGGTCAGTGTGTCATGTCTGTATCATGTGCATCTGTTAGAGAGAGAGAGAGAGATTGGGTTAGGGTTAGTGTCATGCCGTGTTTGTTACGTGTATGGGTGTCGTGTCTATGTTAGTGTCTGTCACGTGTGTGTATCGTATTTGTGTCAGTGTTATGTCGTGTCCTGTGAGAGAGAGAGAGTTAGGGTTTACCTAGAGGAGGAGGAGGAGGAGGGGGCGCCAGATGCCGGAGTGTGCAGTTCGTCGGAGAGGGGGGGAAGAGGGGGAAGTTTCTGAAAAATGGGAGAAGATTTCGACAAAAGGGGGAAATCGAAACATATATTAATATTTTAGCGACGTTTAGCGACGTTAACTTATGACGTTACTAGTAAAAATATTTTGCGACGTTATAGACGTCGCTAAAAGAGTCGCTAAATATCAAAAATACTAACGTCGCTACATACGTCGCTAAACCTCGCTAAATCATAAAGCTCAGCGACGTTTAGCGACCTTAAATAAGCTTATAGTGACTATTCTTTTAAAAAACTGAATTATAGTCGCTAAACGTCGCTATATATTGCCAAACAGCGACTTATAGCGATGTTTCCTTTTGGAGTCACTGAAATCTTTAATATTAGCGACGTTTTACTTTGACGTTGCTAAAAACGTTGCTATTTTATCATATTTTGGTAGTGGATAGGGGGTTGGGGGCGCGGCTTGGGGGGAGGGGGCACGAGAGTGGTGCAATTGTCGGGGTGGTAGAGGGAGTGTGTAGCCGGTGGGGAAGGGGGGATGTCATGACCAGCACCCGGTGTAAGGGTACAAGTCGGGAACAAAGCCCAGCCTACGCCACAGAATCGACGGTAGAACGCTATCTAGGTAATCTATCTAGCAATATAATGAACCATCAACAATAACAATATACTCAATTACTGATCTAAGATAGAACGAGCATGAATATGATAAAGAATAGAATAGTCATCTACAACTCATGAGTCTGTAATAATACATCAATGAGTCTGAAAAAAATACTAACAAATAAGCTGGAGACAAATCCAGTACAAAAGAATACTAAGAAGCTACTAAACTCGGGCCATCTATCTCAGTTGGGATAAGTCCCTCCTGAACCAGGGTCTCTGACTCTAAACCCACAATATCCTGAGGTCCATAATGTGAAGGGTACCAGTCCTTAGTGTCATCTGGGAAAAATATATCCAGTCAGAAAAGGAGTAGAGTACATCTCTAATAGCAGTTCTAATCAATAATAAAAACTATGTAACAGTAAATAGATATGAATATACAAGATGCACAATAGATACGATGAGATATATATAATAAGGAAATACTAGAATGAACACAATAATGAGCAACATGTCAATGAACAAGAATACTAATGACTAAGTGTGTGAGTACTAGCTTTAACATGTGATCGGCTTGGGAACATGATACAAGATTTATGGCCTGGCTAATCATACGTGTGGTGTATGATTAACACTATTCAAGAGTAAGACTTGATACAAGGAGGGTATGATCACATATCTACACTAAAATACCCCCCACCCCGACTGGTATAATAGATCCAACCATGGTATGCTATGGCACGGGATTCTCTAGGAAGGTAGCAAATCTCCCCGAGAATCAGTATCCGTACATGCACAAGATAATTAATGAAACAAGACTTACAGAAGATACACCATATACAAGGAATAACATCTCATATGAGATCCGGATATACCAATCCGTGTAACCATCGTGTCAAGAAATATAGAAATCTACACCAGATACAATGAACATAGAGGGTATCATAAATGAGAAACTATCAAAGAATGCACTCGCCTGAAGTCTAATGAATAGTCTCACAGATGTCTGATACGGTGCCTCGAAGACATAGATATGGAATACAACATCAATACAAGGTTTCAGAAAGAAAATAAGTTAAACTAGTCAACTTCTTAGTCAACAAGTCAACTCTAAATCAACAAGTCAAACTAAGTCAACTCTAAGGTCAAGTATGGTCAACTATCTATTTCTAGGTTTTAAAAGTCTAACACAAAGATATTAGGTTTTAATACTAAAGTCTATGTCATAAAACTATATCTTAGGGTACTAGGATATCGTATCTCTGGATACGTAAATCAAAAGAAAAACATAACGTATTAATATCAAACAATTATTAATTATATAAATTCCTAATTACAAATATTAAATAGATGCCTTGGGTTTGAACCAACTTGGTATCACAACACTAAACCATAATATTGATACCCAAACCCAATACCTTGGGCATCCCAAATTACCTAGGTACTTACCTTGGTATCTCAAGGTAAAACCCACTACTTTACTTATGCTAACTACCCTTTAAAATAATATATGCTACACTACATATAATATATGTAGTATACTATAATACAAATAGCAATTAGGAATATATTTACATATATATTAATTATCATATATATATATATATATATATATATATATATATAATATAAAACTGCCAAACTGCCAAACTGTCGCTAAAGGTCCTGTCTTCTCTCGCTGAAAACTGCTGCTACTTCTGATACTCTGTTATTATAGTGACGGATCTCTGCAGTTGTCACCAAAAATTATCGCTAAAGCCCCTGATACGGCTGTTGATACTGCTGTTATAGTGATGGATTCCTGCGATCTGCCACTAATGCCCTTGTTGTTGCTGTTGTTGGATATTTCTGCTGTTGCGACGCTTCATGTCATCGTTATAGCGGCCACTGCTGCTGTTATTGCTGTTGCTGCTGTATTCAGTGACGCACGCTGTTGTCGCTATATCTCCTGCTCTCTATATCTCTAATATATATATATATATATATATATATATATATATATATATACACAACATAATATATATACTAAATATATGCATATAATTACAACCAATAAATATACATACTCACACACATATATATGTACATAATATGTACATAGTAATATACACCTATATACATAGTAACATATTTATAACAACATAAATACGTATACGTACATATAAATATATACACAATATACATCATACATTATAAGATTATAAATATAACCACATATAAATATCTATTTAACATAAACATATATATAAATACTACCATATATAAATATATATACATATATAAGAATAGTTACATACAATATATACACATATAATATATATATATAGATACATAGATCTAAGACACAATATTACATGATTATAAATATAACCACATATAAATATCTATTTAACATAAATATATATATAAATACTACCATATATAAATATATATACATATATAAGAATAGTTACTTACAATATATACACATATAGTATATATATAGATACATAGATTTAAGACACAACATTACATAAATATATATACACAATATTATATATATATATATATATATATATATATATATATATATATATATATATATATATATATATATATACTTCTCCATGAAAAAAAAATACAAGAGAATTAGATCTATAATTAAATTGCACTCACATGGAACGTATCACCCTGTATCCCACTAGATGTAGGATACGCATATGACACGAGTCCACCACATATCCAAACATACCACAAAGGACACAAGCAAGTAATATATATTATTTATGAACTACAAAGAGTTAAATATAATTCTACGTGTCCGTGTCAAAATATGACATGCTCAAAGTCCCGTGTCGGAGGAAAAACTCCCAAATTAATACGTATCACCAAATTGTTGGGATACGACCTACATGTAGCCAATTGTGGATACGACACTAGCCCCAAACACACAAGCACAGGCCAAAGTGATCTATAGGACCAATTGACACAGAACAAATATTAATCTCGAAATTTTCCCAAAATTGACACAAAAAGCACCATAACTTTCTCAATAGGCCTCCCATGAACACAAAATCAAATCCTATGGGTAGCCTATGCATATGGGTTAATTTCTCATGGTTAAATCTCAGATTTAAAACCTAAATTAAGGGGAAAACTGAATTATACCTACTGGGAGATGGATTTCCAATGAAACCTCCAAATGTGATAAAATTGGCCTCCAACTTGTAGATCCTTGCTCCTCTTTGTAGATCCTTACTCCTCTTTGTAGATCATTGCTTCCTTCTTCTAGATCCTTGCTCCACTAGCCTCTAATGGTGATTTGGAAAGAAATTTGGATACAATTTGGTAGGAAATAAAGTGGAAATGAAGAAATTTGGTTGAAAAAAATTCTAGATCTAGTTTTGAAATAAAAAGAGAAGAGAGAAATCAATTCTCCCCTCTTTAATAGGTCGGCCCCCCTTTCCCCTTTCTCAAGCTACTATGTAATGTCCATTATACCCCTTGGGGCCTCTCATGAAGAAATAATTAAGGAAAGAACCTTCTAATCTAAAGGTTTAATTAATTTTAATCCATCTCCTAATCAATGGGCTTTCTAATTGGGCTCAAATCTAACAATTAGTACATGTTGGTCCATGAGTCTAAACTAAACTAGATAGGCCCACTAACACAAGTCCAAAATAAATAACTAACACCTAACAATAATTAAATAATATAACACATAATTATTATCATGTATAATATTTAATTAATTTATAAAATTACTAAAATATTCTTTCCTAGAAAATGTGGTAGTGACAAGTCTACCCTCCTTAAAATAATTTCGTCCTCAAAATTCAAAGATGAAAACTACCCCCAAAAAATAACAGAATATAACAATGAATAGAACTAAAGAACAGAACTAACTATGAAAGAACATAACATAATTAGGAAAGAACATACCTCAAGGTACAAACAAATATGGATAACGCTCTCTCATTTTATCCTCCCTCTCCCAGGTAGACTCCCCTGGAGAATGATGCCTCCATGCAACGCGCACCAAAGGAATAGTCTGGTTCTTCAGCACCTTCTCTCTCCGATCCAGAATCTCAACTAGCTGCTCTATATAGCTAAGAGTAGGGCCCACCTCTATCTCCGAGTGATCCAATACATGACTAGGATCTGCCACGTACCGTCTTAACTACGATACATGAAATACGTTGTGCACTCCATCCAATGCAGGTGGTAAGTCTAGCTTATAAGCAACTGCACTGATCCTCTCTAGAATAATGAAAGGTCCGATGAATCGCGGACTAAGCTTCCCGCCTCCACCGAAGCGAATCGTGCCTCGTGTCGGAGAAATCCTCAGAAAAACCAAACCACCCACCTAGAACAAAATACTACCTTAAGAACTTAATCTATAACAAGCAACCAATAATAAGCACAAAACAAAAATCTAAACTATACCTCGAACTCCAAAGGTCTCCAGTGGCTATCGGCCCAATGCTGATGTTTGTCCTGCACCACACGAAGTCTGTCTCTGATAAACTTAACCTTCTTCGCTGCATCTACAACCATCTCCGGCCCAAGCAAAACTCTCTCTCCAACATTGTCACGTGACAAGGGAGTATGACATCTTCGACCGTACAGAGCTTCAAAATGTGACATCTCTATACTAGCCTGGTAGCTGTTGTTATAAGCAAACTCTACCAAATGGAGATGGTCTTCCCAAGAACCCCTAAAATCTAGTACATAAGTATGCAACATATCCTCAAGAGTTTGAATAGTCCTCTCTGACTGTCCATCTGTTTGGGGATGATATGCAGTACTAAACTTGAGCTGAGTGCCCAAACTCTCCTGCAAACTCCTCCAAAAATAAGAAGTAAAACGACTATCCCGATCTGAGACTATGCTATCGGGAACTCCATGTATCCTAACGATCTGCCTCACATATATCTCTGCCAACTTCTCCGTAGACAAACCCATATTGAAAGGCAAAAAATGGGCCGACTTGGTCAACCTATCAAAGATGACCCAAATCGCGTCTTTTTCTCCTGGAGATCATGGAAGTTCCGAAACAAAATCTATAGTAATGTGCTCCCACTTCCACTCTGGAATGGGTAATGGCTGAAGTAAACCTCCTGGTCTCTGCCTCTCGGCTTTCACCTGCTGGCACACTAAGCATCTGGATACAAATTGTGCCACTTCCCTCTTTATGCCATACCACCACATACTCTCTCGCATATCCCGATATATCTTGTTTGCACCTGGATGTATGGAATACTGAGAGCGATGCACTTTCTGCAATACCTCCTCACACAGCTCTCCACTAGGCACACATAACCTAACTCCATACCTCAAAGATTCATTCTCAGCAATGGTGAAATCATCCTCCAATCATGCTCTCACCTGAGCTCTGATGCTTCTCAGAGATACATCCTCATACTGGACTGCCTTGATCCTGTCCATCAAATTTGAATGTATCTGCAATTCCCATATCTGTATAGCCAAACCAGGAACAATTACCTTAATGCCCAAGCTCTCTAATTCCTCCAACAAATATCGATCCTGTGTCAAGAACATAGCTACCAGATACCTACTCAAAGCATCGGTAACTACATTAGCTTTTCCAGGATGATATTGCAAAGATATATCAAAATTCTTTATCAGTTCCAACCACCAACGCTGCCTCATGTTCAACTCCTTCTGCGTGAAAATGTACTTCAAGCTCTTATGGTCTGTGAAGATCTCCACACTCTCTCCGTACAAATAATATTTTCATAACTTCAGGGCAAAGATGACTGCTGCCAATTCCAAATCATGGGTAGGATAGTTCTTTTTATAAGGTCGCAATTGCTTGGATGCATAGGCAATCACTTTCTCATGTTGCTGAAGAATACAACCCAAACATTTCTTCGATGCATCACTATAAATAGTGAAACCTCCAGACCCTGATGGCAACATCAAAATAGGAGTAAACATCAACCTCCTCTTCAATTCCTCAAAAGTAACTTGGCAATCTTTCGTCCAAACAAACTCTACATCCTTCCTGGTGAGTCTGGTCATTGGCTTGACAATCCTCAAAAAATCTTGTACAAACTTCCTGTAATAGCCTGTCAATCCCAAGAAACTCCTGCTCTCTGCTACCGAACTTGTGGCCTTTCAAGATTCTACTACTATAATCATCTTCGGATCCACTGAAATACCATCACCAGTCACAACATGCCCCAAGAACTCCACCTTGTCCAGGAAAAACTCACACTTGGACAACTTTCCCATATAGCTTCTCCTTCCTCAACACATCCAACATAATTCGCAAATGCTCCTCATGCTCCTCCGGTGTCTTCGAGTATATGAGTATGTCGTCGATGAACACTACCACGAACTTGTCAAGGTACTGATGAAACACCTTGTTCATCAAGTTCATAAATATCGATGGTGCATTAGTCAACCCAAACGACATCACCATAAACTCATACTGACCATACCGAGTTCTAAAAGTAGTTTTCGGTATGTCCACCGGCTTCACCTTCACCTGGTGGTAACCTGATCTTAAATCTATCTTAGAAAATACCTTGGCACCACTCAACTGATCGAACAGATCATCAATCCATGGCAAAGAATACTAATTCTTGATAGTGAAATTATTCAAAGCCCTATAATCAATAAACATGCGCACGGATCCATCCTTCTTCGGTACAAACAATACCGAGGCTCCCCACGGTGAAGAACTTGATCTGATAAACCCCTTATCCTGCAATTTGACCACCTGCTTCTTCATCTCGACCAGCTCGTTGTTGTTTACTCTATAGACATATTACGAAATTTATTTTGCACCTGGCACCAAGTTTATAGAGAATTCAATATCTCGATCTGGCGACAACCCTGGCAATTCTTCAGGAAACACATCCAAGAATTCTACTGTCAACGGATGCGGCAACTCCTTGTCTTCCACCATAGCTCCATAAATAATGCCTTCTTCTTGCTCTACAGCTCCTCTAGCAAACTCGAACTCTGGCTCTCCCGGCGGACCAAACAAAACTCTACCTCCTCTATAATCTATGCTAGCACGGTGCATACTCAACCAATCCATCCCAAGTACAATATCGTAGTTCGAAAGTGGCATTACAAGTTGTCATGCCCTAGTCCCAAAATACGTAGGACTAGGAATACGTAACACGTCCAGCCGTATGTATACGAACTCTAATATATGAAAACCATATACACACGTACGTTGTACATAAATATTCAATCCACCAGTGGTAATATACTATCACAAAAAGTCACACACACAATCTATATCTCATCCACAATACAAATAATCAGTAGGAATAAAGAGCTGAATAATAACTGAATATCCAAGATGAGTATCAAGTCTGATAGTCGGGTGAAAACAAATCCACTACAAAATGACTATACTGAAGTAATAACATGGATCTCTAAATAGCGATAATAAATCACAGATACTCTGAGGGTAAGATCTCCTCAGCTTGGTAAGTAGAGTCAGGTCCAGGTCCGTACTCCTACGGATACTCCTGCGCGTCCATATCTGGAAAGGGACCAGGTCCTCAGAGGGACGTAACAAGATACATAATAACATGCCAATAAGTACTAAAAAGTAAACATCCAATGGGTCGTCTAACCGTCTAAGTGAATACAATTTGAGAACAACTTTCCATTAAGTGGACTATCTGGCTAAAAAGTGGATTGGCATAACTTTCTCAGAAAATCAGGGGCCTCAAAGCATGTCGTCTTTTGAACGGCAGAGGCCTCCATGTAGTAAATGGGTCATCACCCCCCGTATCTCCAGTGGAGCTTCCGGGTTACAGAAGAAAAAAGTACAAAGGAGCCTAAATATCTTACTTGTTGTTCTTCCCATCCCATGCTCTAAGCATGTCACCTCCATGACACGATAAAACCTCTAAATAATTGCCAGGTCTACTAGCATACAAAGTTTCTATCAGTAGTCATCCCTAATGCACAACTCATGCGTACAGGAGGCCAGACCTGTCACGCAGTCCGTGATCTATATGAGACTCACAACTCGTGTAGCAATTGTGTCCTGGCCAATGAATCTAATGATGCTCCATAATACTGGGGTGGTCTCATAAAGTAGGTTCAAAATATATCTAAATAACATAATACGACGACATCGTCGTTACACCCAAGTTTCCTTGGACGCACAATTTATATAGCAATAAATGAACTAAATAAGCAGAAATAAATTATGCTGACAACATATGGAATATAAATAATAGTACAATAGCAAGGTATACTTGCCGAGCAAGAGTTCTGTATAGTGTACGTCAAAAATAGTATTAAGCTTAGTGAAAGAAGAATTGTAGTTAGGGTTTGGGAGAGTTGTAATATATATAGAGAATAAGAGGCGGTGGGGGAAATTTTGTGGTCTCAAAAGTCCCTGTTGCTGCTGTTTCTTTCTTTCTTTCTTTGGTCTTGGTTTCGGTTGAGGGGTGTTTAGTAATACTAGTGTTAAGAAGCGGTGGAATGCGAAGGCTCACACGCGCGGAGAAAGGAAAGCAAAGTTAGTTTTTGCTACTGCTGTTGATATTTGTTCTACCCGGGTTCGGGTGCAAGCGGGTAGTGGGTTTAGAAGTTGCGGTTTGGGTTTCTAGTTGAGATCCAATAGGATATTCTTTTCTAATTAATTATATATATTTATATACATATCTATACACAGAAAATTTTAAAAATTATATTGGTGCATACCATTAAGCTAGCAACTGTCCAAAAGGTCTCCTACATGGAATAAATTAGAAAAATTTATAATGGCTCCATAAATCCCCTAAATGCACAAATATCTTAAATAAAAATTGAATAAAATCTATTTTCTCTATTTAGCTCATAATTACTATAAATAACTTAAATAATTAATAATAATAATAAAATTAATACGGTTTTCAAAATTAGGGGTTTTACACAAATAGACACGTACTCAACTCCCGGCCTCCTAGAGTAACTCTATGATCCTTGCAAATATCATTAACCAGGATAATGCCTCCCCCGGTCATGATCTTGCAAGTCCTAAGCAAAGACTCAGCTACCAAACCATGCTTCAGAGCAAAAGAAACAGATACAAAACTATGGAAAGCACCACTATCAAACAAAGCTAAAGCTGGAATAGAATCAATATGGCACATGATTTAAGATACTCAAGAAAAGGACAGATTAAGAGATCAACTATCAATATCAAAGGAGAATATTTGAATGAATCAAAAAAAATTCCTAGGTATGATTGAGTATTCTCAGCCTATATCCTATATCCTATATCCTAAATCAGGCTCGCAGTAGTACAACTAAGTTGTCGCACTACCACGACATCGCACAACTTGTGAAGCCTGACCTGCATGGGCCACCACTAAAAACGTGTTATGATCCGCACCCGGTGTAAGGGTACAAGTCGGGAACAACGCCCAGCCTATGCCACATAATCGACGGTAGAATGCTGTCTGGGTAATCTATCTAGCAATATAATAAACTACCAACAATAATAATATACTCAATCACAGTTCTAAGATAGAACGAGCACAAATATGATAAAGAATAGAATAGTCACATACAACTCATGAGTCTGAAATAATACATCAATGAGTCTGAAAGAAATACTAACAAATAAGCTAGAGACAAATCTAGTACAAAAGAATACTAAGAAGCTACTAAACTCGGGTCATCTATCTCAATTGGGATAAGTCCCTCCTGAACTAGGGTCTCTAACTCTAAACCCACAATATCCTGAGGTCCATAATGTGTAGGGTACCAGTCCTCAGTGTCATTTGGAAAAAAAATATCCAGTCAGGAAAGGAGCAGAGTACATCTCTAACAACAGTTCTAATCAATGATAAAAACTATGTGACAGTAAATAAATATGAATATACAAGATGCACAATAGATACGATGAGATATATACAATAAGAAAATACTTGAATAAATACAATAATGAGCAATATGTCAATAAACAAGAATACTAATGACTAAGTGTGCGGATACTAGCTTTAACATGTGATCAACTTAGGAACATGATACAAGATTTATGGCCTGGCTAATCATACATGCGGTGTATGATTAACACTATTCAAGAGCAAGACTTGATACAAGAAAGGTATGATCACATATCTATACTAAAATACTTTCTACCCCGACTGGTATAATAGATCCAACCATGGTATGCTATGGCACGGGATTCTCTAGGAAGGTAAAAAATCTCCACGAGAATCAGTATCTGTACATGCACAAGATAATCTTGAAACAAGACTTGCATAAGATACAGCATATACAAGGAATAATATCTCATGACGAGATCCGGATATACCAATCCGTGTAACCATCGTGTCAAGAAACATGGATATATACACCAGATACAATGAACATAGAGGATATCATAAATGAGAAACTATCAGAGAATATACTCACCTAAAGTCCAATGAATAGTCTCACAGATGTCTGATACGGTGCCACGAAGACCTAGATATGGAATACAACATCAATACAAGATTTCAGAAAGAAAATAAGTTAAACTAGTCAACTTCTATGTCAACAAGTCAAACCAAGTCAACTCTAAGGTCAATTATGGTCAACTATGGTCAAAATATGGTCAACTATCTATTTCTATGTTGTAAAAGTCTAACACAAAGATATTAGATTCTAATACTAAAGTCTAGGTCATAAAACTACATCTTAGGGTACTAGGACACCGTATCTCTGGATACGTAAATCAAAAGAAAAATATCACGTATTAATATCAAACAATTATTAATTATATAAATTTTTAACTATAAACATTAAATAGATGCTTTGGTTTTGAATCAACTTGGTATCACAACAGTAAACCATAATATTGATACCCAAACCCAATACCTTGAGCATCCCCAATTACCTTGGTACTTACCTTGGTATCTCAAGGTAATACCCACTACTTTACTTATGCTAACTACCCTTTAAAATAATTTATGCTGCACTACATATATCTATATATAGTATACTATAATATAAATAGCAATTAGGAACATATTTACATATATATATTAATTACCATATATATTAATTACTATATATATATATATATATATATATATATATATATATATATATATAAAATATAAAACTACCAAACTGTCGCTAAAGGCCCTGTCTGCTGTCGCTGAAAACCGCTGTTGCTGCTGATACTCTGCTATTATAGTGACAGATCTTTGCAGCTGTTACCAAAAACTATCGCTAAAGCCCCTGATACGGCTGTTGATATTGTTGTTATAGTGACGGATTCCTACGATCTGTCACTGATACCCTTGATGCTGCTGTTGTTGGATATTTCTGCTGCTGCTACAATGCTTCCTGCCATCGCTATAGCGGCTGCTGCTGCTGTTATTGCTGTTGTTGTTGTTGCATTCAGCGACACACGCTGCTGTCGCTATATCTCCTGCTCTCTATATCTCTAATATATATATATATATACACACACACACACACACACACACACACACAAAACATAATATATATACTAAATATATGCATATAATTACAACTAATAAATACACATACCCACACACATATATATATATATGTACATAATATGTACATAGTAATATACACCTATATAAATAGTAACATATTTATAACAACATACATACGTATACGTACATATAAACATATACACAATATACATCATACATTATATGATTATAAATATAACCACATATAAATATCTATTTAACATAAATTTATCTATACATACTACCATATATATATATATATATATATATATATATATATATATATATATATATATATATATATATAACAATAGTTACATACAGTATATACACATATAGTATATACATAGATACATAGATCTAAGACACAATATTACATAAATATATATACACAACATTATATATATATATATATATATATATATATATATATATATATATATATATATATATATATATATATATATATACTTCTCCATGAAATAATAATACAAGAGAATTAGATTTATAATTAAATTGCACACACATGGAACGTATCATCTCGTATCACACTAGATCTAGGATACTCATGCGACTCGAGTCCACAACACATCCAAACGTATCCCGAAGGACACAAGAAAGTCATATATATTATTTATGAACAATACAAAGAGTCAAATATAATTCTACGTGTCCGTGTCAAAATATGACATGCTCAAAGTCCCGTATCGGAGGAAAAACTCTCAAATTAACACGTATCACCAAATTGATCGGATACGACCTACACGTACCCAATTGTGGACACGACACTAGCCCCAAACACACAAGCACGTGTTAAATTGATCTATAGGACCAATTGACACACACACAACAAATGTCAATCTTGAAATTCCCTAAAATTGACACAAAAGTACCATAACTTCCTCAATAGGCCTCCTATGAACACAAAATCAAAACCTATCGGTAGCCTATGCATATGGGTTAATTTCTCATATTTAAATCTCAGATTTAGAACCTAAATTAAGGAAGAAAACTAAATTGTACCTATTGGGAGATGGATTTCTAATGAAACCTCCAAATGTGATAAAATTGGTCTACAACTTGTAGATCCTTGTTCTCTTTGTAGATCCTTGTTTCCTCCTTCTAGATCCTTGCTCCACTAGCCTCCAATGGTGATTTGGGAAGGAATTATGATAAAATTTAGTAGAAAAATGAAGTAGGAATGAAAGAATTTGGTTGAAAAAAATTCTAGATCTAGTTTTAAAATGAAAAGAGGAGAGAGAAATCAATTCCCCCCTCTTTAATAGGCCGGCCCCTCTTTTCCCTTTCTCAAGCTACTATATAATGTCCATTATACCCCTTGGGGCCTCTCATAAAGAAATAATTAAGGAATGAAGCTTCTATTCTAAAGGTTTAATTAATTTTAATCTACTCCTAATCAATGGGCTTTCTAATTGGGCTCAAATCTAATAATCAATACATGTTGGTCCATGAGTCTAAACTAAACTAGTTAGGTCCACTAACACAAGTCCAAAATAAATAACTAACACCTAACAACAATTAAATAATACAACAAATAATTATTATCATACACAATATTTAATTAATTTATAAAATTACTAAAATACTGTCATGTCCCAGTCCCAAAATATCGAGGGACTGGACACGTGGAAATGGCCAGCAGCACACACCGATGGATAAACCCAATTTAATGGATCCATCGGGGCATACTTAAGCTGTAAAACAATAGTCAGGGTCTACTAATCTCATCCACAGAATGAATAAAGCAATATAAACAAAAGAAAATAAACATCATCCAGTCACAAGAAAATAAAATCGGGGAACAACCCGATATTAAGTCTGTTACAATTGTTCACTTAAACAAGAAATAAAAGAGTTTATTTGCCATAAAAACTGAGCATCGAGAAGCAGATGTTCAGAAAAAATCCTCAGCGATCACCTCGTCCTCAGGGTCTGGTACTGTTCCTGCTAATGCTCATGTTCCGTATACCTCTGGATAGACCTCGTCTGCTAATCCTGGGGACATAATCCGGATCCAGGTCCTCAGGGGACATAGCAAGGTACAGATAATACAAGCCAAAATAAATGTAGTGCAGCAATAAATAAAACAATAGGGTAAATAAATAAACCAGCTAAGTGATATGCAAGTGAGAGTTTTATTCATACTCGGGCTGAGACTACTATAGGATCAGTGTCGGAGAAACCCATAGCAGTATTTCTCGAAGGGCCAGAACTTGCGCCAACGCTCTGTATCAGAGACTAAGACACCTCCAGATGACATAATATAATCAGCCTTTGATATGGTAATACTCTCCCCACCCAATGTAATCACACGTCTCATGTCCATGACACGCGAGATCAAAACTAATGCAGCAAGTCTGAATAAATTCTAATAATATAAAAATGTATATGTCATAAACCTGTATCCTATACAGAATTATCTTGAATATTTCAGGAAGATTCTGTCTCATGATTCGTGTCAGGTGTCCTGGGTATAATGTACTTGATATGGCAAGTACGAGAATGTAAAGGGTCACGATATCCATCTCTAGGTGACCTTACACAACTTCGCGTACGGTGTTGGCACCCGACTATTAATCGGACACTAAGTAAGTCATACGGTCCTAGGTTTAAGCATGTACAACAGATAAATAAGTCAAGAAAATAAGTAGCAAAACTGCAGGATTTGGCAAGGTACACTTGCCTGTGGTTCTGGCTCCAACTGTAGCTCTGACCCCAGTGGAAATTACAGGGACTCCTCCGATTGCTAAAATAAACATCACCATCAGATCCAGAAAATATCAAATAGCTAGAAACGTTTGTCCTTAAGTCCAATTTGGACACAGGGGCAAAAATGACAGTTCCTGATCAAAGCGGGGTCCACATGTGGGCCGCTTTGCACTGAAAAATATGTCAGAACCAAAGGTCTCCAAATCCGTCAAACTTAGTGTCAACAGGTCCAGAACGTTGATACGAACCCAACGAAACTTCCAGAATTGGATTCCGATGAGCCGTTCACAAAATCGCCCGTCAAGTGGAGCCGCGGGGCCCACGATACGCGATTTTGTCAACGTTCTCAGAATTGAACCAAACTTAGGTCACAGGACCAGCGTATTGCTACGAGTCCGATGGCACAAGTTTCGTCTCGATCCGATATGTGTACACTAAGTTACAGTGAGATTCAGAACAGACGGATATGGGGCGTTGTCGGCGGATACGCGTTGATTCCGGTGTGCACGCACATCCAAATCAACTTCTGCAAAATCTCGCACGTCCATATCAACGGCGCGCATATTTTTGTGAAGATCGTACACGACCAAGTCATCCCGTTTGGCGGGGCGTACTCAGTTTCGGGGTGAAACAGGGCATTGTTTTCCTGTTTTTGGAACGCGGTTCGCGATCGCCACAGGATGCGATGCACCGAGCGGGTTGTACGGGCATCGAGAGGGTCACGCAGGGTTCGCGTCACAACTGACGGAACGAGAAATAGAGCAACGAGGAGAGAGAACGGGTTACCTGAATAGGGCTCCGTGGAACGGGGTTCTTCGTGTCCGACACGACACAAGGGGACACTGTGTCCGGGATTGTGGCCGATCTAGGGTTAGGGTTTCATCTGGAAATGGCCGAAGCTAGCCGGGACTTCACCGGAGCGGCTGCGGGGTAGCGTTGCTGGAGGCGGCGGAGCGCGGGGAGGCGTCGCCGGGGCTCGCGGAGGCAGTGGGACGTCGGCGTTGGAGCTTCTGAGGCGAGGCGATGGTGGCGGATGGTCGTCGGGGTCGTCGGCTAGGGCACAGCCGGAGGAGGGGCGGCGCCGCAGGAACTCGCCGGGGCTGGGTCGGCTCGGTTGAGGACGGTGAGGCTACGGCGAGGCGAGGCCGGAGAAGCAGCGGCTAGGGCATGGCAGTTCGACGGTGGCGGAGGAGAGAGGCGGAGAGAGGATCGAGCGGGTCGGCTGCGGGTTTATAAAGGGGAGAAGGGAGGCGGTTCTGGAGGAGGAGCAGTGGGGAGGGGATGGCCGGGTCTCGTCGGGGACGACGGGGAGGTA
The DNA here is from genome assembly GCA_036927795.1 of Iris macrosiphon. Taxonomy (NCBI): domain Eukaryota; kingdom Viridiplantae; phylum Streptophyta; class Magnoliopsida; order Asparagales; family Iridaceae; genus Iris; species Iris macrosiphon. The sequence continues at coordinate 64,675,392 of JAYESA010000003.1, read as the reverse complement.
GGGGAGAGGGCTGAGGGCTGGCTAGGGCGGAGGAGGTGGAGGCAGGGGGTTTTATAGGAGGTCGGCGGCCGTTGCGGGAGGCGGAGCGGCTGGGGGAGCGGGGCAGCCGGCGGCGGCCGTTGCGGGTAGCCGGAGCGGTCGGGTAGGCGAACGGTCGGCAGGTCAGCCGACGGAGGGGAGGCGAATGGTCGGGGCGGCGGTTAGGGATTTAGGTCTAGCGGGTCGGGTCGGGCGGAGTCGGGTCGGGTCAGGCGGATCCGGCCCGATTCAATAAAAATGAATGCGGGTCGGGTCTAGCGGGTTTCGGGTCACGGGTTAGACCCAAATCCGAACCACTAAGGTTGAGTTGGGTTGGGTTTATTAAATCGGTCTGGGTTGGTTCGGTTTGGTTTATTTTAAATAAATCGGATTTATTTTGGTTTAATTAAATAATTAGTTTTTAGGGCTTTTAAAAATATTTTTGGGGTCCAATTAATTCCAGAAAAATTATCCTAAGTCCAATATTTTATTTTACACCAAAAAATATTATTTCCATAATATTTTAATATTATTTAACATCATTTAAAAATCCCTTAATAATCAAAACACCTTAGTTTAATTATTTAAAAATCCCAGAAAATTCTAAAAAATAGTAAAAAATCCATTTTAAAAATTCCTGAAAAATCAGGGGGTTTACAATCTACCCCCCTTAAGAGGATTGCGTCCTCGCAATCAAAGAATAACCGGTCAACAGAGATGACACGGTTGCAAATATTGTTCAAAGTACATCACGATCGAGGAGAATCAAGGTTGAGGGTGTAAGAATAACACATAGGAAAAATTATTTCCCTAAGCATTAAAAGTTATGAAATTTCCCAAATGGAGGAAATCTAGAAAATTACAGTTTTTAGAAAACCAGTTTATCATTTATAAAAACATATTAGGTTAACATTTATAAAACATTCTAGGTTATCAATAGGTTATCTATTATTAGTAAGTTAAAACTGTCAGGTTAAGTCTAAGGTCACGAACCAGCAGGCACAACTAAAACAATACTAGAAACAGAAAACTATAAAAACTTACGCGCATTAGCTACTCCAAGAGTCTGTGTGCCCTCCAAAGTCATCGCGAAAACTTGTCCGCGTCCTTGAGGTGGTGCCCTCTGTTGTTGCTGGGCTTGTTGGAAGGGTGCTGCTCGAGGCGCCAAGGGTGGCCTTGGTTGATATCCTCCTGGTGCTGGTAGAGCTGGTTGGTTTCTCATTGGTGCTCCTTCTCGACGTTCAGGACAATCCCTTACCGAATGCTGACGGGATCCGCATGCTAAACACAATCCTAATCTGCGTCAGCATTCCTTGGCGAGATGGCCTGCTTTGCCACAGTAGTGACAAGTAGAAAGGACTATTACTTGTGGTGTAGATGCTTTCTGCTGTTGGTGTAGGTGAGGTCTCTTTGCAGCTTCTTCTTGTGGTGCTCTGGCTGGTGCTGATGTGGAAGGCCGCTTCAGACTGGTCTCTCTCCTGGTGACGCGCTCCAAGCGTCGGGCTGCAGCAAGGACGTCCGAGTAAGAAATAGGTGCGACGGATCTGATTAGTCTCTATAGCTCGAAGTTTAGTCCGTCGAAGAACTTCTCGGCCTTCTCTTCTTCTGTCGGGATCAATGTTGGGGCGAAGCGACTTAGACGAATGAACTCAGTGTTGTACTCCTCCACCGTCAGATTATCTTGAGTGAGGCTATTGAACTTGTCCCGCAGTTCTGAGCGAGCGATAGCTGGAATGTACATCTCCTGGAAGAGTCTAGAGAACTCTTCCCAAGTGACTCGGTCTGGTCCGAGTCGTATCTTCTCAGATAGCCACCAGTGATGCGCATGGGTAATTTGGTCATTTTAAAATTTTAGGATATTAAGTTGATGCCTATCAAAGTTGAGGGTATCAAGTTGAACATTTGTAATAGTTAAAGGTATCAAGTTGTAATTTAACCTATATATATATATATATATATATATATTGGCCACCATTAAATAATATAAATATTCTAACCAAATAAACCGAAATGATTCAGTTAAGTTCGCTTTCAGCTAATTTTGGTTTAATTTCGATTTTGAATTTTTATAATTTTGGTTTTTCGATTTTGATTATTTTGATTATTTTAAAATCGAATAAATCGAACAATCACCCATAGGGGTGAGCATTCTTCGATTTTGGACCAAAAATTGAACCGAACCGAACAGAATAATAGATTTGGTTCGGTTTGAAAAAAATTCGATTTTCGTTTATGAAAATACTAAACTTCCTTATTCGGTTTCAGTTTCGATGCAAAACTGAAAACTAAATAAAATTTATGCAATTATGTAAATACCCTAATTCTATGCATATTTTGCGATTAAAAATGTGTATATTTTGAAAACAACAATTCTATGTATATATTTTGAAGCCCAACTTTGAACACAACTTTGAAATACAACAAATGTGTGTATAAAATTATAAGTTTTAATATAATTTAACCACTATTCCAACTTTGGGTCCGATCCATAAAACAATAACAATAGTTTAACCGAAAAAATGAATAACCAAATAGCTTATTCGGTTCGGTTCGGTTTTGATTTTGGCTAATTTCGGTTCGGTTTTAATTTTGGCTAATTTTGGTTCGATTTCGGTTTTAGATTTTTAGAATTTCGATTTATTCGATTTTGACTATTTTGATTCGGTTAAAACCGAATAAACCGAATGCTAATTCCTTATGTCATGCCCTAGTCCCAAAATACGTAGGACCAGGAATACGTGACACGCTAGCTACGCATTCGACCAGACTCTGGCCTGACTCGAATACGTATAAGCTGTAATATAAAGGGCACTATCTAGATATTCCATAAATGTAAACCTCTGTCTCAATCCACAATGTACATCAGTATACAAGAAAAAGCTATATGTGCTAAGGTCGGCCGCCCAATAACACACTAACTCGAATAGACTCGAGAAGAAGTATGAGTCTACAAAACTAGGCTACAACAGCAGATGAATAATCAATGTAAAATAATCATAATGCCGGTAGATATAATGTGAGTACCTGGTACCATGCTCGCAAGATATGCTACTCCATCAGTATCTCCAAGTGCTCCGTAATCGTCTATGCTGCAAAACTGGCAGGAAACCAGGTCCTCAGAGGGACGTAACAAGGTACAGAAATATAGCATGCCAAGTAAACAGAAAGTACAAGTGCACGACAGGGTACTCTATCATAACCAACTAGTGTGACACAGTTTAAAGACAATGTTCGACGCGTGGGCTGTCCAAAATAAAACCGTAGCTCCGAACACGGAAATACACGGCACGTACCGTAGCTCCGAGCACAGAGACACACGGGTGTTACCACTACACTCTAATACAGGATCACTACATATACATTTATAAGCACGTGCAGAGTAGCCCAAACGTCTAGTAACTGTCTTCCCCTTTCCAACGGTCAACGATTGTGCGTTGAACCTGAACCTCTAACTACAGTCTCGACACAAGAATTAACTCAACAGACGTGACCCTAAGGTCATCCCAGTCTCTGGTCATGATGTCAGTATCAGGATACAGGAATCTGGCACGATCACAGTGTATGAGTGTGTCCTGGGGTATCGATGTACTCAGGTACGTGCATCGAGGTATTGTGAAGCATCTAGTAATTATTCTAAGATGTGAAGTCGAATGTCAACACCCGGTTGTGAACCGGACGGAATATCGAATATCAACAAAAATACGCGCACAAGTACATAAAAAGCAACAATATCTGTAAACTGAAATACAGGGTGGCAAGGTACACTTGCCTGCGTGCGGCTGCTGGTGCCGGGGATCTGGTACCACGTCCAAGTCCTCGGGTCCCGCAATACCTAGAGAGGAGATACAAACCAACAATCAATAATCTATTTTACGACAGACAGGGATGCAACACGCATCTACAACTAAACTCAAACTCAGCTACGACTCACAGGGACAAGCCACTAGGGGGTTGACCACAGTTGACTATTGGTATGATAGTCCATCAACTAGTCCTCTGTACACTTTCCTCGACAAATCCTCATTCTGACCATATTCATCACGTGGTTCAGTATCAGGTATGCTCACTCCCTGACTTTATTTACTTATTAAATATTAGGTCTTCCTCAACCCTCAGGATCATCTTACCACAATCACTGCTCAACCCTACAGATCATCATGCTCGTAAATAAATACGTTGAACCCTAAGCTCATTGTCTCTCATTCCAATCTAATTAATATATTGATGACGATTAAACCTCCAAGTTCACCATTAGACTTTGACCTCAAGTCATCATAATTATCATTCATCTTAAATCACATTGTTCAAGTACTATACTAGGCTAACCATATTTACGCCAACAATATATAAATCAAACCCTAACAAATATATCTTCATATAATCCTCAAAATATCACAATCTATATAATCATCATACTTAACCCTAACTAGCATATCACTTAACCACAAGATACATGGGCTACACTACAACTCCATATACACCAACATTTATTTCACATAACCCTAGCTAAATCCACACATCCATATATAAATCATACTAAATAACATGCTAATATACATTCTGAAATTTAAACAAAAGGGGGAGAAGATCGTATACCCTGTCGTGGGCTTCATCGGCCAGAGGGGGTAGACCGTGCTGGTGGTGGTGGTGATGGGTGGTTGGAAACTGGTCAGGGAGACGCGGGGAAGTGAGTCTCAGTCGGTCGGGGAAGGAAGCTCCAAGTCAGTCGGGGAAATGGACCTGCTGTCCGGCGGGGAAATGCTCCCAGTTGGTCGGGGAACTGTTCCCAGTCGGTCGGGGTGGCTGGCTGCTCCGGTCTGGAGGAGACCGGATGGCGGGGGACGCACGCGCGAGCTGCAGGGAGGGGTGGCTGCTCCGGTCTGGAGGAGACCGGATGGCGGAGGCGCTCGACGGAGTTGGCTGGAGTGGGGTCGGGCCGGAGTAGTTGGTCGGCCGGTCGGTCTTCTTCAGGGAGAAGAAGAGAGGAGAAGTAAAGGAAGAAGAAGAATAAGAATGGGAATGGAGGGAGAAGAGTGGGTTCTCTTTTGCATGAGGAAATTAAATAGAGGAGGAGAGAGAGAGATTTTTAGGATTAGGGCCGGTAGGTGTTATGTGTTGAGGGTGGGGGAAAGGTTACTTTATAGGGGAGTGTGTGGAGTAGATGGAGAGTTGGGATCCATCCATTCAAAATGGATGGTTGGGATTTAATATGAAGGGAATGAGGTTTCTTCATGAGGGGAATGGGTGGGTGAGAATGAGACCCTATTTTGGGACCCTCTCACTTGTTCATGGCCAATAGGATGTTGCCACACAATTTAATAATTGCAACTTAGCCCCGTAAATTCGGGAAATTGCATGGACACATGAAATGACGTGATAATTGTGGCAAGAATTGCGTCTAATAATTTGTATGGCGAGGGGGTAGTGTGGGTGAGGCACGGGTTTAATTAAATGGGCATTGGGATTAACTTGGAGATTAAAATAGGATTAAGAAAAATTGGTATCCTCGATTTAAATAGAAATAAAGTGTCCCGCGAATTTTAATTTAATTGGGGCACTTGGGATCAAAATCCGGAAATGACGCAAAGGCCAAAAATGGTGGGTGCTTCGAGTCAGTCTTGGACCCTTTAGTTGGTCCGGCTCAACGGGTTAAGTTTGTACTTCAAAATTTAGGGTAACGACACAGGTGTCCGACACGGAATTAAATATGGGTTACGATTTTCGGAATGTTGTGCAATTAATTTAGAGCACACAAAAATTGATTTTAAAAGACAGAAAAGTCCAGTGCCTAATTTGGCGGGTCAGGTCAGAAGTACAATAATTGAACGAAATTTATGGGCGGATATTGGGCTCCGAAAAATCAGAAAAAGATAGGGCGCGCCAAGGGTTTAAATAAATTGAATTAAATTCCAGATAAATTATCTCTACGCTAAACCTCAACATCTGCTATCAAAATTTTCCAAAACCACTCTAACTATCTACAGAATAAATCGAGGGGGTTTACACCTCATCACCCCTACTTCCACGAAGTGCGGAGGATCACTCTTAGTCTTTGGCATATAATCACTAGTTCGATTTATTTTGATGTCAATAGTGTTATATATATATATATATATATATATATATATATATATATATATATAGAGAGAGTGAGAGAGAGAGAGAGAGAGAGAGAGAGAGAGAGATCGCTAAATTGGCATTGTGCTTAGCTAATAAGTCTTCACAATGTAGTTGGAGGGCAGATGGGCCCCACTCTATATGTATATATTTGCACGTTTTACGAAAATATAGGAGGGCCCACATGTCATACAGTGGTTGTATCAAAGTTTTACTCACTTATTTGGGAGCTTATGCTTGCCCCCTTCGTCTTCTTTTTTTATTTTTATTTTTTATTATAAGACATTTTACTATTGGACAGGTTTTGGATGCGAAGGAGCATGGTGATCCAGGCCATAAGCACATCTGGACAAGGAAGATCAAAAACTAGTCCTAAATTTTTTTCGGACTAACCTAATTTTTTTTCGGACTAGCCTAACATGACCTACCGTAGCCTAATATAACCTAAGCCCGCAGCTATTCTAATGGCTGAATTAAGTTAAGAAAATAATTCTACATACGTGCATATAAACTAGGTACATATAATGCCAATCTTACAAATTATATATTTCCAAAATGACTATATATTTTACAAAATATGGTAGTACATAATTTCCATAAATCTTACTTATGTGGAAAAAAAAGGTTTCGAGGAGGAGGTATTTTATGGTAATATTACAATTCTGTATAGTAAAATATTTAATACATATCTATCTTTGTCCAATTAGAATATGGCGGTTAAGATTTACTTCTCTCTTTCAAAGGCCTTTTGGGACCGGGCTTGTACATCATAGCCAACCTATCCAAACCAGTTCCGGACCCAAATTCCTGACCCGAGTAGCCACCAACTCAAAGACGGTGGATTGGTAATACCGATTACGTCACCCGCGAGTTATTGATTCTCCTAACCCTAAATTTCCTTTTAGAAACCCTTAATTTCTTTTATAAACCCTTTGAAACCGAACAATTCTCCTAACCCTAAAATTCCCTCTCCTTCTCCTTCTCCTTCTCCTTCTCGTTCTCGTTCTCATCCATCACTCGGTGATAATTCTTTTGGTAATTTCTTTAAATTGAATTTCTTTGCTATTTCTTTCAAGATTTAAACCCTTGTAGTCGGAAATATATTAGGTGAATTTATCTTAAATTTTATGTCTTTAGGTCTTTTTTGACGGATTTAATAAAGTTTTTACCTATAAAATTCGCTTCTTTTTGTTAAAAGGTCTTCTTTTTCGCATCAGTATTTGTTCTTCTTCGAGAACTGTTGACATCGTAATAATCTTTTTCCTTAGTCGGATTTAATAAAGTTTTACCTATAAAATTCGCTTCTTTTTGCTAAAAGGTCTTCTTTTTCGTATCAGTATTTGTTCTTCTTCGAGAACTGTTGACATCGTAATAATCTTTTTCTTTAGTTTAATTAAGTTTATGATTGATTCTATAGACTATTTCTGTTTGATGATTTTTACTGTTATGTGTAATCCCACAAGTTTAGGTTTCGTTGCGCAAAGTCAAGAGTGATATTGGAGTAGGAAAAAGAAAATCTGGGAAAGAAGATGGACTTGAATTTGGACCTCAATTTCCCTCCGACAGTTCTGGCTGAAGGAGATTTGGTTTCGAGTAGTTCGAATATTGACCGGGGAGCTGCTCTTGAAGTACCCAATAGTGAGATAATTGGTTCGACCGTTATTGATCTGGAGGCAACAGATGATGATGTGGAGCTGTTTTTGTCACCGGCATGGCTAAAAGTATTCTACCATCCATTAATGTTATCTATTTGTATCGATATTTTAGATTAGTCAAAGTAAAGCATTGTATTGTATCGTTCTGGCTAGGATGAATTTTATGACAATTGATCTGCTGAATTGAATTTTTTTTTTTGTTTGTCAGAGAAGGAACCAATTATATCAAGTTGAGGAAGTGCCTCCCATGCAATCAGGTAACTGATATAGAATCAACTTCATGGCTTTATATTCATATTATTGGAATATTAAGAATCTATATGAGACACTTGCACTAACATTATACAACCAAATTTTGGTTCATACCCATTTGAAATGAGGTGGACTTATTATTTGTTGACATCATAGTCACTTTTCTTCTTTGTATCATGCATAGGCAAGGACAGAACCAAAAATTTGAGTTGAGGTGGGCTAGAGTGTTCAAAGGTGGGCTAGGTGTGGGATGACTTATATGAAAAAAAACAAAACAAAAAAAAATATTATAAAAAGAGAAATTTGGGTGGGTTGGAACTCACCCTAGTCCCTATGTGGTCCCGCTCCTGCGCGTAGGACATGCCAAATGACGTGTCTTATGTCATTTCTTGCGTTCTCCTATAACTTGGTACTCCGTTGTTACACATTATACAATGGAATATGGATCAGGTATTGAATTATTTTGTGTGCCCCAGTGTAGTCAAAGGCGTGTCTTGCTCCTAGGCGCAGGGGCAACGCTTCAAGGTACTCCAGATGGGACGCAATTCTTAAGGCGCACCTAAGGCGCGCCTAAGCGTGCCTTTTTCGAGCGCCTTGGAATAGTTAAGGCGCGTCTTGAAAATCTTGTTAAAAAAATATGTTTAGATTATTTTTTGAGTTGTTGTACTGTTTTTAGACTTTTTTTGAACTGATATAATTTTTTTTACTGTTTTCTCTCTCTCTCTCATTCAATTCAATGTGATTGCAACCTAAACATGGGAGAATTTGAAGCACATGTTTATCAATGTAGAAATTCGATATATATATATATAAAAGTTTTGCGCCTCGCGTTGCTTGGACGCGTGTCTTAAGTGCGCCTTGCGCCTCGGACGATTTGGACCCTTTGCACCTGGTGTGCGCCTTGCGCCTTTGACTACCTTGGTCTACCCACGAGACTACAGGAGCTTGTCACTTGTTGTAATCACATATACAATTCAGGATGTTTTCGGTGTTGTTACATAGCTTCTTGTACCTATTATCTGTCTTGGCCTTAATGGAAGGTGAAGCATCTGGACTCCTTTGCAAATTGAGAGAATGTTGAGCTTACAATTAAGTGTGACATGATTAATACTAAATATATTGACATATTTGTTTAGGTAATATGACCTTGGGTTCTGACTTATTCTGCTACTAAGAGAAGAAGTTATGGTGAGAGGTTCTTTTCGTAGATTTATTTGTATTGAAAGGAAAGGCATGATGGACATGCCTCTTGAGTGAATGTTCGCTTTTCATGCGGACAGCTTATTCTGAAATATTCTTTCTTGTAAAAATGCTAGCTATTAGAGGAAGGAGTATTAAGTTAGGCAAGATAACCTCTCTCTCCTTTGCAAACTTGCAAACCAAGTTACTGCTCTATTTACCATGGATATGTACCATGAACAAACCAACATTTTTTTAGGCTAAATTACAACTTGATACCCTCAACTATCAAAATGTTCAATTTGACACCCTCAACTTTGATAGGTGCTAACTTGGTACACTGAAAAAGAAGAAGACCAAATTACCCTCCCCCTCTCTCTCTCGTTTCCCCACCCTCTCTACGGCAGCCACCCCCCCTCCTCCGGCGTCGACGACCGGAGGGGGGACATAGAGGCGCGGGCGGAAGCAGACGCGGGCGGCACGGGAGTGGGCGCGGGCAGGCGCGGTCGTGCGCGGGCGAGGCTGACGCGAGAGGGGACAGACGCGGGCGGGTGCGGCACCGTCGTCTGCATAAACCAAATTTTGGGTATCAAGATGAAAATATTAGTTGAGATAGGGTATTAAGTTAGGACCTATCAAAGTTGAGGGGGTCAAGCTGAACATTTTGGATTGTTGAGGGTATCAAGTTGTAATTAAGCCTTTTTTTTAATTTTGACTAGGAAGTAGGAAGAAGCAAAACTTTTGATGTTGGTTCCAATTAGGGATGAAAGGTCAATGCTTGGTGTTAGGTTTATGAAATGAGCTCTAAAGGCTGTCTTCTTTTTATATAAAAGGATGCTGTCTACTTTTGTAATGATTGTGACAAAAGGCAATCAAATATAGATTGGATAGGATTGGCGGCTATGGTTCTAGTGTTAGAAGTCCAAAGAATTTGAGTACGCTTTTATTTGATTTGATGGTTATTAGTGTAACATGAGACTAATGTACCACTATTTGCTTTCTTGAACAAAATTTACTAACGAGGCAAATAGTCTGACCTTTGCACAAGTTGCATTGGCCAATTAAAGGTGATTAGAATATGCTTTCCTGATTCAGTAAGATTAGAACATATTATATTCTTACTAAGCCGAGATTCACCATAGTGGTTCTAATTGGCCGCTTGTAGCAGTAATTTAGTATTTGTGGGGCGCGTATGCTTGGTGGTAATTTATTCCTTTGAGAGAAGCTAATTCAATATAATATTATTTTGAGTATGGAAGGATGGTACGGAAATGTAGGTGAATCCCATAATAGTAATTTTGACAATTGGACTGGGGGTATATATGGAAATTTCTACTGATCCAGCTCATAGTGGAACTGAATAAATCGTTAGAACTCACATTGGGATGACGAGGTGGGGCAATACCACAAGAAGCAATGTGCATTCTCATTGATAAAATTTGGAGTAGACATGCAAAATATTGTCTTTGAAGTTTTGAACCCGGTATTGCTGGTTGCCTATGTTGGATAGATAGGAACAAGGATCAAATATGGGCACTATGCAGATTTGGAATACGCCATTCAAAATATTAGGACAGTACCGTGCCATGTAGATGTATATTTTTTCACTTAAATATCTTGAACTATCGACTTTTGGCACTTCAATACCATGAAATTTTTTTTTTTTTTTTTTGCAAGTTGATACCCTGAACATTCTTAAGTTTTGGCAATTTACTGGCATTATTGTCTCCATTAACATGTCCTTCCAACTTAATGGTCACAGAGAAAGCAAATGACCGCTCAAGACACTTTTGTCCCTAGATCGTTTAAAAATAACATAAGTAAAAATTATCCATAAAAGTAGCAAAAATAAAATAAAAAACATCACTTCTTCTCAAAAACCCAACCATAACCCTAACCCTATCCCCCCAACCCACCCCTCAACCTCATCAGCCTCCACTGCCTCCCACCGACATCTCCCTCCACGCTTCCACCACCCCCTTTCGTGGGTGCTTAAGATGGTCCCCATTGGGATGCCATTTTGAACAACCGCACAGGAGGCATGAGATGGTGGTGGGTGGCCGTGCTGGAGACGGTTACCGCCACCACCATGCAGGAGGTGTGAGTCAGTGGCAGCATGGGTGAGTGCGGAGTTGGGGACTAGGACTAGGTTATTTGAAAAAGAAGAAGAATAATGGTGATTCTTTAAAATGAAATTAATTTTAGAAAATTGAAATAATAATGAAATTATTAAAGGGGAATTATTGTCTATTTGGGCCTAGTGTTAAAAAAAAAATCCATACTTAAGGGTATTAAAGTGCTAAAAGTTGATAGGTGAGGATATATATATAAGGGATAGAATTAGCCTATGAAAACTAGAAAAGAGAGATTTGACATAAGCATGCACAGGCATATTTCCATATTCATATCATGAAAACTTAATTTTGGGGTCTTAAATTTGGTGGAGTACTGGGTATGAATGACACTTCAGCATCTAAATCTCATAGAACATTTTTGCCCCCACTAGTAAAATCCTGATTCTGCCCCCTGCTGGGATGATTTTTCTTATGCTGTTATTTTCAAGATGGGTGTGGAGAGTGGAGTAGAAACTCTTCCATTATCCTGGTATGATAAAATGAAGCAAATTATGTAGCCTTTCTTCCTGTTTTGATCCTGTGAAATTGTTATATGCAAAAAAGACAAAATTTTCACTGTTTTGCAATGCAGAAAGAGTAAGCAGGTTGCTGCCCAAGCCAGCAATCTTTTTATGTATTTTCTTTTTACATATTTTTATAACTATAATCTGCTACCACTGTTTCCATTTCTGCTTCTTTTCTACATGATAGCCTCCTTGTTCTGCTTGTGTTTTATCCTCTGAATGTCTATATTTTTGTCCATGGCATACATACTACCAATTGGTTGGCAAATTCTCCAATTAAATTGTAATTGGATTGATTTAGATTTTTAACGTTGTGCACATCGGTTAACTTGCAGGAACAAGATAGGAGTGTTTTAAGAGTCTTACAGGCTATTTAATCATGATAAAACCTAAATTGTAGTTGTGAAACTAACATAGTTAGGTCTTGGATAATCTTGTAATAGATTTCTTAAATATTGTATTAGATGTCACTGTACAGAAACACAATTAGGTTACTGCCAATTAGGTTACTGCTGTCCTTAGATTGTTTCACAAAGATGATTCCTTACGGTCAGGTTTTTGTTAACCATGTTGTAGACTATTTGACATTCATGTTTTAAAGTTTATATTATTTGCTGATATTTCAGCCTATTCTTAAATGATTCTTCATGTATGTTAAGCTCAAGTCAAGTCCTCGGGCTTAGGGATGAGCGTTTGGTTTATTCGGTTTCAACCAAACAGAAATAGTCAAAATCGGATAAACCGAAATTCAAAAAAAAAAAAATCCAAAACTGAAACTGAAACTGAACAGGAATTAGCCATAAACGAAACCGAACGGAACCTAACTGCAATAATCGATCAGTTTATTCGGTTTGTTAGGTTAGGCTATTTCTATTGTTTAATGGACTGCGCCCAAAGTTGGGATCGTAGTTTAGTTATATTAAAAATTATAATTTTTATACAAATGTATTTCAAAGTTGCGTCCAAAGTTGGACTAGTTGTTAAATTACTAAAGTTGGGCTTTTAAAACATATACATAGAATTGTAGTTTTCCTAATATACACAAACAATACACATTTTTAATCATAAAATATGCATAGAATTGAGGTATTTCCATAATTGCATTAGTCTTATTCGGTTTTCGGTTTTGGACCGAAACCGAATAAGGAATTTTAGTATTTTCAAAACGAAACGATTTTTTTTCAAACCGAACCGAATATCTTACTATGTTTGGTTCGGTTCGGTTTTCGGTCCAAAACCGAATAATGCTCAGGGTACATGCTTGCTTATTGTCCAACTCCTTGCTACTATATAAAAACTCCGGACTTGTGGTGAGGGTTAAATGAAGGTTTGCGATATTCGCCCACTGTATCGGTTTTGGCATGTCCGATCCAATTCTAATCCACACCTGGCTAGCTCTCTTTCCTGGTTATTTCAGCAACGAAAAATTAAAGAAAGTAGGACAAAAAACAATGTCGACATAATGGTTGATCATATCGAAGATTAATATGCTATACTGTGTCAATAAAATCGCTTCCAACACAAAGTAACTATTACCATTTGTTGAAGTAACATACAGTAAATTTGCCACATTCATACATCTTAATACCATTCCATCCCCAATTGTTTATTGTAGGAGTCTTTGTCTAAATTTGTGCATAACATTTTATGTCCCTTAAGGCTGTCGTTCTTTACGAAGCTTGATTGGGTTGCATGCATATTTTTGTGTTGAATACTAGTGTTCTGGCAAAACATAATTAAATAGATATCAAAGGCCTTGCATCATCTTATTCTTACCATAACATTATAGAATGCAGTGAATATTGTAAAACCTCTCTTTTCCCTTGTTAAATGGGACTACAATCCTAGCAGTTGGTATTGTATTCCAAAGTAGTATATGCTATCTCAATGTAAATTTCGTGTATTCAAGTTCCAAGTCCCGACCTGTGGGTTTTCTGTTCAACTTTTGGGAGGGCAGTGATCTTATTGATCTCTCTAAACTCTATCTGGTGCAGTACTGTCTTTTTGGTTCGTACACAACAGCTTTATCTATGGAATAATCTATTCAATGTGTTTGTGTATCTAGGGTACACAGTTGAGGATCCAGTCACCACATTGTCTCTCAATAGTTTCAACTATCCTGAACCGATTTTGATGAGAAGTGGAATTATTGATTGTGTTATTCCTCATCTAACGAAGTGCGAGGCCGAACATGAGAGAAATGAAGCGAGGGTCCGCAAATTGGAAGCTAAACTCGCTCAGGCAAAGGAGTGGGCTCTCCAATCATCGGCAGCTCGAGATGTGTTGAAGGGCCGAATGGATACAGCTCAGCGGAACTTGGCACGTGCGGGAGTCATTCTCGCCGATTTTCTTAATGCTCGGTCCGAACTATCCCTCTTGAGTGATGACGAGGCACGACTGGAGCGGGCTCGCGCTAACATCTTGGACTCCAGGAATGAGAGGATGGTCGCTTTGGCGCAACAAATTCGTGATTTGACTGCTCCTCCCCAATGATGTACTTTTTGCTTCTCCTGTAATTTCTCAGAGATAATACAAATACATTTTCTGACTTTGTGGACCCATCACTTTAGAATATGATAGGCTAAGAATAAAGTGATATCAGAGGTATCATTAACATGACATACTTTCGTTATGGTTTTGCTGAATGTAAATCTATTCAGAGGTAATATGACCCTGATATAATATAATCCAACTAAATTTGTATACTAAACACTATCAGAGGTAATATGAACATGATAGGTTTACAAATTAGTTAAGTATATCCATTAAGAGGTCATACGAATATGATAAAATATGATCCAGCTAACCTTTGTGCATGGTATCGTCAGAATAAGATCTTCGTCATACTCTGTTTAAGCAAAGGAGATCAAGTATAGTACTTCTTCGAAAATTTGCAGTTGATAGTAGCCATTATCAAATTTTTCATTAGACTTGGTTAATCTGTAAGTGCCATTTGCAATCATATAAGGGCCATTCCATTTCTTTATAATTGTTTGTGCGAACTTTGGTCATCGTACCAGAGGTAATATGGACATGCTACGATACCATGTTTGTTGAGGACATCCCACTGGGGGATCTTTGGTGGACCTATTATTTGTTGCGCACGTTGAGTGCAAATAATAAGTTCGAAACAAGCCCAATCAGGTGATAGGTTTTGTGGCCGGCGAAGACATCATGTTGGGGATTTTCTTGTGGACCTATTACTTTTTGTGTACGTTTAGTGCAAGTAATAGGTTTGAGACAAGTCCTGCCAGAGATAATATAAACGCGGTAAAATATGACTCTGTGGGGATGAATATGGACTGACTCTTTCTTTGCTGGGGAAAATGAGGATAATTCATGTCCGAAAAATTCACTAGGGAGTGATTTTCTGAGTGAGGATGAATATGGACCGCCTTCAAACCTTCTGGCTCTACTCGCTGGATCAGGTAAATAGGCCCTAGCGAATTTGGAGAGTCGATTGAATTCGGCGGAATACTGTTTAACTGTCATACTGCCCTGCCGCAGCTGCACGAACTCATTCTTCATCTGACGTTGCACTAGAGGGGGTACAAACTCCTCTTTAAACGCGGCACGAAAAATCGTCCACGAGATCGCCTCCTCTCCGTGATCAAATTGAAGAGATCGTCGATGCACGTCCCACCAATCGTGCGTGTTGAGGCGGAGTTGTAGTTGCGCGCAGGCGACACGCTTCTCTTCCGGGACCACTAACAGAGCGAAGTGGTCTTCAAGTTCGGTCAACCAATCTAGAGCCACAATTGGTTCCTCAGTCCCGTTGAATGGGGTGTCGCAGACTTTCTTGAAGTGGCCAAAGTCGAAGGCAGTCACTTCCCTCGGCCTTGGAATTTGCGGCGTCTCTACTTCAAGCACGGGCTGTTCCATCGGAGTCGTTGCTGTTGTAGCGGAATGGTTGGAAGCCAAAGTCTGAACGATCTGTTGTAGGGTATCTACCTGCTTCTGTTGGACTGAGAATCGGGTCTCTAGATTGCTTTCGAACTTGGCTTGGCGAGCATCATCTCTGTCACGACCCGATTCCATAGAATCGTTGGGGCGTCCCCCGAATCGTGATGCCGTGCGGGCCTGGGGTTGCGCCCGCACAAGGCTAAAGTATTTTTCATAGCAAGCACATATTCAGAGTACGCAGATAAATTTGAAACACATATTTGAAACATGAAAAAGTTCTCTTTATTGATAATGAACATCTATTACAAACTCCTGAACGAGTCAGCTAATATGCCGAACGGCTTACAAAAGAGATGACTCAAAATGAGATAGCTGTCCTGTACATTACATCCCTTTATAAACTCAAAATGATAAAGACCTCCAGGCTGGAGGACGGCTTTGCCACGAAGCTGCATTTGTGTATGAAGAGTTGCAAGCTTCTGGTTTCAAAATGCTTCAAGGGGCGCGGTGAAGGTTCGCCAACAGCTGGACTGGATCGGGAAGACGACTTCGGCTCCTCGCTCGGTTCGCCTTAGTGCGGAGAACCTGTTTCAACGAGGGTCAGCATATCGAAACATGCTGGTGAAGGCGAGCTAGCCGAACTATACCAATCAACACGTTGTTTTAATGAAGCATGCATATTTGTGGGTTTCTATCTTGCCTTAGTTCATTTACAAGTAAGCAGCATATAGAATTTACTGAAATGAACGTGCCACCGTTCGGTGGATTTTACCTGCCCGTCTGAATTACCTGCACAATACTTACCTTGCCTTCCCTGTCACGAAGACACAAGTTAGTTAGCAACAGGTTTAAATATACAAGATGATCACTGGCTTGGTTGCTATTTTGGACGGTAGTCTTTGACGTGAATGGTATGCAACGTAAGAACAAGAGGCGCTGCAAACCATTCCGTCGAACAAGAGACTAGAACAATGTCTCGCCCGGACCGGATCGATGCCAGTGCCCCAACATCGTTCGCGAGACCGTTACCCTGTGCACAAGTTGTCCATGATCGAACAATATACAAGTAACAAGTTTGTAGTTGAGGCAAAAAGAGTACAAGACAAGCAATTGTACAAGACAAGCAATGATTCATGATTTATTCCCTAGCGAACAAGCATGCCATTAAGTATCCGTTCGTGCAGTTTATTGACAAGCATATATACCAAGTCTATTCTCTTTTATCTTGGTTTCTTTTATTATTACTTGGTATCGTTTGATCGGGGCAAAGAAGAATGCAGATTTTAGGGTGTGAAGCTTGGAAGCAGGGCTAGCTAATCGGGTTGGTAGCCACTCACTTAGATAGTTGGAAGGAGAAGGAAATAGGCGCTTCACGACTCCGCTCGCAAGCCGCCTACTGCTCGTTCACCTGCACACAAACAGCTCGATTAATACTTCTTCCTCTCTTTCCAATCTCGGAATAGAAGTGCAGTTCAATGAACGAAAACAATGAAAACCATCGAAACCGTTCAAGGAAAACAAGCAAATCCCAAAACCAACTCAAAGCACGAAAGCAACAAGCGACATCGAAAACCGAGGCAATAAAAGATAGCAGCGGAGAGGGCCCTCCTGACTCTGCCGCTAAGCCGATCCTTGGGGCACGGTCCACTGAATATGGGAATCGATTCCGAAGAAACAAATCCATAACGAGGATGAGTTCTTAATTCAATCTATCCCGATCGAACGATACCGTCTTGTGTTTCTTAGTCGCGCTCTCGCACCGGGAGAACGGGGCGCTACATCCTACCCAACTAATTGGAAGTTTCGTCCCGAAACTTAGGGTAGAACCTACCGTTAGGGATTTTTGCGTTCGGGATGGCGATCACGACTCAAGGAACAATCACGAACAGAATGGTCTGATTCACCACAGGCTAGGCATAATCCAAGTTTCATACGACATTTGTCGATTGCATGCCCTGACTTTTTACAGAATTTACAGTAGGGCATTGTATTCCCTTTGTGTGAACCACCGTCGTTTCGTCGCTTTGCCGCGTTGTTTCCTCTCTCGTCGCTTTGGCGTTTGTGACTGGATGTATGCACAGCGCCGGCAGGAACGTGAGGATAGTGTGGTTCGAGAGATAGGGCGTGATTCATGACTTCACGCATTGTACGATACTGATGAACGGCTACGTGCCCATGAATGGCAGGGCGTAGTCCACCTTCAAACCTTCTTGCTCGACTCGCTGCATCAGGTAAATAGGCCCTAGCGAATTTGGAGAGACGGTTGAATTCGGCGGAGTACTGCTTTACTGTCATACTGTCCTGCCTCAGTTGCACGAAATCATTCTCCATTTAACGTTGTACTGGAGGGGGTATAAACTCCTCTTCGAACGCGGCACAAAAAGTCGTCCACGAGATCGCCTCCTCTCCGTGATCAAATTGAAGAGATCGTCGATGCATGTTCCACCAATCGTGCGCGTTGAGGCGGAGCTGTAGTTGCGCGCATGCGACGCACTTCTCTTCGGGGACCTCTAGCAGAGCGAAGTGATCTTCAAGTTCGGCCAACCAATCTAGAGCTACGACTGGGTCCTCAGTCCCGTTTAATGGGGTGTTGCAGACTTTCTTGAAGTGGCCAAAGTCGAAGGTAGTCACGTCCCTCGCCCTTGGAATTTGCGGCGTCTCTACTTCAAGCACGGGCTGTTCCACCGGAGTCGCTGGCGTTGCCGCAGACTGGTTGGATGCCAAAGTCTGAACGATCTGCTGTAGGGTATCTACCTGCTTCTGTTGGACTGAGAATCGTGCTTCTATATTGTCTTGAAACTTGAGCTGACTCTCTTCCGCCCGCTTCTCGGCCCGTTCATAGCGAGCCTCGTCCCTTTGTTGGTTTTCCTCCAACATCCGCAACATTTGCTGGATGGGATCGATGCTTGGCGCGGCTCGCTGGCTCCTTGAACTTCCCGAAGTGTCCGAACTACTTTCTTGGCCTTGCGTTTCGTCCGGTATTTGCGCTGCAGATTACGCTGGAGCCATTCCTTCAAAAGAAGGTAAATTACATTAGAATCATAATGTATTATGGACTTATTGCATGAACGTATCTTATTTTGGCCTAGCGAGTTCAAGAGTTCGCACAGGAATTTGATCGTTAAAGGAACTTTTCCAGCACGAAGTCTAAGGAACTTTGAATCTGTGCTCTAATACCACTATGTCACGACCCGATTCCATAGAATCGTTGGGGCGTCCCCCGAATCGTGATGCCGTGCGGGCCTGGGGTTGCGCCCGCACAAGGCTAAATTATTTTTCATAGCAAGCACATATTCAGAGTCCGCAGATAAATTTGAAACACAGATTTGAAACATGGAAAAGTTCTCTTTATTGATAATGAACATCTATTACAAACTCCTGAACGAGTCAGCTAATATGCCGAACGGCTTACAAAAGAGATGACTCAAAATGAGATAGCAGTCCTGTACATTACATCCCTTTATAAACTCAAAATGATAAAGACCTCCAGGCTGGAGGACGGCTTTGCCACGAAGCTGCATTTGTGTATGAAGAGTTGCAAGCTTCTGGCTTCAAAATGCTTCAAGGGGCGCGGTGAAGGTGCGCCAACAGCTGGACTGGATCGGGAAGACGACTTCGGCTCCTCGCTCGGTTCGCCTTAGTGCGGAGAACCTGTTTCAACGAGGGTCAGCATATCGAAACATGCTGGTGAAGGCGAGCTAGCCGAACTATACCAATCAACACGTTGTTTTAATGAAGCATGCATATTTGTGGGTTTCTATCTTGCCTTAGTTCATTTACAAGTAAGCAGCATATAGAATTTACTGAAATGAACGTGCCACCGTTCGGTGGATTTTACCTGCCCGTCTGAATTACCTGCACAATACTTACCTTGCCTTCCCTGCCACGAAGACACAAGTTAGTTTGCAACAGGTTTAAATATACAAGATGATCACTGGCTTGGTTGCCATTTTGGACGGTAGTCTTTGACGTGAATGGTATGCAACGTAAGAACAAGAGGCGCTGCAAACCATTCCGCCGAACAAGAGACTAGAACAATATGTCTCGTCCGGACCGGATCGATGCCAGTGCCCCAGCATCGTCCGCGAGACCGTTACCCTGTGCACAAGTTGTCCATGATCGAACAATATACAAGTAACAAGTTTGTAGTTGAGGCAACAAGAGTACAAGACAAGCAATTGTACAAGACAAGCAATGATTCATGATTTATTCCCTAGCGAACAAGCATGCCATTAAGTATCCGTTCGTGCAGTTTATTGACAAGCATATATACCAAGTCTTTTCTCTTTTATCTTGGTTTCTTTTATTATTACTTGGTATCGTTTGATCGGGGCAAAGAAGAATGCAGATTTTAGGGTGTGAAGCTTGGAAGCAGGGCTAGCTAATCGGGTTGGTAGCCACTCACTTAGATAGTTGGAAGGAGAAGGAAATAGGCGCTTCACGACTCCGCTCGCAAGCCGCCTACTGCTCGTTCACCTGCACACGAACAGCTCGATTAATACTTCTTCCTCTCTTTCCAATCTCGGAATAGAAGTGCAGTTCAATGAACGAAAACAATGAAAACCATCGAAACCGTTCAAGGAAAACAAGCAAATCCCAAAACCAACTCAAAGCACAAAAGCAACAAGCGACATCGAAAACCGAGGCAATAAAAGATAGCAGCGGAGAGGTCCCTCCTGACTCTGCCGCTAAGCCGATCTTTGGGGCACGGTCCACTGAATATGGGAATCGATTCCGAAGAAACAAATCCATAACGAGGACGAGTTCTTAATTCAATCTATCCCGATCGAACGATACCGTCTTGTGTTTCTTAGCCGCGCTCTCCGCACCGGGAGAACGGGGCGCTACAATCTCTTTGTCGTTGTGCTTCTAACATTTGCATCATTCCCTTAAGCGGATCGACTTGAAATATGTTCCGTTGGCTCCGAGAGCTTCCCGAAGTGCCCGAACTATTTTCTTGGCCTTGCGTTTCGTCCGGTGCTGGCGCTGCAGATTGCGCTGGTGCCATTCCTTCAAAAGAAGGTAAATTACATTAGGATCATAATGTATTATGGACTCATTGCATGAACTTATCTCATTTTGGCCTAGCGAGTTCAAGAGTTTGAAGAGGAATTTGATCGTTAAAGGAACTTTTCCAGTACGAGAGTCTAAGGAACTTGAATCTGTACTCTGATAACATTATGTCACGACCCGATTCCGTGGAATCGTTGGGGCGTCCCCCGAATCGTGACCGCCATGCGGGCCTGGGGTTGCGCCCACACAAGGCTTTAATGTTTTGCATAACGAGCACATATTCAGAGTACGCAGATAAATTGAAACACAGATTTGAAACATGAAAAAGTTCTCTTTATTGATAATGAACATTTATTACAAACTCTTGAACGAGTCAGCTAATTTGCCGCACGGGCTTACAAAAGTGTTACTCAAAATGAGATAGCAGTCCTGTACATTACATCCCTTTACTAAACTTCAAAATGATAAAGACCTCCGGGCTGGAGGACGGCTTTGCCACGGAGCTATATTCTTGCTTGGGTTCTAGCTCCTTTCTTCAAGTACTTCAAAATACGGCGCGATCAGAGGATGCGCCTACAGCTGGACTGGATCGGGAAAGACGACTTCGGCTCCTCGCTCGGTTCGCCTTAGTGCGGGGACCTGTTTCAACGAGGGTCAGTATGTCAAAACATATTGGTGAAGGCGAGCTAACCCAACTATACCAATCAACACGTTGTTTTAATGAAGCATGCATATTATTGTGGGTTTCTATCTTGCCTTAGTTCATTACAAGTAAGCAACGTATAGAATTTACTGAAATGAACATGCCACCATTCGATGACTTTTACGTGCCCGTCTGAACCACCTGCACAATACTTACCATGCCTTCCCTGCCACGGAGAGACAAGTTAGTTTGCAACAGGTTTAAATACACGTTGGGATCACTGGCTAGGATGCCATAATGGACGAGTTATAGTCGTTGAACGAGGATGGTGTGCAATGAAGCACGTGAGGCGCTACACGCCATCCCGTTCGCACGTGAGACTATCGTGAAGTTTCGCCCGGACCGAATCGGTGCCAGTGCCCCAACAACCGTCCGCAGGAACCCGTTGACCTTGTGCACAAGTTGTCCGAGGCGATATGAACATGAGACAAGCAACATTGCATGATTCGTTTTGCGTAGTCTTCCTGACAGTTTATTTCATAACAAGTGTATTCCATATTTAGCACAATTTATGGAGGAAGATGTATTCTATCTAAACTTGAAGCATGTATAGAACATTCCAAACGAACAAGCATGCAAATGACTAACCGTTCCCAAGTTGAATGACAAGCATAATAATAATCCAAGTCTATTATCATTTTATCTTGACATATTTTAGTTATTACTTAGTATCGTTTGATCGGGGCAAACAAGAATGCAAGAGTTTTAGGTGTGAAGACTTGGAAGTAGGACTAGCTAATCGGGATGGTAGCCACTCACTTAGTTGGTTGGAAGGGACAAGAAAATAGGCGCTTCAAGACTCCGCTCGTAAGGCGTCTACTGCTCGTCACCTGCATCACGAACAGCTTGATCAATACTTCTTCCTCTCTTTCCAAATCTCGAAATTGAAGTGCAATTCAATGAACGAAAACATTGAAATCCATCGAAACCGTTCAAGAAAAATTCAAGTAAATCCGAAAACCAACTCAAAGCACGAAAGCAACAAGCGACATCGAAATTCGAGGCAACAAAGATAACAACGGAGAGGTCCCTCCTGACTGTAGCGCCCCATTCTTCCGGTGCGGAGAGCGCGGCTAAAAAACACAAGACGGTATCGTTCGATCGGGATAGATTGAATTAAGAACTCGTCCTCGTTATGGATTTGTTTCTTCGGAATCGATTCCCATATTCAGTGGACCGTGCCCCTGGATCGACTTAGCGGCAGAGTCAGGAGGGACCTCTCCGCTGCTATCTTTTATTGCCTCGGTTTTCGATGTCGCTTGTTGCTTTCGTGCTTTGAGTTAGTTTTGGGATTTGCTTGTTTTCCTTGAACGGTTTCGATGGTTTTCATTGTTTTCGTTCATTGAACTGCATTTCAATTCCGAGATTGGAAAGAGTGGAAGGAGTATTGATCGAGCTGTTCGTGATGCAGGTGAACGAGCAGTAGGCGGCTTGCGAGCGGTGTCGTGAAGCGGTCTCTTTCCTTCTCCCTTCCAAAATCTAAGTGAGTGGCTACCAACCCGATTAGCTAGCCCTGCTTCCAGTCTTCACAACTAATAATCTCGCATTCATCTTTGCCCCGATCAAACGATACCAAAGTGATAATAAAAGAAACCAAGATAAAAAGTGAATAGACTTGGTTATTATACTTGTCAACCAAACTGTGAACTGTTATCATACTGTATGCTTGTTCGTGCAAATGTTCTATAAACCATGCTAAGTATGGATCGTGTCTTGTATATGCATAATTGTTCAGGGAGGCTATGCAAAATAAATCATGCAATACTGCTTGTCGTGTATTTGTGTTCTTGCAATCGTGTTGCCTCAACTGCATGACTTGTTAACTTAATAATCGTGTTCGATCATGGACAACTTGTGCACAAGATATAGTTCTGCGGACGGTCGCTGGGGCACTGGTACCGATCCGATCCGGGCGGAACTCGTGTATAGTCATCGTGTACGGGATAGGATAGCTTGCAGCGCATCGTGTACTCTCGTAGCCTGCTATCCTTGTTCCGGACTAGTCCATTATGGCAATCATGCCAGTGATCATCGTGTATATTTAAACCTGTTGCAAACTAACTTGTGTCTTCGTGGCAGGGAAGGCATGGTAAGTATTGTGCAGGTAATTCAGACGGGCAGGTAAAATCCACCGAACGGTGGCAAATTCATTTCAGTATCATACATATATACTGTTGCTTGTAAATGAACTAAGGCTAGATAGAAACCCACAATATGCATGCTTCATTAAAACAACGTGTTGATTGGTATAGTTCGGTTAGCTCGCCTTCACCAGTATGTTTCGACATGCTGACCCTCGTTGAAACAGGTTCTCCGCACTAAGGCGAACCGAGCGAGGAGCCGAAGTCGTCTTCCCGATCCAGTCCAGCTGTTGGCGCATCTTTACCGCGCCCCTTGAAGTATTTTGAAGTCAGGAGCTCGCAACTCTTCATACACAAATGCAGCTCCGTGGCAAAGCTATCCTTCAACCAGGAGGTCTATATCTTTTGAAGTTTAGTAAAGGGATATAATGTACATGACTGCTATCTCATTTTGAGTCAACACTTTTGTAAGCCCGTGCGGCATATTAGCTGACTCGTTCAAGAGTTTGTAATAGATGTTCATTATCAATAAAGAGAACTTTTCCATGTTTCAACTTGTGTTCAATTTATCTGCGTACTCTGAATATGTGCTCGTTATGCAAAATACTTTAGCCTTGTGCGGGCGCAACTCCAGGCCCGCACGGCATCACGATTCGGGGGACGCCCCAACGATTCTACGGAATCGGGTCGTGACATAGTGGTATCAGAGCACAGATTCAGGTTCCTTAGACTTCGTGCTGGAAAAGTTCCTTTAACAATCAAATTCCTGTCGAACTCTTGAACTCGCTAGGCCAAAATGAGATACGTTCATGCAATAAGTCCATAATACATTATGATCCTAATGTAATTTACCTTCTTTTGAAGGAATGGCTCCAGCGCAATATGCAGCGCAAACACCGGACGAAATGCAAGGCCAAGAAAGTAGTTAGGGCACTTCGGGAAGTTCAGAGAGCCAGCGAGCCGTGCCAAGCATCGATCCCGTCTAACGAATGTTGCAGATGTTGGAGGCAAACTAACAAAGGGACGAGGCTCGCTATGAACGGGCCAAGAAGCGGGCGGAGGAGAGTCAGCTCAAGTTTCAAGACAATGTAGAAGCACGATTCTCAGTCCAACAGAAGCAGGTAGATGCCCTGCAAAAGATCGTTCAGACTTTGGCTTCCAACCATTCCGCTGCAACAGCAACGACTCCGGTGGAACAGCCCGCGCTTGAAGTAGAGACGCCACAAATTCCAAGGACGAGGGACGTGACTGCCTTCGACTTTGGCCACTTCAAGAAAGTCTGCAACACCCCATTCAACGGGACTGAGGACGCAGTCGTAGCTCTAGATTGGTTGGCCGAACTTGAAGATCACTTCGCTTTGCTAGAGGTCCCCGAAGAGAAGCGCGTCGCCTGCGCGCAACTACAGCTCCGCCTCAACGCGCACGATTGGTGGGACGTGTATCGACGATCTCTCCAATTTGATCACGGAGAGGAGGCGATCTCGTGGACGACTTTTCGTGCCGCGTTCGAAGAGGAGTTTGTACCCCCTCCAGTACAACGTTAAATGGAGAACGAGTTCGTGCAACTGAGGCAAGGTAGCATGACAGTTAAAGAGTACTCCGCCGAATTCAACCGACTCTCCAAATTCGCTAGGGCCTATTTACCTGATGTAGCGAGTCGAGCAAGAAGGTTTGAAGGTGGACTACGCCCTGCCATCCATGCGAACGTAGCCGTTCATCAGTATCGTACCATGCGTGAAGTCATGAATCACGCTCTATTGCTTGAACCACACTATCCTCACGTCTCTGTCGGCGCTGTGCATACCTACAATCACAAGCGCTATAACGACGAGAAAGGAAACACCGCTGCAAAGTGACCCAACAACGTCGGACGCCGAGGAGGAAACCCAGGGCAATCGTGTAATTTCTGTAAAAAGCGTGGGCACACAGCCAACAATTGTCGCTTGAGACTTGGGTTATGCCTCGCTTATGGACGATCAGGCCATGCCATTAATTCCTGTCCGAACCTTCCTGATCGTCGTCCCCAACGAAATGCTCCCTAACGGTAGGTTCAATTCTTAAGTTTCGAGACGAAACTTCCAATTAGTTGGGTAGGATGTAGCGCCCCGTTCTCCCGGTGCGGAGAGCGCGGCTAAGAAACACAAGACAGTATCGATCGATCAGGATAGATTGAATTAAGAACTCGTCCTCGTTATGGATTTGTTTCTTCGGAATCGATTCCCATATTCAGTAGACCGTGCCCCCGGGATCGACTTAGCGGCAGAGTCAGGAGGGACCTCTCTGCTGCTATCTTTTATTGCCTCGATTTTCGATGTCGCTTGTTGATTTCGTGCTTTGAGTTAGTTTTGGGATTTGCTTGTTTTCCTTGAACGGTTTCGATGGTTTTCATTGTTTTTGTTCATTGAACTGCATTTCAATTCCGAGATTGGAAAGAGTGGAAGGAGTATTGATCGAGCTGTTCGTGATGCAGGTGAACGAGCAGTAGGCGGCTTGCGAGCGGTGTCGTGAAGCGGCCTCTTTCCTTCTCCCTTCCAAAATCTAAGTGAGTGGCTACCAACCCGATTAGCTAGCCCTGCTTCCAGTCTTCACAACTAATAATCTCGCATTCATCTTTGCCCCGATCAAACGATACCAAAGTGATAATAAAAGAAACCAAGATAAAAAGTGAATAGACTTGGTTATTATGCTTGTCAACCAAACTGTGAACTGTTATCATACTGTATGCTTGTTCGTGCAAATGTTCTATAAACCATGCTAAGTATGGATCGTGTCTTGTATATGCATAATTGTTCAGGGAGGCTATGCAAAATAAATCATGCAATACTGCTTGTCGTGTACTCGTGTTCTTGCAATCGTGTTGCCTCAACTACATGACTTGTTAACTTAATAATCATGTTCGATCATGGACAACTTGTGCACAAGGTATAGTTCTGCGGACGGTCTCTGGGGCACTGGCACCGATCCGATCCGGGCGGAACTCGTGTATAGTCATCGTGTACGGGATAGGATAGCTTGCAGCGCATCGTGTACTCTCGTAGCCTGCTATCCTTGTTCCGGACTAGTCCATTATGGCAATCATGCCAGTGATCATAGTGTATATTTAAACCTGTTGCAAACTAACTTGTGTCTTCGTGGCAGGGAAGGCATGGTAAGTATTGTGCAGGTAATTCAGACGGGCAGGTAAAATCCACCGAACGGTGGCAAGTTCATTTCAGTATCATACATATATACTGTTGCTTGTAAATGAACTAAGGCAAGATTGAAACCCACAATATGCATGCTTCATTAAAACAACGTATTGATTGGTATAGTTCGGTTAGCTCACCTTCACTAGTATGTTTCGACATGCTGACCCTCGTTGAAACAGGTTCTCCGCACAAAGGCGAACCGAGCGAGGAGCCGAAGTCGTCTTCCCGATCCAGTCCAGCTGTTGGCGCATCTTTACCGCGCCCCTTGAAGTATTTTGAAGTCAGGAGCTCGCAACTCTTCATACACAAATGCAGCTCCGTGGCAAAGCTATCCTCCAGCCAGGAGGTCTATATCTTTTGAAGTTTAGTAAAGGAATATAATGTACATGACTGCTATCTCATTTTGAGTCAACACTTTTGTAAGCCCGTGCGACATATTAGCTGACTCGTTCAAGAGTTTGTAATAGATGTTCATTATCAATAAAGAGAACTTTTCAATGTTTCAACTTGTGTTCAATTTATTTGCGTACTCTGAATATGTGCTCGTTATGCAAAATACTTTAGCCTTGTGCGGGCGCAACTCCAGGCCCGCACGGCATCACGATTCGGGGGACGCCCCAACGATTCTACGGAATCGGGTCGTGACACTGACTCTGCCGCTAAGTCAATCCCGGGGGCACGGTCCACTGAATATGGGAATCGATTCCGAAGAAACAAATCCATAACGAGGACGAGTTCTTGTTTCAATCTATCCTGATCGAACGATACCATCTTGTGTTTCTTAGCCGTGCTCCTCGAATAGGAGGAACGAAGCGTTACATCTGTGGGGGTAGTGGAAAGACATATTCCAGAGGTAATATGAACATGAACTGACTTTTTCTCTGTTGAGAGGTAATGTGGACTTGGATTATTCGTTTTATTGCGGGCATCCCACCGGGAGGTTTTTGGTGGACCTATTACTTCGAGTGCAAGTAATAAGTTTAAGACAAGCCCTGCCAGAGGTAATATGGACGTGGCAGTTTTCGTGGACCCACATTGCTGGTGTACATTGGTGAGTACGGGTGACAAGTGGGGATGACAAACGATATCAGAGGTAATATGAACATGATAATATATAGCCAAAACTCGGAAGGTTTGCTCAGAGGTAATATGGACATGACAAACTCAGCCTGAGAGAAATATTATGACAACAGTTCAGAGGTAATATGGACGTAAACTAATGTTCGAAAAATTCATTGATGAGTGATTTGTTGAGTGTGGTCTATCCGAACATGAAGGTAGACCAAAGGATCGCTCCACTGGGGAGATTGTTGGGACGATAGCTCAGAGGCAATATGAGCATGGCTAGCGTCTAACGAGATTGGTTTGAATAGTCACTGCGGGAGTGTGCGAGTAGACCCAAGGAATGCTCCGTTGGGAAGATTTTGAGGATCAATCATCCATTACGTATCCGGGACTCTTGCGGGAGTGTGCGAGTAGACCCAAGGAATGCTCCGTTGGGGAGATTTTGAGGATCCATCATCCATTACGTATCCGGGACTCTTGGATACGGATGATGGTTTCTTTTTTACAAGAATTTGTAATGAAGGAGAAAATGTCACACATAGGCACTTACTGGGGATGAAGAACCAAGAGTTGATTTGTACATCTGGGTTGTGGACTTATTACCCATGGTGTACCTTAAGTACAGATAATAAGCTGAAAATGACTAGCACCACCAGGGGTTATGCAAACGTGATAGTAGAAAGTCGACTCATAGGTGATATGGACATGAAAAAGTTCTGAAAATATCTTACTCAGAGGTAATGTTGACGTGGTAAGATATGTGGGGATAAAGAAAAACAGGACAGAGGTAATATGGGAGTGACCATTTTTGTGGTGATAGATTTACTCTGTTGGAGAAAGTGGAGAGACGTAGTTCAGAGGTAATATGGACGTGAACTGATCGATAGCAACAACCTGGGAGGTTTGCTCAGAGGTCACTTGGACATGGCAAACTCAGCTGGGGAAAAAAAATATTTGGACAACAGTTCAGAGGTAATATTGACGTGAATCCATGTCCGAATAATTCACTGGGGAGTGATTTGCTGAGTGGGGATAGACCTGAAGGTTGCTCCGCTGGGGAGATTTTAGGGACTCATCATCCGGTACTTCTTTGAGGGGGAAAATTGCCAAGTTGGAGTGAGATCGATTTGCAGTGACCGTCTTCTCGTTTATAAATGCAAAGTGATGACTTTGGCGTCGATCAACTCCTGTATTTTTCTTTTTACTACATAGCATGCTTTTGTGGGGTGATGAATGTACCGATAAAAGAGAATATTTTGGGTCATCGACCTTGCTAGCCTTTTCAGGGTATCTGATGTTGGATAGCCGAAGTTTGTTTTCCTTCATCAATATATTGAAGATTGTAATGATGTCATCATCATTGAAGGAGAAAGTCCCTTTTGGCTTTTGGGCTTCCGATTCCTGAGTCGTACGGACCTCAGGAAAGATGGTCATAGTTGCATCATCTTCGGACTCAGAGGGAATTCTACCCCCAGTTTTGGATGCTGCTCTGTTTTGTCGAGGGAGACTACCCCAAACATGTCGTTGTCTGGTTCTTCTTCATGTAATGACAAAGTATAGTTCAATCGGTCGAATACTGACCGTTTTGCTTTAGAACAACAACGGTTAATTACAACCTTATGACTATTACAACAATGTTCTCTAGGGGGTGTAATAGACATATTAGGAGATTCCCTGTCTTTGCGTTTCTGGATCAAGAAATCACGCAAATCAGGGGATTACCAGAAGAAGAAGGCTTATTCTGCCTTTTTACATCAGTAGGAAGGTGTAGATTAGGAATAATAACTCTTTCTTTGCCATAGGAATACAGCAGTTCACCCATATGAGTAGCATATGATCCATCATCTGTCTGAGGAGCGTATCTTCCCGTGAAACGAGTCTTCTTTACGTAGACGGACCTATCCTGGCGTAATTTGGATTTTTGCATAAGTTCGCATAAAATAGGAAAAATTTGCGTAATCTGTAAAGTGGGAACTTTCTTCTCTTGTGGGCGTAAAAGCTTAGAGGTTGAAAGATTCGCCGCTTGTTTTCCTTTAATGCGATCAAATGGTACATCTGCCTCATCATAGACGGAAGATGTAGTTTTACGCACAAGTCGTGTTACCACGTCACAGACGGGAGACAATTTTTTACGCACAAGACGTATTGGCTGTGTTGTCACAACCTTGTTGATCAGAGAGTGAGAGCTTGCAGGAAGGGTAGAGGACATCTTAGGCGTTCACACTTTACGTAGCTTCCTGTTGTTCTGGACAGATGAGGGATGAGAGCTACCCCCTACATGAAGTGTCTTTATAGGCAGATTGGTTGAACTGGACGACAAAAATCTTCTTCGTCGATCCGATGGATACAACATCGTGTTGAGCAATTGCTTTCTCGTCAGAGGAGAAAGTCGTCCCCAGCAGAGTCGCCATTTTGTTTGATGATAAACAAAGAAGAGGGTTTATACGAAACCTTTTTTTTGCTTACAAACAAGAAAAGAGTACAATTAATCCTATACGAGGATGTTAAGTATAATAAAATAATTCTGGGAAAGTATTGCTATAGAAGTCTGATCTGCGGTCGATCACTTTGTTCCTTGGACTACACGATGATGAAGAAGTGCTGTAGAAGAAGCTTCAAGAGTTGCAAGTAGGATCGAATTCCTGTTGCCAAAGTTGTCAACCAAAACTCTCTATCTGTGCTCTCTTTTCTCTCTGATCTCTGATTGTGCCCCTGTCTGGTCATCTGATCGTCTCTGGTTCCCCCTCTGCACTGTGGCTAGGGGTCTCTATTTATAGAGATCAATCAAATAACTGCCAGGTTGGCGTAAAAGCCAAGTAACTGTCTTGTTGGCATAAAAGGCCAAACTGTGAAGAAAGTTGCATCTTTTACGCTGTGGTTATGGCAACTGCTACCCACGTTCCAATTATCTTCTGAATATGCGTATGACACGTGTCCCTTTATGAGGTAACACGTATAACTGCTTCTCGAAGATCATGGCATGCAAGCCACGTAGGTAACTGCCCCTACGTAAAGATGGTTGGCGTAAAAGCCAAATAACTGTCTTGTTGGCGTAAAAGTCAAATAACTGTTTTGTTGGCGTAAAAGACCAAACTGTGAAGAATAAGACTTCTTTTACGCTGCGGTTATGATAACTGCTACCCACGTTCAAATAATCTTCTGAATCTGCGTATGACACGTATCCCTTTATAAGGTAACGCGTATAACCGCTTCTCGAAGATCACGACATGCAAGCCACGTAAGTAACTGCCCCCCTGCGTAAAGATGGTTGGCATAAAAGCCAAATAACTGTCTTGTTTGCGTAAAAAACCAAACTCTGCATAAAACTGGATGATTCATGAATAATAGATAACCAGCGTAAAATAGCCAATTATCCATCACGACTGAGGTCTTGATCGTATTCTGGGCTAAATAGCCTTATCACGTACTTTTGCAAATATAGTCGAGTTGGTGTATTTCGAGGAGATATCATACGACGTACTCCTATAGTTGAAAATAGCCTGGTTGGCGTAAAAATGCAAGGATGGTGATGTGAGCGTATTAGTCACAGTTTTAGCTTTTCCAGTCAATTATCCATCACGACTGAAGTTTTGAGCGTATTCTGGGCTAAATAGCCTTATTACGTACCTTTGCAAATATAGCCGAGTTGGCGTATTTCAAGGAGTTAGCATACGGCGTACTCCTATAGTTAAAAATAGCCTGGTTGGCGTAAAATGCAAGAATGGTGATGTGAGCGTATTAGTCACAGTTTTAGCTTTCCCAGTCCTGACAAATTTTAAAAATAGAACAAAATCTCATGCATTAAATGCAGAGATATGCCTCGAGCTCTGTATAGGAAACAACTTTTGACGTGACATCTGATTTTGTCTTATCTTGAGCGTAAAAACTCATTTCTGCCCATGTAGAATGGACAGCGTATTCTTTGAATGCGTAAAAACGACTTGTATCAAGAATATGTCACTAGACGACAACCTGGGTCTCTGTGCAAAATCATCATCACAGTCGTCTTCTTGATCATCGTGTAGTACTTTTGTCAGATGTCAAGTTCACTGATTTGTCTGACAAATTCGTTCGAGGAATACAAAGAGTTCCTCGTACCACTTTACGCTGCATTAAAAACAACATATTTAAACTTTACGCAGGAAGGTATAGCAACCTTTTACGCAGAACAGTCTTGAAGCACTGCTTTACGCGGACAGCTCTGAAGCCATATTTTACGCCAAACAGCTTTGAAGCTTAGTTTTACACGGAACAGCTCTGAAGCTCTGTTTTACGCGTAACAGTCCTTGAAGCTCTGTTTTACACGGACTTCTCTGAAGCTCTGATTTACGCGGACAGCTCTGACGCTCTACTTTACGCCAGACAACTCTAAAGCCCTATTTTACGCGTACAGCTCTACTTTACGCCAAACAGCCTTGAAGCTCTGTTTTATGCGTATAGCTCTGTAGCCATATTTTAGGCCACACAGTCTTGAAACTCTGTTTTACGCGGACTTCATGTATGTTGGGGGTTTTGACTGTATAATACGCGTACAATTCCCCAGCGTATTTCATGCTTCTACAAGACCCCCTTCAATATTTTCAAATTACTCGTAATTTGAAATACTTTGAATGAAGCATGAAATGGTCAAATTTGACTCGTTCTTCGAGGCTGATTTTTCGGCGATATTTAAGAAGTTGTTAGGATTTGTATGTTCTCTTCTGCCTATATAAGGGCAAGCAAGTGAACTTGTTTTTCTATACTTCCTTCACCACAAAGATGGCTGTTGAGATTCATTGGGCTGAATTGAGAAAGAAGAAGATTATGCTCTTCCAGCATGTAAGGAGCCGTAAAAAGAGACGTCTTCGAGCAAATATTCTCTGCAATGATGGACCATGGAAGGATATCATAGCTTCCTTTGCTAGATAATCAGCAATTTTATATGGCGATTCGTCAAAGAGAGAGGAAGGGTCGCATTAGACCACACAGCTTGCTAGCCGTATTTTCCCCTATTATGAAGCTGGATCCTGGGGTGCAGCTTGGCCGTGTCTTCCAGTATTGTGTTGGATCTGAATCCCAATCACAATTCTAAGCATTGTCGCCGATGACGTATAGGGGTGGGCTTGAATAAAACAGGCCCAGTTCTGTATCCTCCCGCCATTAATTATTTTCTTGGCACCCGGCGTATAGGAGCTGACGAAGTGCTGTAGAAGAAGAAATGAAGATCTCCATCAGACGAGAACCTAGCGTAGTAGATTCCCGTCATATGTAATCGTGATCTTGAATATTAATGAAAAATCCTTTGTAGAAAATGGATTTCCATCATATGTAATCATGATTAATAAACTCGTCTTCTTTCACGCACTATTGATTTGCCATGTCGCTGTGTGGAAGTCTGGTAATACGCAGCTTCAAGACGCTTGAGTAATTTTTACGCAGACTCTGATAAATACGCATCCAGTCACGTTCCAACTTCTACGCATAAAGGAAGATGCGTAAAAACTCTTTAGCATTGAATTGTCTTGAAAATCCAATCATCATGCTGTTTTTGACGAGGAGTCACATAGAATTTTGAACCGTCAAGAACATCTGCTCAGAATATCGTTTTCAAAAATGGCTTCTCGAAATATTCTCGAGACAGGGCAAGGAATGTCCGCCGAACAGGCCATCCCTGAACTAGATATAAAAGATTCTGGCTAAACTTCGAATGAACTATCAATGGCCAAAAAGTCATCTTCAATGAAGACAGACATTTTTAGGGAACTCCTTGGCCCTTCGTCTGATGAAGTCCTCTCGAATGAAAAAGGAAGAGAAAACGCTGATAAGAAGAGCATTTCCTGCGTAAACTCTTGTGACTGGCTTTTTCAACCGTAAAACCCAAATTATCAAGATATACGCGTATTCTGCTAGCTGATCTGTCTCGCGTAATTTAAGATGTGCGTAAAATCATAGATTTGTAGCATTTGAGCGTAAAATCATGGATCCGTAGCTTCTGAGCGTAAAATCGTAGATTCGTAGCTTTGTGCGTAAAATCATAGATTTGTAGCTCATGAGCGTAAAATCAGATCCTAGCTTTGTGTGTAAAATCATAGATCCGTAGCTTCTGAGCGTAAAATCATAGATCCGTAACTTATGAGCGTGAAATCATAGATCCCTAGCTTCTGAGCGTAAAATCGTAGATTCATAGCTTCTGATGGATCCTTTACGCAGCATGGCTTTCTGTCTTCATTTTCAAATGATCGGCTGACGTGGCCCCAAATCCTAACCGACTATGATAAAACATCAGATTTGGTTAAGGATTCGGAGTTTGAACTCTATAAATAGGCTTAGGTCATGAGAGAGAAAAACTCTTCGTCTTTTTCTGAAGAACCTTTCGTCTCTTTCTGAAAAAAATCTCAGATTCGCCATGGCACCAAAA
Organism: Iris macrosiphon; assembly: GCA_036927795.1. NCBI lineage: Eukaryota > Viridiplantae > Streptophyta > Magnoliopsida > Asparagales > Iridaceae > Iris > Iris macrosiphon. Next base: position 64,641,183 of record JAYESA010000003.1, on the reverse strand, counting down.
CAGATCTCCGCTGCTAAAGGAAAGAAAGCCGCTTCATCATCTCGCTCCTCTGCTCAAGCACGAGCGACTTCTACTAGGCCAAGCAAGCCTCGTTCTGAACAAAGTGTTCCGCCGTCTAGCTGTGCACCGGGCATCACAGGTGAAACTTCGAGAGAAATAAAATCCCTTCGCACACGTTATACGTGTATGCGCAAGTACACCCACATTTTAATGTGTCAGCGTAAAAAATTCATATTTTTGCAGTCTGGCGTAAAAATTGAGACTGTCAAATTTTGGCGTATACTACAAACCTTGCGTTTTACGCACTGGAAGTAAATTCCAGCGTAAAACTCAAATTTTTTGCAATCTGGCGTAAAACTCAGACTATTAGGTTTTGGCGTATACTGCAAACCTTGCGTTTTACGCACTAGAAGAAAATTCTAGCGTAAAACTCAATTTTTTGCAGTCTGGCGTAAAAATTCAGACTGTCAAGTTTTTGGTTTATACTGCAAACCTTGTGTTTTATGCACTGAAAGTAAATTCCAGCGTAAAACTCCATATTTTGCAGTCTGACTTAAAAACTCAGATTGTTAGATTTTGCGTATACTGCAAGAATGTAGCACCTTACGTTTTACGTGCTGAAAGTAAATTCCAGCGTAAAACTGACTTATTCTCTTGCTTTTTGTAGTGGACCTACCGATCCCTCCTCTGGCTGAAGTAATGGGCTCTGCTGCTGGAATGTTGAATTCCAACTACTTGGAGGACTTGTCCCATGTGACTTTCCCCATCTCTGGAAATGAGTATCCTCAAGAAAGGGGAACTCTGATCTCGGCCCAAGGAGAAAGAATGTTGCTGAGTATGATCAGTGGGGAACCCTTGACATATATAAATGGAACCGAGTATAAGAAACCAGCTTTCTTATTTGGGGATGTTATTGATAAACAATTCTAAACAAAGCCCAAGAAGGAAGATTCGGTATTTTCTGTTGAGGGTACGGTTATGTACCTGCCCAAGATGTTCAGGGACTACCCTATTTCTGCATTCTTTCATGCTACACATCCCAGAAGGATGACATGGACTCTGACTCCTGATCTTCATGGCCAGCCAGGGAAGATCTTTTATAAGAAAGGATTAAACCAAGGATCCTTTGTAAGCAGTCCCTCAGGCCCTGTTATGCCCTTCAGAGGATTACTACCAGGCAGCGTCCCTAGTGAAGACTCTTCACTGATCCAGCCATTTCAAATGACAACTTTCTGCAATGAATTTATGGAGCAGGGAGGAGTATATCCCAGGGTTAACCCTCGCACGAGTGGATGACTTAACCCCCACAATCTTTGATGGGCCAATTTAACTGCATGGGCCCTGAAGCACTTTCAAATGGAGCTTGAAAGTATTAACTTATTTGAGGCTGTGAGTGCTACTAGTGTTGGGCTGCCTATCAACATCAATTTGTTCTTAGCTTTGATGGAGCGATATAACTCGTTCACTGGGACTTTCGCCACTCCAATAGGTGAGTTGGACCTAGCACTTCATGAGATGGCAGACATCTCAAAACTACCAATGAGAGACATTCCCTATGAAGAATACGTCCCCACCAACAGAGAGTTGAAGGATACCAACCCCCGGCAGTGGCTATATACCAAGAACTGACGAGCCACTATCTTGCATGCACCACTTTTTACAAAGAGCCTTCTGATTTAGCCCATATTAACAAATGGGTATCCTACCTCTTCTTCCATCAGGCGAGAGATGCCAAGCAGGACAAGGTTGTAGATAGCAAAGACAAACCTTTGAACCCTCTGAGCATTCTTAATGCCAACACAATCGATGATCTTATTGCAGATGCAGAGGCTCAAGATTGTGTTATAAATGAAGAGATAGGGGGTTATCATGCAGGAACCAAAGCCTACAGTTACATGAGACATTGCCGAAAGCCTCTGTCAAAAGTAGCTCAACTGGCTGGCTTCCTGTCTATTTGGCTACGCCGATGGGTGGTGCCTGGCATCGCGTCTGCGGATTGTATTCATCGAAACACCCTATGGCCCGTAGTACGTTTGGTATTTGGAGCAAGATTGGGTTTGCTCCCTGCCATGGTATACAGGATACAAGCTGGCCTGAGAGCTATTACTGATGGGCTGCTGGCCGATACTACACAGCGCGAACGATATCCCAGAGTGGAATTACCATTCTTATATCTGATGGGATGGTTAATCCTTCACAACACCAGAGTGATGTCTTCCGGATCTGCCAGTGGTTCGGACAATAACTTCTTGTTGAATTACAAGATTTTTTTTGGGAATGTGACTAGCGTCTTAGATTGTCGACTAGCACTAAATTTTGCCCATAGTTGGAAATTCTTTTGCACCGTCCCCCTAGTACATATCAATCAGCAGGGGGCTAAACTCCATGATATAGGTCAGGGGAAGACTATTCTTTCTCCTGAAGCCTTTTACCGGTTGGTCTGCATTAGACTTTCCCACCTGCTATACAGAAGTGAGGACCACTGCTACTTGGAGCCTTATTTGCCTAGCCGTTTTGCCAGGCAATTTGGATATGATCAGTTGCACGTGGGAAATTCCATCACCAGCTTCAAATTCAAAGGTGGGCTTATTGATGGAGCTAGAGGATGGAGTTATTTCATCATTGGTTGTACTGGAGCAACCTTTGTTGTTCCCGCGACCTCTCTCTCCATGGAGTTGCGCATTCTTCATTCATACGCACAGTTTTATGTGTCCATCAATACTTTCTATCGTGATTTTGATGTACATGGAAGTTTCAGAATGCCCTCCCATAAGTCCACTGGAAGAGAGGAGATACCATCTGTCTCCTTTGATGAAGGTGATGAAGCTACTGGTGCAGATGATTATTTGTTGATTTTACCGAGAGGCGTAATAGCTCCGCCAGCAGAGCCTCTCATAATTTTCAATAAACGAAAGACTTCTACTCTGAAAGAGTCTCCCCCCCGCAAGAAGAAGCAGACTACCAGAGGTCCTAAAAAGACTTCCACCAAGGGGGTCTCTTCCAGGATGAGCCTATTGTTTCCCCTGCTAGGGATGATTCTTTGATTAGGGATCCTTCGCCTTTTAAAGAAGGAGCCTCCACAGTCCCAGCTGAAAGTGCTGGAGATTCTTTGCCTGCGACTACTGCCGCTACCACCGTTACTGGTGGTGCTTCTATATCGCCTTCGAGGCCGAGCTCGCCAATAATCAATATACCTTTTACAAGACAAATAACGGGACTAGCCCCTACTTCATCTGTAAGTATTTCAAGCGAGATTCCACCCGATGAACCTCGAGTAGATCTGGGTGATGACTGGGATGACGAACCTCAAACGTCGGTTGGTGTACCCTCATCTTCAGGTATGACAGCTTGTTTATCATCATTAAGAAATGATTTAACTATACAGGTTGCAGACGCAATATACATACCATCAGCCATGGGTAAATGTTGTCTTCACGCTTTTTTCAGGAAAATTAAACATCAAATTGATATTAACTTTCTCTTATCTTATTTTCAGGTGACGACATTTCTGGGGAGGGTGGAGCTGAAACAACCTCCGATTTTGTTGCGGATCCAGCTAATGAAACGGCGGTGACCACCGTCGAAGAAGCATACCTTGAAGCCGTTGATCTTTCATCCGCAACACTCTCGGATATAAACCTGTCAGCAGCAGTTCAAATAATATCAGAGGTGGATGAACCCACCATCTCGACTATGCCTCCTTCGTCGAGCATGCCAACAACTTCAACTGTTGTTGGTGTCTCTTCTTTTGTCGCGCCATCTGTTGAAGCAACGACTGTGGCAACATCCTCTGTAGTCATTCCAGAAAGGAGATTTACCGATATTGTGGTCACTCCCAGCATCCATTCGAGCTTTGCTATGCTAGTTGAACAATACACTAGCATATTCTACCTCACTTTGAAATAATTGATATCCATGGTGCTGGAGAAGAATCTATGCTTTGATGCTCTGAAGACGTCCTCCAAACTCACCATAGCGCATATTAGAAATTTTAATGACGCTGAAAGAGCTAATGCGCTAGAGCAAATGGTTAATGGTTTACAACAACCCATTAACGAATATTTGCAACTATCCCGATGTAGCATCAATGACTTGGTTCAGGCTGAGTACGACTCACTAACTGCGAAATTTGCTCAGAAGACAGAAACTTTAAACAAATCCATCCAGGAACATCAACAAGAGATGGAGAAAGAGCAAGCAGTATTGGTGGAGAGTATTCCTCAGCTAGCTCAGTGCCGTGCAGAATGTGAGGGATATGTAGTGAGGGTTCAAGAATTGGAAGCTGAACTTGGTCAAACAAGGGAGAGGCTTCTCAAAGCATCGCTAGTTCGTGATATATTGGAGGGCCAAGTGAATACAGCTCAATAGAACTTGACACATGTGGGTGTCATCTGTAACACCCAGTTCCGTTCAAGCGGACTACCGTTTCAAACGACAATAATGCAACTGTCCCGACCCGCTTTGTCTCAAACGAGAAGCAAAGGATATCCAGACTTGTCCCTACAGGAATCCGGCTTAGGCTTTCAGAGGCTCGCTTGACGTATCGCTCTACCGAAGCGAATTATCGCTAAGGTGGGTGGCTACGGTGAACTTGTCTTTGCTTAGCCAGCACACATAAAATCTGGAATGATACATGCTAGTCGCTAGGTGAATCACCCCTGCATGCTAATAAGAATCCAATGCACCTAGCTAAGGGAATAATTCCAACTTGTATTGCTTATGCTAGAACAAGGAAATGAAACATTGCTTATATACATGTTTAGACCCTTTGCATGCTACCTTGTGCACTGTTCACTTGTTCACACTGCACGACCTTCGAACGTGTTGCTCAGGAAGTCCCTTAACGATCTCACTCCTCGGCTTACCTTCGGGCCTGAGCCAACGTGAATACTTGTGTTTATACAAATGCATGCTTGTCTGCTTGTATGTTGCCTTGTTTTCATCCAAACCCCGGGAGACTACTAAGTAGTCGTTCCGTGCATGATTAAACCTGCAAGTATCCGGGACCGTTAGGTCACCAGGCAGCCCCGAACCAGGGGAACGCATCAAGGCAAGTTATTCACTGATCAAAAAAACAAGATCCAAGTATCTCGTGTACTCGTGTTCCAATGCACTCGTGTTCTCGTGTTCTTGTGCACTCGTGTTCTCGTGTATCTCGTGATAATTGAAAGACCCAAAAGAAAGTGCATGTCGCGGACAACTCGAAAACGAGGTATAGTTCCACGGACGGTCACCGGGGCACTGGGGCCGATCCGATCCGTATGGAACTTCACGAGTGGTCCATCGTGTACAGGCGAGTGGTTTGTAGCGCCTCTTGTACTTTCGTTGCATTCCACTTGGCCTGGGACCACTTCATGTGCAATCCATCGTGTACGGACGAGATGGTTCGTAGCGCATCGTGTGCTCTCGTTGCATTCCATTCTCGTCTGGGATTAGTCCATTATGGCTATGCCAACGACTCATGTTCATATAGATAAGTCATCATCGCTTAGCGGCTATCCGCGTGCGAGTCATTGTATCGCATCAAAGCACAACTGAGCACTCCAAATATTGTCCCGTTCAATGACTCTCGTGTTTGCATATGATGTCGCCTGAATGTTTATACTTGCCCGTGCTTGAATTAACAATGTTTGCCTTGGACAGGGAAGGCCAAATGGTAACTTGGTAAGTCTCGCCGTGTTTCCTCTCATGTTGCACGGCGCACTGCCACACGAGTTAGGCTATTCAATATTTGCATGAAACTGATCCTAAGGCAACTAGAAAAACAACTTAATAGTTGTGCACGGAACCTTTATTACGTGTTTGGATTTGTCGAGCGGGCGAGTAGCTTCCCCACCAGTGCATTCAATGTACTGATAATCCACCAGTTTGTTTGCAGGGTGCGGGATAATCCTCGTTCGGTGCGGATGCTCCTTCGTGCGTGCTTAGGCGTGGAGATCACTCTGAAGCAGCGTTGCATCCGGAACTGAAGCACATATACAAGACATAATGTTGTGAACATCGCCTGATCATCGCCTGTACAATCATTCCACAATTGTAGCCACTTGGCATGCTTTTACTGTTTCAGAGAGAGAGGCTTGAGTGACTTGTAATCTCGCCTATACGCCGCCTGTAACACCTCTTTATATCAATAAAGAGTTGCTTTACTTCAAACTTGTGTCATCCAATGCTTCCGCTATTATCGACTCAGTGAACCTTTTACCGATCGCCTATGCGTCCATGACTCCGCTGCACTCGGACAATCTGTGCGACTCTGTGGCTTAGAACTCTTACCGCCAGCCAATGAACCACGGCCTTGCACGGGCGTGGCTCACGCTCGTGCGGCATCACGTCCGGATGGGTTAAAGCGATCGTTCCGCGGGAGCGCTGGCACGGTGATTCTCGCCTAGCGGGAACGTCCAATTTGCCTGCAGGAGATTGGAGCGTGACATCATCCACGCAAGTTTTGTTGATTCTCTGTCCGAATTATCTCTCTTGAGCACTGATGATGCAAGGCTGGAACTGGCTCGCAACAATATTTCAAACTCCAGGAATAAAATAATGGCTGCTTTGACGCAACAGATCCGGGATTTAACTGCTCCTCCCCAATGATGTACTTTTTTATTTTTTGCTCCTTATTTTCTCAGAGATAATGAAGATACATTTTTTGACTTTGTGGACCCCTCACTTTAAAATATAAATGATAGGCTAAGATGAAAGTGATATCAGAGGTAATATGAACATGATATACTTTCGGTAAGGTTTAACTGAATATATCTATTTAGAGATAATATGAACATGATAGAATATAATCCAACTAAATTTGTATACAAAACACTATCAGAGATAATATGAACATGATAGGTTTTGAAATTAGTTAAACATATCTATTCAGAGGTCACATGAACCTGATAGAATATGATTCAGCTAACCTTTGTACGTAGTATCGCCAGAATGAGATCTTCATCATACTCCGTTAAGCAAAGGAGATCAAGTATAATACTTCTTCAGGAATTTGCCGTTGATAGGAGCCATTATCATATCTCTATTTAGGCTTGGCTAATCTGTAAGCGTCATTTGAAAATGTTGTTTCAACAACATAAGGGCCCTCCCATTTCTTTACGATTGTTTGTGTGAACTTTCGATATCGTGTCAGAGGTAATATGGACGTAGTTCAATACCGTGTTTGTTGAGGACATCCCACTGGGGGATCTTTGGTGGACCTATTATTTGTTGCGCATGTTGAGTACAAATAATAAGTTCGAAACAAGCCCTAATATACGCGGTAAGATATGACTCTGTGGGGATAGTGGAGAGACATATTCCAGAGGTAATATGAACATGAACTGACTTTTTCTCTGTTGAGAGGTAATGTGGACTTGGATTATTTGTTTCCATTGCGGGCATCCTACCGGGGGGGTTTGGTGGACCTATTACTTCTTGTGCACGAGAGTGCAAGTAATAAGTTTAGGACAAGCCCTGCCAGAGGTAATATGGACCTGGCAGTTTTTGTGGACCCACATTGCTGGTGTACCTTGGTAAGTACGGGTGACAAGTGGGGATGACAAATGATATCTGAGGTAATATGAACATGATAATCGATAGCCAAATCTCGGAAGATTTGCTCAGAGGTAATATGGACATGACAAACTCAGCTTGAGAGAAATATTATGACAGCAGTTCAGAGGTAATATGGACGTAAACTAATGTCCGAAAAATTCATCGAGGAGTGATTTGTTGAGTGTGGTCTATCCGAACATGAAGGTAGACCAAATGATCTCTCTGTTGGGGAGTTTGATGGGACGATAGCTCAGAGGCAATATGAGCATGGCTAGCGTCTAACGAGATTGGTTTGAATAGTCACTGCGGGAGTGTGCGAGTAGACCTAAGGATTGCTCCGCTGGGGAGATTTTGAGGATCCATCATCCATTGCGTATCCGGGACTCTTGGATACGGATGATAGTTTCTTTTTTACAAGAATTTGTAATGAAGGAGAAAATGTCGCACATAGGCACTTACTGGGGATGAAGAACCAAGAGTTAATTTGTACATCTGGGTTGTGGACTTATTACCCATGGCGTACCTTAAGTACAGATAATAAGCTGAAAATGACTAGCACCACCAGGGGTTATGCAAATGTGATAGTAGTAAGTCGAAGAGTATAACTTCACTCATAGGTGATATGGACATGAAAAAGTTCTGAAAATATCTTACTCAGAGGTAATATGGACGTGGTAAGATATGACTCTGTGGGGATAAAGAAAAACATGATAGAGGTAATATGGGAGTGACCATTTTTGTGGTGATAGATTTACTCTCTTGGAGAAAGTGGAGAGACGTAGTTCAGAGGTAATATGGACGTGAACTGATCGATAGCAACAACCTGGGAGGTTTGCTCAGAGGTCACTTGGACATGACAAACTCAGTTGGAGAAAAAAAATGTTTGGACAACAGTTCAGAGGTAATATTGACGTGAACCCATGTCCGAAAAATTCACTGGGGAGTGATTTGCTGAGTGGGGATAGACCTGAAGGTTGATCCGCTGGGGAGATTTTAGGAACTCATCATCCGGTACTTCTTTGAGGGGAAAAATTGCCAAGTTGGAGTGAGATCGATTTGCAGTGACCGTCTTCTTGTTTATAAATGCAAAGTGATGACTTTGGCGTTAATCAACTCCTGGATTTTTCTTTTTAGTACATAGCATGCCTTTGTGGGGTGATGAATGTACCGATAAAAGAGAATATTTTGGGTCATCGACCTTGCTAGCCTTTTCAGGGTATCTGATGTTGGGTTGCCGAAGTTTGTTTTCCTTCATCAATATATTAAAGATTTCAATGATGTCATCATCATTGAAGGAGAAAGTCCATTTTGGTTTTTGGGCTTCCGATACCTGAGTCGTACGGTCCTCAGGGAAGATGGTCATAGTTGCATCATCTTCGAACTCAGAGGGAATTCTACCCCCAGCTTTGGATGCTGCTCTGTTTTGTCGAGGGAGACTACCCCCAAACATGTCGTTGTCTGGTTCTTCTTCCTGTAATGACAAAGTATAGTTCAATCGGTCGAATACTGACCTTTTTGCTTTAGAACAACAACGGTTAATTACAACCTTATGACTCTTACGACAATGTTCTCTAGGGGGTGTAATAGACATATTAGGAGATCCCCTGTCTTTGCGTTTTTGGATCAAGAAATCACGCATATCAGGGGGATTACCAGAAGAAGAAGAAGAAGAAGAAGAAGAAGAAGGCTTATTCTGCCTTTTTACATCAGTAGGAAGGTGTAGATTAGGAATCATAATCCTTTCTCTGCCATAGGAATACAGCAGTTCACCCATATGAGTAGCATATGATCCATCATCTGTCTGAGGAGCGTATCTTCCCGTGAAACGAGTCTTCTTTACGCTGGCGGACCTATCCTGGCGTAATTTGGATTTTTGCATAGGTTCGCCTAAAACAGGAAAAGTTTGCGTAATCTGTAAAGTGGGAACTTTCTTCTCTTGTGGGCGTAAAAGCTTAGAGGTTGAAAGATTCGTCGCTTGTTTTCCTTTGATGCGATCAAAGGGTACATCTGCCTTATCATAGACGGAAGATGTAATTTTACGCACAAGGCGTGTTTGAAATTTCTGGATTGGCACTGAGGCATTGCCAGAAATTTTGTCTACCACGTCACAAACGGGCGACAAAGTTTTACGCATAGGGCGTGTTTGAGACTTCTGCATTGGCACTGAGGCATTGCTAGAAGTCTTGTCTACCACGTTACAAACGGAAGACAAAGTTTTACGCACAGGACGTGTCTGAGACTTCTGGATTGGTACTGAGGCATTGCCAGAAATTTTGTCTACCACGTCACAGACGGGAGACAATTTTTTACGCACCAGCGTGTTGGCTATGTTGTCACAACCTTGTTGATCAGAGAGTGAGAGCTTGTAGGAAGGTTAGAGGACGTCTTAGGCGTCCACACTTTACGCAGCTTCCTGTTGTTCTGGACAGAGGAGGGATGAGAGCTACCCCCTGCATGAAGTGTGTCTTCATAGGCAGATTGGTCGAACTGGACGACCAAAGTCTTCTTCGTCGATCCTATGGATACAACATCGTGTTGAGCAATTGCTTTCTTGTCAGAGGAGAAAGTCGTCCCCAGTAGAGTCGCCATTTTGTTTGATGATAAACAAAGAAGAGGGTTTATACGAAACCTTTTTTTTGCTTACAAACAAGAAAAGAGTACAATTAATCATATACGAGGATGTTAAGTACAATAAAATAATTCTGGAAAAGTATTGCTATAGAAGTCTGATCTGCCGTCGATCACTTTGTTCCTTGGACTACACGATGATGAAGAAGTGCTGTAGAAGAAGCTTCAAGAGTTGCAAGTAGGATCGAATTCCTGTTGCCAAAGTTGTCAACCAAAACTCTCTATCTGTGCTCTCTTTTCTCTCTGATCTCTGATTGTGCCCTGTCTGGTCGTCTGATCGTCTTTGATTCCCCCTCTGCACTGTGGCCAGGGTGTTTGATAATAAACGAAAGAAATTGAAACTAGGTTTATGCGAAACCCTTTCTTTGGTTTACAAACAAGAAAAAGAAGTACAATTAATCCTATACGAGGATGTTAAGTACAAAAATTTGATTCTGGAAAAATATTGCTATAGGAGTCTGATATGCGGTCGATCACTTTGTCTCTTGGACCACACGATGACGAAGAAGTGTTGTAGAAGACGAAAAGAAGCTTCAAAGACTACAAGAGGGATTGAACTCTCGTTGCCAAAGCTCTCTATATGTGCTCTCTTGACCTTGGATTTGACCTCTCGGTTCTTGACCCTTTGACCTCCGTGGTCGGAGGTCTCCATTTATAGAGTTCAACTACAGTCGGTGTAAAAACCGAACAGCGGAGAGAGCTGCACCTTTTATGCGGCGGTTACAATAACTGCTACCCACGTATGAATGATCTCTTGAATTGGCGTGTGACGCGTGTCCCATTATGAGGTAATGCGTATAATCGCTAATCGAAGATCATGGCATGCAAGCCACGTAGATAACTGCCCCTTGCGTAGAGATGGTTGGCATAGAAGCCAAATAACTGTCTCGTAGGCGTAAAAGCCAAATAGCTGTTCTGATGGCATAGAAGCCAAGTAGCTGTTCTGATGGCATAGAAGCCAAGTAGCTGTCAAGTTGGCGTAGAAGCCAAATAGCTGTCATGTTGGCGTAGAAGCCAAATAGTTGTCATGTTGGCGTAGAAGCCAAGTAGCTGTGTAAAGCTTGATGCTTTGCAAATATAGCCTGATTTGACGTATTTCGAGGAGATAGCGTACAACGTGCTCCTATAACTGAAAATAGCCAGGTCGACGTATGTCAAGGAGATAGCGTACAGCGTGCTCCTATAGCTGAAAATAGCCTGGTTGGCGTAATGTGCGGGGATGGTGATATGGACGTATTAGCCCCAATTATAGCTCACCCAGTCTTTGAAATTAGAACCAAATCTCGTGCATTAATTGCAGAGATCTGCCTCCATCACGCGCATTAACTGTAGAGACGTGCCTCGAGTTCTGTACGAAGAACAGCTTTTTACATGGCGGTTGGTTTCGTCTCTTTCTGAGCGTAAAAGCTCACCTCTGCCTATGTAAAACAGGCAGTGTATCCCTTGGATGAGTAGATGACGTCTTATGTCAAGGTTGGTGTCACTAAACGACAGTTTGGGGCTCTGTGCAAAATCATCATAATAACCGTCCTCTCGATCGTCGTGCAGTACTCTTTGTCAGGAGTCAGGTTCACTGCTTGATCTGACAGGTTCATTCGAGGAATACAAAGAGATCCTCGTACAAATTCCCGCTGCATTAAAAGCAGATAGGTTTTACGCTGAAATGGCGATGTAGCAACCTTTTTACGCTGAAGCAGTCTGGAAATACTGCATTACGCGGGTTGTTCTGGAGCTATATTTTACGCTGAACTAGCGTTGAAGCTCTGCTGTACGCCGATGGTTCTGGAATCATGTTTCACGCCACCCAGTGCTGGAGCTCTGTTTTATGCGGGCTTCCTGCATGTTGAGGATTTTACGCGTATGATTCCCTAGCGTATTTTTCATGCTTCTACAAGACCCCCTTCAAAGTTTTCAAATTCCTCGTAATTTGAAACACTTTCAATGAAGCATGAAACAGTCAAGTTTGACTCGTTCTTCGAGGCTGATTTCTCGGCAGATTTTTTTTAGGAATTTGTTGGGATTCGGTGTGTTTTCCTCTGCATATATAAAGGCGAATGGGTTAACCTGTTTTTCCCATACTTCCTTTACCACAAAGAGAGAGATGGTTGCCGAGCTTCGTCAGGTTGACTTGAGGAAGAAGATCATGTTCTTCCAGCATGTAAGGAGCTGTAAAAGGAGGCGTCTTCGAGCAAATGTCCTTTGCGACGATGGATCATGGAAGGATATCATAGCTTCCTTTGCTCGGGATAATCAGAAATTTCATATGGCGATTCGTCCAGGAGAGAGGAATGGTCGTATTAGACCACACAGCTTGCAAGCTGTATTTTCTCCCATCATGGCCCCGGACGGAGGCAGACAGCTTGGCCCTGTCTTCCAGTATTGAGTTGGGTTTGAACCCTCAACTCAAATCTAGGGCATGCCTGATATGGCGTATGGAGGATGGGCTTGCAAAATTGATACATGCCCAATTGTGTATCCTCCCGTCATTAATCATTTTCTTGTTAATCAGCCGCGGAAGCCGATTAACTGCTGTAGAAGACGAAAAAGATCTCCACCAATACAAGAACCTGGCAAAACAGATTCTTGGTTTGATCTTAAATGAAAATGGGAAACCCTTTGTAGAAAAAGGATTTCCATCATATGTAATCATGAAGATGAAAAACCCTTTGTAGACTGAATTTTCATCATATGTAATCATGGTTAATAAAATTGTCTTCTTTTACGAATCTGATGATTTGTCATATTTGTTGTAATGAAGTCTGAATAGTGTGCAGCTTCGACACGTCTGAATAATTTTACGTCGACTCTGATAAAAGAGTATCTGACTTCGTCCCATCTTTTACGCATAGCAGAAGACGCGTAGAAAACTTCTTAGCATTTAAGTTGAAGATCCAAACTGTCATGCTGTCTTAGACGAGGAGTCGCGAAAAATTTCTGAACTGTCACTTCTTTGATGTGAAGAATTCTTGTTCAGACCATCATCTTCAAGAATGATTTTTCGAAAATCCCTTGAAATAGGGCGAGAAACGGCCGTCAAAACAGGCCATGCTTGAACTTTTGAGAAAGGATTCTGACTGGACTTTGGATGAACTTCCAAATGACCCAAGAAGAAGAGTCGTCTTCAATGCTGAACTAGGTATTTGGAATATTTTGTAGCCAAAAAGGAGCATCTTCTGCGTAAACCCTTGTAGTTGGCCGTTTGTAGCTTTCGAGCGTAGAATCGTAGATTTGTAGCCTCTGAGCGTAAAAAGCCTCTGAGCGTGAAATCATAGATTTGTAGCCTCTGAGCGTAAAGTCATATGTTTGTAGCCTCTCGAGCGTAAAAGCTACTGAGCATAAAAGCATCTGGGCGTAAAACCGTAGACTTATAGCCTCTGAGCGTAAAACCGTAGACTTATAGCCTCTGAGCGTAAAACCGTAGATTTGTAGCCTCTCGAGCGTAAAATCATAGATCTGCTCTATGAGTAAATTCTGGATCCACTGACTGTCCGTCTTCTTCTTTCAAATGATAGGCTGACGTGGTCCCAAATCATAACCGAATATTAAATATCGGATTTGGTTAGGGATTCGAAGAGTCATCCTAACTCTATAAATAGTCCAAGGTCTGGAGAGAGAAAACTTTTATCTGCCTTCACAAAATCCTTGCTTTCCAAGAACCCTTCTTCTTCGTCTCTTACTCGAGAACTCCGGATCGCCATGGCCCCTAAACAGACTTTCACTGCTAAGGGAAAGAAGGTCGCTTCCTCTTCTCGCTCTGCTGCTCAAGAGCGAGCAACTCTCATTAGGCTGAACGAACCTCGATCGGAACGCAGCGCTCCGCCGTCGAGCTGTGCTCCGGACATTACAGGTAGAGACTTTGGGAGGAAACAAAATCCTTCGCACATGTTGTACGTGCACGCGCAATGTCCTCTTTCGTACTGAGAGCCTCTTTGAGGAAGATGATGTACGGATGGGTTTTATCATTACGCGCACATTCCTAATGTGTCGGCGTAAGAACTCCAAATTTTTGCAGTCTAGTGTAAAAACCCAGACTGTCGAAATTTGGTGTTTACTGCAAACTTTGAATTTTACGCGCTGGATATGAATATCGGCGTAAAAATTCAAATTTTGTCAATCCAGCGTAAAAGCTCAGATTGTTAACTGCTACCAACCTTGAATTTTACGCAATGGAAAATAGTTTCCTGCGTAAGATTCAAATTCTTGTAGTCTTGGCGTAAAAGCTCAGACTGATGATCTTTGGCGTAAAAAGTAAGAGTGTAGCGTCTAGTGTAGAAACTAACTTGTTCTATTGCATTTTGTAGTGGACTTGCAGATTTCTCCATTGCTGAAGTTATGGGCTCTGCTGCCGGGATGTTGAGCTCAAACTACTTGGAGGACTTGCCCCATGTGACATTCCCTATTTCTGGAGCCAATTATCCTGAAGAAAGGGGAACCCTGATCTCGTCCCAAGGAGAACGCATGCTGCTAAGTATGATCAGGGGGGAGCCCCTGACATACATAGACGTGACAGAGTATAAGAAACCGGGTTCTTATTTGGGGATGTTATTGACAAGCAATCCCAGAACAAGCCCAAGAAGGAGGATTGGGTGTTTACTGCTGAGGGCACGGTGATGTATCTGCCCAAGATGCCCAGGGATTACCCCATCTCGGCCTTCTTTCATGCCACATATCCTAGGAAGATGGTGTGGGTGCTGACTCCCGATCTTCACGGCCGTCCGGGAAAAATTTTATACAGCAAGGAGTATGACGGAGGGGCCTATATGAGCCTTCCCTCGGGCCCTGTTATGCCCTTTAGGGGATTACTGCCGGATAGTGTCCTGAGCGAGGATACGTCGCTGATCCAGCCGGTTCAGATGTCGACCTTCTGCAATGACTTTATGGGGCAGGGAGGAATGTACCCCAGGGTCAACCCTCGGACCAGCGGATGGCTTAGCCCGGGAAATCTTCGATGGGCCAGTATAACAGCCTCGGCCCTGAAGCACTTCCAGACGGAGCTGGAGAGTATAGGCTTATTCGCGGCTGTGAGCGCCACAAGTGTTGGGCTGCATGTCAACCCTAACTTATTTTTAGCCTTGATGGAGCGATACAACTCGCTCACCGGGACTTTTGCCACTCCGCTAGGGGAGTTGGGCCTGGCCCTTCATGAGATGGCAGAAATTTCAAGGCTGCCAATGGGGGAAACTCCTTATGAGGAGTACGTCCCTACAAACCGGGAGTTGAGGGATACAAACCCTCGGGCAGTGGCCGTATATCAGGAGCTGATGTGCCACTATCTTGCCTGCACCACTTTCTACAAGGAGCCTTCTGATTTGGCTCACATCAACAAGTGGGCCACCTATCTTTTCTTCCACCAGGCCAGAAATGTCAAGCCAGACAAGGTGGTAGATAGCCAAGATAGGCCCTTGAACCTCCTAAGCATGCTGAATGCCAACACTGTCGATGACCTTATTGAAGACGCAGGGGCTTCAGATCATGTTTTTGACGAGGAGGTAGGGGTTGTGCTGCAGGCACAAAAGCCTTCAGTTATATCAGACATTGTCGCAAGCCTCTGTCGAAGGAAGCTCAATTGACTGGCTTCCTTTCCGTCTGGCTTCGCCGCTGGGTAGTGCCTGGCATCGCGTCTGCAAATCGCATCCATCGCAACACCTTATGGCATATAGTGCATTTAGTGTTCGGAGCAAGACTGGGCCTGCTTCCTGCTATCGTATGTAGAATACAGGAAGGCCTGAGGGCTCTTACTGATGGACTGCTCGCTGATGAGACGCAGCGTGAAAGCTTTTCCAGGGTGGAGTTACCATTCATGTACCTGATGGGATGGTTGATTCTTCACAACCCCAGGGTGATGTCTCCCGGTTCCGCTAGCAGTTCAGGAAATAATTTCTTGCTGAATTACAAGAATTCCTCTTTGAACGTGGCGACCGTCACAGATTACCGGCGGGCGTTAAACGTAGCCCACAACTGGAAGATCTTCTGTATCATTCCTCCCGTCCACATCAATCAGCAAGGAAGGAAACTCAAGGATGAAGGTCATGGGAGAACCATTCTTTCTCCTGAAGCCTTCTATTGGTTGGTCTGCATTAGACCTTCCCATTTGCTGTACAAAAGTGATGACCACTGCTACCTGGAGCCTTATTTGCCCAGTCGGTTCGCCAGGAAGTTTGGGTATGACCAATTGCATGTGGGAAATGCCATCACCAGCTTCAAGTCCAGAGGTGGACTTATTGATGGAGCCAGAGGGTGGCGGTACTTCATCACGGGCTGCACTGGTGCAACTTTTGCGGTGCCCTCGACTTCTCTTTCCATGGAGCTACGCATGCTTCACTCGTACGCGCAGTTCTATGCGTCCATCAATACCTTCCATCGCGATTTTGATATGCGTGGAAGTTTTAGGATGCCCTCCCATATGTCTACTGTCAGGAAGGATGTTCCGTCTGTTTCCTCGGATGAGAATGAGGACATCGCTGGGGCAGACGAATTCTTGACGACAATACCGAGAGGCGTACTAGCTCCGCCTACAGAGCCTTTCGTTATCCCCCATAAAAGGAAGGCTTCTGCTCCGAAAGAACCTTCTCCCCGCAAGAAGAGGATTGCCAGAGGTCCGAAAAGGACTTCTACCAGGGAGGCTTCTAGGAGTGAGCCTGTCGTCTCCCCTGTTGGGGATGATTCTTTGATTAGAGGTCATTCGCCTATTAGAGAGGGAACCTCCATAGTTCTGGCTGACAGTGCCAGAGATTCTTTGCTCGAGACCGCTGCTACTACTGCTTCTAGTAGTGCTACGAGATCGCCTCCGAGGCCGAGCATAATAAGATTCCAGATACCTTTATCCAGACCAGTAACGGGAGTAACCCCTGCCGCGTTTGTAAGTATATCCAGCTAGATTCCACCCGATGAGCCTCGAGTGGATCTTGGTGAAGACTGGGAAGAATACCCGCCAGTGTCAGTTGGCGCACCCCCTTCTCCAGGTATGACAGCTCGCTTAGCATCATTAAGAAATGATTTAGCTGTACTGGCTGCAGACGCGACATATATACCATCGGCCATGGGTAAATGTTGTCTTTACGCCTCTTTTAGGAAAATTAACATCAGTTTGATATTAACTTTCTATTGTCTTCTTTGCAGGTGCAGACATCTACGGGGAGGGCGGAATAGACGGAACCTTTGATTTTGTTACGGACCCATCATATGAAGTGGCGGCGTCCGACGTTGAGGGAGCAAGTTTTAAAGCTGCCGATCTCTCATCCGCAACATTCTCGGATGTTGTTCCGCCAGTACCAGTCCAAATAATATCAGAGGAGGATGAGCCGGTTGTCTCGACTGTGCCTCCTTTGTCGAGCATGCCAACAACTTCGACCATTGTTGGTGCCTCTACTTTGTCGCACCATCTATTGAAGCGACGACTGTGACGACACCCTCTGCAGTCGTTCCTGGAAGGGGATTCACCGATATTGCAGCCACTTCCAGCGTCCATTCGAATCTCGCCATGCTAGTTGAGCAGTTTACTAGCGTTTTCTATATCACTTTGAAAACGCTGATATCGATGGTGCTGGAGAAGAATCTAGGCTTCGAGGCTCTGAAGATGTCCTCCAATCTTATTGTAGCACAGATTAGGAATTTCGGTGACGCTGAAAGGGCTAATGCACTAGAGTAAATAGTTAATGGTTTAGAACAACCCATTAACGAGTATTTGCAACTATCTCGAGATGGCATTGATGACCTGATTCAGGCTGAATATGAATCCCTGACTGCGCAGTTTGCTGAACAGATAGAACGCTTAAATAAATCCATCCAGACATAGCTGCAGGAGATGGATGAAGGGAAGGCCGTCTTGGAGGAGGTTATTCCTCTTCAAACAAAGTGCAAGGCCGAACATGAGGGGAATGCAGCGAGGGTCCGCAAACTGGAACCCAAACTCGCTCAGGCTAAGGAGTGGGCTTTCCAGTCATCGGCAGCTCTAGATGTGGTGAATGGCCGACTGGATACAGCTCAACAGAACTTGGCACGTGCAGGAGTCACCTGCGCCGGTTTTGTTCAGGCTCGGTCCGAACTGTCCCTTCTGAGCAATGACGAGGTACGACTGGAGCGAGCTCGAGCTAATGTCTTGAATTCCAGGAATGAGAGGATAGCTGCTTTAGCGCGACAGATTCACGATTTAACTGCTCCTCCCAAATGATGTACTTCTTTGCTTCTTTAGGTAATTTGTCCTTCCCGGAGATAATAAAGAAACTTTATCTGACTTTGTGGACCCATTATTTTTGAATATAAATGATAGGCTAGGGTGCAAGTGATATCAGAGGTAATATGGACGTGATATACTTTCGGTAAGACTCAACTGGATATATCTATTCAGAGGTTATATGGACATGATAGAATATGGTCCAACTAAATTTGTATACAAAACACTATCCGAGGTAATATGGACGTGATAGGTTTTGAAGTTCCAAATTAGTTGAACATATCTATTCAGAGGTCATGAGAACATGATAGAATATGATCCAACCAGTTTTTTGTATGTAGTGTTGTCAGAATGAGATTTTCACCATACTCCGTTGAGCAAAGGAGATTAAGCATAGTACCTTTTTAGGAATTTGCCGTTGATAGGAGCCATTATCAGATCTCCGTTAGGCTTGGCTAATCTGTAGGCGCCATTTGAAAACGTCGTTTCAATCACATAAGGGCCCTCCCATTTGGGTTGAAATTTACCCTTACTCTTGTGTGTAATGATCATTGGCCTTTTCACAGTTAGAACTAGCTCGCCAACTTTGAACACTCTCTCCTTCACTTTTCGATTAAAAGCTCTGGAGATGCGCGCTTGGTAGAATGCATTGCGCTGTTGAGCTTGAAGGCGTTTCTCGTCTAATCCTTCTAGCTCTTGAAGCCGTTGTTGATCATTATTTTCCTGAGTCAACTCATTAGCTACTGCTACTCTGAGTGATGGAATTTGGATTTCAATGGGGAGAACTGTTTCACACCCGTAGACTAATGAGAATGGGGTACAACCCGTCGGTGCTCGTACCGTTGTGCGGTATGCCCAGAGGCACTCTCCCAGCTTCTCATTCCAATCTCTTTTGTTCGAAGAGACGAACTTTTTCAAGAGTTTGATAATGGTTTTGTTGAAAGCTTCCGCCAAACTATTAGCAGCAGGATTGTATGCCGTAGAGGCTATATTTTGTATCCGATTTTTATCGCAAAATCGGTGAAACGCTTGGCTGATGAATTGAGGCCCATTGTCATGAATTATCCTTCGGGGTATCCTAAAGCGATAAATGACATGATGCTTGATGAAGCTGATCACGTTGGATGTCTTCACCTCAGCAAGAGGGATCGCCTTTGCCCATTTGGAGAAATAATTAGTGATGGCCAATATGAACCGATGTCCTCTAGAAGAAGATGGGTGAATAGGACCAATGATATCCATACCCCATGCTTCAAAAGGCCATGATACAATCGTAGGATGTAAATGTTCAGAAGGCTGATGTATAAAATCTGCATGAACTTGACAGGCTTTGCATTGTCTTTGCATTGTCTTGCATATTTTTGTACTTAACATCCTCTCTTTTCTCTCTGATCTCTGGTTGTGCCCTGTCAGGTCGTCTGATCGTCTTTGATTCCCCCTCTGCACTGTGGCTAGGGTGTTTGATAATAAACGAAAGAAATTGAAACTAGGTTTATGCGAAACCCTTTCTTTGGTTTACAAACAAGAAAAAGAAGTACAATTAATCCTATACGAGGATGTTAAGTACAAAAATTTGATTCTGGGAAAATATTGCTATAGGAGTCTGATATGTGGTCGATCACTTTGTCTCTTGGACCACACGATGACGAAGAAGTGCTGTAGAAGACGAAAAGAAGCTTCAAAGACTACAAAAGGGATTGAACTCTCGTTGCCAAAGCTCTCTATATGTGCTCTCTTGACCTTGGATTTAACCTCTCGGTTCTTGACCCCTTGACCTCCGTGGTCGGAGGTCTCCATTTATAGAGTTCAACTACAGTCGGTGTAAAAACCGAACAGCGGAGAGAGCTGCACCTTTTATGCGGCGGTTACAATAACTGCTACCCACATATGAATGATCTCTTGAATTGGCGTGTGACGCGTGTCCCATTATGAGGTAATGCGTATAATCGCTAATCGAAGATCACGACATGCAAGCCACGTAGATAACTGCCCCTTGCATATAGATGGTTGGCATAGAAGCCAAATAACTGTCTCGTAGGCGTAAAAATCAAATAGCTGTTCTGATGGCATAGAAGCCAAGTAGCTGTTCTGATGGCATAGAAGCCAAGTAGATGTCATGTTGGCGTATAAGCCAAGTAGCTGTCAAGTTGGCGTAGAAGCCAAATAGCTGTCATGTTGGCGTAGAAGCTAAATAGCTGTCATGTTGGCGTAGAAGCCAAATAGCTGTCATGTTGGCGTAAAAGCCAAGTAGCTGTGTAAAGCTTGATGCTTTGCAAATATAGCCTGATTTGGCGTATTTCGAGGAGATAGCGTACATCGTGCTCCTATAACTGAAAATAGCCAGGTCGGCATATTTCAAGGAGATAGCGTACAACGTGCTCCTATAGCTGAAAATAACCTGGTTGGCGTAATGTGCGGGGATGGTGATGTGGACGTATTATCCCTAATTATAGCTCACCCAGTCTTTGAAATTAGAACCAAATTTCGTGCATTAATTGCAGAGATCTGCCCCCATCACGCGCATTAACTACAGAGACGTGCCTCGAGTTCTGTACGAATAACAACTTTTGACATGGCGGTTGGTTTTGTCTCTTCCTGAGCGTAAAAGCTCACCTCTGCCTATGTAAAACAGGCAGCGTATCCCTTGGATGCGTAGATGACGTCTTATGTCAAGGTTGGTGTCACTAAACGACAGTTTGGGGCTCTGTGCAGAATCATCATAACAGCCGTCCTCACGATCGTCGTGCAGTACTCTTTGTCAGGAGTCAGGTTCAATGCTTGATCTGACAGGTTCATTCGAGGAATACGAAGAGATCCTCGTACAAATTTTCGCTGCATTAAAAGCAGATAAGTTTTACGCTGAAATGGCGATGAAGCAACCTTTTTACGCTGAAGCAGTTGGAAATACTGTATTACGCGGGTTGTTTTGGAGCTATATTTTACGCTGAACTAGCGTTGAAGCTCTGCTGTACGCCGATGGTTCTGGAATCATGTTTCATGCCACCCAGTGCTGGAGCTCTGTTTTACGCGGGCTTCCTGCATGTTGAGGGTTTTACGCGTATGAATCCACAGCGTATTTTTCATGCTTCTACACAGGGGTCTTTATTTATAGAGATCAATCAAATAACTGCCAGGTTGGCGTAAAAGCCAAGTAACTGTCTTGTTGGCATAAAAGGCCAAACTGTGAAGAAAGTTGCATCTTTTACGCTGCAGTTATGGCAACTGCTACCCACGTTCTAATTGTCTTCTGAATATGCGTATGACACGTGTCCCTTTATGAGGTAACGCGTATAACTGCTTCTCGAAGATCGTGGCATGCAAGCCACGTAGGTAACTGCCCCTACGTAAAGATGGTTGGCGTAAAAGCCAAATAACTGTCTTGTTGGCGTAAAAGCCAAATAACTGTCTTTTGGCGTAAAAGACCAAACTGTGAAGAAGAAGACTTCTTTTACGCTGCGGTTATGATAACTGCTACCCACATTCAAATAATCTTCTGAATCTGCGTATGACACGTATCCATTTATAAGGTAACGCGTATAACCGCTTCTCGAAGACCACGACATACAAGCCACGTAGGTAACTGCCCCCCTGCGTAAAGATGGTTGGCGTAAAAGCCAAATAACTGTCTTGTTGGCGTAAAAAGCCAAACTCTTCATAAAACTGGATGATTCATGAATAATAGATAACCAGTGTAAAATAGCCAATTATCCATCACGACTGAAATCTTGAGCGTATTCTGGGCTAAATAGCCTTATCACGTACCTTTGCAAATATAGCCGAATTGGCGTATTTCGAGGAGATAGCATACGGCGTACTCCTATAGTTGAAAATAGCCTGGTTGGCGTAAAAATGCAAGGATGGTGATGTGAGCGTATTAGTCACAGTTTTAGCTTTCCCAGTCAATTATCCATCACGACTGAGGTCTTGAGCGTTTTCTGAGCTAAATAGCCTTATCACGTACCTTTGCAAATATAGCCGAGTTGGCATATTTCAAGGAGATAGCATACGGCGTACTCCTATAGTTGAAAATAGCCTGGTTGGCGTAAAATGCAAGGATGGTGATATTAGCGTATTAGTCACAGTTTTAGCTTTCCCGGTCCTGACAAATTTCAAAAATAGAACAAAATCTCGTGCATTAAATGCAGAGATATGCCTCGAGCTCTGTGTAGGAAACAACTTTTGACGTGGCATCTGATTTTGTCTTATCTTGAGCGTAAAAACTCATTTCTGCCCATGTAGAATGGGCAACGTATTCTTTGAATGCGTAAAAACAACTTGTATCAAGAATATGTCACTAGACGATAACCTGGGTCTCTGTGCAAAATCATTATCACAGCCGTCATCTCGATCATCGTGTAGTACTTTTGTCAGATGTCAAGTTCACTGATTTGTCTAACAAATTCATCCGAGGAATACGAAGAGTTCCTCGTACCACTTTACGCTGCATTAAAAACAACGTATTTAAACTTTACGCATGAAGGTATAGCAACCTTTTACGCAGAACAGTCTTGAAGCACTGCTTTACGCGGACAGCTCTGAAGCCATATTTTACGCCAAACAGCTTTTAAGCTTAGTTTTACGCGGAACAGCTCTGAAGCTCTGTTTTATGCGGAACAGTCCTTGAAGCTCTGTTTTACGCGGACTTCTCTGAAGCTCTGCAGCTCTGACGCTCTACTTTACGCCAGACAGCTCTGAAGCCCTGTTTTATGCGTACAGCTCTGAAGCTCTACTTTATGCCAAACAGCCTTGAAGCTCTGTTTTACGCGTATAGCTCTGAAGTCATATTTTACGCCACACAGTCTTGAAACTCTGTTTTACGTGGACTTTATGTATGTTGGGAGTTTTGACTGTATAATACGCGTACAATTTTCCAGCGTATTTCATGCTTCTACAGTAGCCACTTGGCACACTTTTATTGTTTCAAGAGAGAGAGGACTTGAGCGACTTGTAATCTCGACCTAGCACCTCTTGTAACACTTGTTCAATATCAATAAAGAGTTTATTTTACTTCTATACTTGTGTTATTCAATTCTTCCGCTATTAACGACTCTGTGAACTTGTTACCAATCGTCTGTTCGTTCTTATTCCGCTGCATTCGGACTATCTATGCGACTGTGGCTTAGGCATTTTATCGCCGGTTCGGATCATGTCCTTGCACAGATGCAGCTTGTGCTCGTGCGATATCACGTCCAAATGGAAAAGATTGTCCCGCGTGAGCGCTGGCACAATGGTTCGCGCCTAGCAGGGATGACCGATTACCTGTGAGAGATCGGGGTGTGATATCTATAGGGTGAACAATAACGAATTGGCGGAGTTGAACAAGCAAGTAGATGAGTTATAGGACAAGGGCTTTATCCGCTCCAGTTTATCATCGTGGGGTGCTCCGGTATTATTTGTACAGAAGAAGGATGGGTCGGTACGTATGTGTATCGACTACAGAGCTCTCAACAACCTCACTATCAAGAATAAATACACGTTGCCACAGATTGATGATCTATTGATCAGTTGAGCGGAGCGAAGGTATTCTCGAAGATAGACTTAAGGTCGGGGTACCACCAGGTGAAAGTGAAGAAGAAAGATATTTCGAAGACAACTTTCAGGACTCGGTATAGGCAGTTCGAGTTCTTGGTGATGCCGTTTGGGTTGACCAATGTCCCGACGGTATTCATGAACCTGATGAATAAGGTGTTTCATTAGTACCTTGATCAGTTCGTTATGATATTTATTGATGATATATTGATATATTCGAAGACTCCAGAGGAGCATAAGAATCACCGGAGGATAGTTTTGGAAACCCTCAGGAAGGAGAAGCTGTATGGCAAGCTTTTGAAGTGTGAGTTCTTACTTGATAACGTTGAATTCCTCGGGCATGTGATTACAGGAGATGAGATCTCAGTAGACCCAAAGAAGTTTTCAGCAGTTGAGTCATGGTCTACCCCGAGTTCAGTGGCAGAGATCAGGAGCTTTCTTGGATTGGCAGGCTATTATCGAAGATTTGTTCAGGATTTCTCCAAGGTTGCAGAGCCAATGACTAGGCTGGCCAGGAAGGACGTGGAGTTCATCTGGACTGAAGAGTGTCAGGCCGCTTTTGAAGAGCTGAAGAAGAGGTTGACTACAGCTCCAGTGTTGACATTGCCATCGGAGACAAGAGGATTTTCTATATACAGTGATGCTTCGGGTAAGGGTTTGGGATGTGTGTTACAACAGAACGGGAAGGTGATTGCCTATGCTTCCAGGCAATTACGTCCGCATGAGAAGAATTACCCTACCTATGACTTGGAGTTTGCAGTAGTTATCTTTGCGCTAAAGCTGTAGAAATACTACTTGTACGAAGAGCGTGTGGAGATCTTTACAGACCACAATAGCTTGAAGTATGTCTTTACAAAAAAAGAGCTAAACATGAGGCAGCGGCAATGGTTGGAGTTGATGAAGGATTTTGACAATTCTTTACAGTACCATCCAGGGAAGGCCAACGTAGTCACTGATGCCCTGAGCAGTTATCCAGTGGCTATGTACTTGACGAGCGACAGACATTTATTGGCCGATCTTGATAGCTTGGGTATTAAGGTGCTAGTTCCTGGAGTTGCGACACATATGTGGGGACTTCAGGTACAGTATGAGTTGATGGACCGGATCAGAGTCGCACAATTCGAGGATGAGTCTCTGAGGAGCATCAGAGCACAAGTCCGGATGGGATTGGTAGAGGATTTCAGTATTGCAGAGGATGGATAATTGCGGCACCGTACCAGATTGTGTGTGTCGAGTGGAGTGTTGTGCGAGGAGGCTCTTTAGGAGACGCATCGATATCAGTACTCTATGCATCCAGGTGCCAACAAGATGTATATAGACATGAGAGAGCATGTTTGGTGGTATGGTATGAAGCCAGAGGTGGCTAGCTTCGTATCCAGATGCTTAATAAGCCAGTAAGTAAAGGCAGAGAGACAGAGGCCAAGTGGATTACTTCAGCCTTTACCCATTGCATAGTAAAAATGAGAGCATGTGACGATGGACTTTATTTTAGGGATTCCGCGTTCTCTAGGAGGAAAAGACGCGATTTGGGTCATCGTAGACATGTTGACCAAATTAGCCCACTTCTTGCCATTCAAGGTGGGTATGTCTACGGAGAAGCTCGTGGAGATGTATGTGCAACAAATAGTCAGATTACATGGAGTTCCTGTGAGCATAGTCCCGGATTGGGATAGTTATTTTACATCCTACTTATGGAGAAGTTTGCAGGCTAGCTTGGGCACCCAGCTCAAGTTTAGTACCGCATATCATCCTCAGACAAACGGAACGTCGGAGAGGACTATCCAGACCCTCGAGGATATGCTACGCACTTGTGTTTTGGATTTCAGAGGCTCTTTGGAGGATCGCATTCACTTGATAGAGTTTGCTTATAACAACAGCTACCAGGCCAGCATTGAGATGTCACCATTTGAGGCATTGTATGGTCAGAGATGCCATACTCCATTATCTTGGGGTAATATTAGTGAAAGCCTTATTGGGACCGAAAATGGTCGTTGATGTAGATGAGAAGGTGAAGCTTATCAGAGATAGACTTCGAGTGGCACAGGACAGACAACGGCATTGGGCTGATAGCCACCGGAGACCTTTGGAGTTTGAGGTATAGGATTTGTTTCGTATTGCTTGTGTTTGTCTTGTTTTAGGTAGAGTACTAAGGCTGTATTTTGTTCTAGGTTGGCGATCTGGTATTCTTGAGGATCTCTCCGACATGGGGCACAATTCGCTTTGGTGGAGGCGGTAAGCTTAGTCTACGGTACATCGGACCCTTCAGTGTTCTTGAGAGGATCGGTACAGTGGCCTAAAGACTAGACTTGCCGCCTGCACTAGAGGGAGTGCACAATGTGTTCCACGTGTCGCAGCTGAGACGGTACGTGGCAGATCCTAGCCATGTATTAGACCACTCAAAGATTCAAGTGGGTCTGACTCTCAGTTATCCAGAGAAGCTTGTGGAGATTCTGGATCGCAGGGAGAAGGTACTGCGGAACCAGACGATTCCTTTGGTACGCGTTGCATGTGTAACGACCCGCTCCGCTCAACCCGGAGGGCCAATTCAAACGGCACAAGTGTAGCTATTCAACCCGCCTTGCTCAGCGAGATGGCTCGTTCGATGCAAAGGCTTTCATGCTGGGATCTTCAATGGAGTCAGACTTAGGCTATCAGAGGCGCGTCCGGAGTCTCGCTCGACCGATGCGATACATCGCTAAGGTGGGTGGCCCCGGTGAACCTGTCTCTACTTAGCTGCACACTAAGAAAATGAATGTTACATGCTAGTTTACAGGCGATAACCTTTGCATGCTAATAAAAGAGATGAACGCACATAGCCAAGGGGATAACCCCGCCTTATCATTGAGTAGAACTTGGAAATCTTACTTGCTATTTGCGTAGTTGGGATTGTTGAGTTGGAATGTAGTAATTTCCTTCATATATGCCATAAAGTAGTGTGAGTTCTTACTGAGGCGTTGCACCGCACGGAACATGACACGGGATGGAGTAAAATCAGGTTGCATGCATAGACGTGGAAGGCTATCAAATAGTCGTTCCAAGTCAGGAGATGGAAGGAAATGAATGTACTCGGGATATGCAGATCGCCGAGGCAGTCTCTAATCAGAGAGCTGCGTAAAGAAGAAAAGATCCGAGTGTAGTCCTCGGCAAGGATTGATCCGAGTGTAGTCCTCGGCAAAGATTGATCCGAGTGTTGTCCTCGGCTAGGATTGGAAGTTGGGGGAGTAGTTGCATGGTCACGGACAACTGGTTGCGCACCAGGTAGAGAGAGTCCTCGACACGATTGCTGAGGCATCCGAATCGTGTCGGCCCGGGAGGACGGAGTGCCAGTGTAGTCCTGGCGATACGCTAGCTGATGACTAGCGGGCGAGAGCGAGGCATCCAGCAAGGCTTGCTACCGACCTGGATGGGCGTCGACTCGTTAGACGGCTAGGAGGCCCAGCAAGGCTAGCAACCGAGCTGGGGAGACAGCCGTCCATCGCAAATATTGTCCAATATGGCTAACAGAGCCAGTGACCTTCATATAGATAAGTCATGTTTGCATAGCGGCTATCCGCACTGAGAAAAGGAGAAACGGGGAGGAGTGTGTTTGCACGACATTATGCATAATTAGAATGGATGCATGGTATCACACATAGTTCTAGTAAAATGGGTCTTATGAGGCAGAGGCACGGCATAACACTTGGGTTTTATAGTCGCTTCTTGTTATTTCGTAGATAGTTGTTTATATTGCCGCATATGACAGGGAAGGCCGAATGGTAAGAAATGGTAAGGTGAACTCAATTGTTCATGAATATGACACTCTTGAGCCGACACGGAGATTACTTTCTTTATATTGCCATGTAACTGATCCTAAGGCAAAAGAATAGAAAGACAACGGAACTAGTCGGTGCACATAACTAATGAACGTGCTTGTTTTGTGGCGTGGGCGAGAGGCCTCCCCACCAGTGCATTCAATGTACTGATACCCAACCAGTCTGCATGCAGGGTGCAGGGGGAACTCGTACGGATTCGGAGATCGCTATCGCAATGAGGCGCCGGACCGCACCTGGCATCTTGGAGCGTGACGCACGGACCTGGAGCTCACATATACGGGACATAATGTATGGGAACATCATCATCCAGATCGTTTGTATTGGTTCCAAGCCTAAGGGCATATTCAATGTAAGAGAGAGAGAGAGAGAGCATGAGCGATTTGTAATCTCGGCTTAGCGCCGCTTGTAATCTTTACTTCATATCAATAAAGAGCTTAATTTGGATTCAATACTTGTGTTCATTTTATGTTTCCGCTATGACGACTCTGTGAACTAGTTATCAACGGCCGTTTCGGTATTTGCCTTGCGCGGGCGCAACCCTAGGCTCGCGCGGCATCGCGTCCCGATGGAAACGTACGTCGCGCGGGAGCGCTGGCGCGGTGATTCGTGCCTAGCGGGGACGGCCGATTCCGGCGGGAGATCGGGGCGTGACAGCATGGAGGCATCACCCTCCGGGAGAGTCTACCTGGGAGAGAAAATTCGAGATGCGCGAGCGATACCCTTATCTGTTTGAGCCGTGAGGTATAATTCCTTCTTGCTTGTTGTGATTGCTTGTTATAGATACTTCCTTAAATTTCGAGGACGAAATTTTTCTAAGGTGGGTAGGTTTGTCACCCTCACTTTTTCCAGATAGGGGTAGTTTGGTAATTAGGTACGAGTATTTAATTTTAGGAATAAATATTAATTGATGCTTGTATTAATTATTTATTTATTAGTATGCTATAAAATTAATTGTGACTGGTATTATTTATTTATAGTTAGGAGGCTAGCCTATTAGTTAGACTTGACAACTTCTGAACCCAATTAGACTTGTCATGACAAACATTTTAGCCAACTTGGACCAAGCCCAATAGACCCTTTTCCACTAAATAATTAGGAGGATTAGAGTTAATTTGTACTAGTTAGAAGCCTTCCTAATTTACCCCTTCCTAATTAGAACCTATATGACACTAGTAGGGACATGTTAGACTATTGCTAGTTGCTTGGAGAAGGGGAGAAGGGGCCGGCCACTATTAGAGCCTCCCATTCTCTCTCTCCTCCTCATTTGTATTTTATTTGATCCAAAAATCTAGATCCCCAACTTCTCACACTTCCTCCATTAATTTCTCACTCAATTCACTTTCATTCCGTCTCATTTCATTCCTCAAGGATTTTTAGATCTTGGAGAAACAAGGAGCACAAGGAGGAAGAGCTTGGTGGAGAGATCGTGTCCGGAGCGTGTCCACTTGAGTTTTTATTAAAAATTCATCTCCCAATTGGTAATTTCTGAATTTTTCTTCATCGTAGGTTCCTAATCATGCATTTGACCATTAGGAACCACCCCATGGCATAGGGCTACCAATAGGAACAAGTTCTAGTCCTAGTGGTTGTGTATAGAGAATTCTACATAGGTTTTTGTATGTATTTTTGGGAGATTACGAGATTGACACATCAAGTGTGTGTCATGACACTAATTTAGTCTATTTGAACTTAAATCGGGGATGAAATACTATATACGTGTCCACAAATAGATATGTGTAGGCCATATCATGGTATTTTGTGATACGGTGTGATGCGGGGCTCTATTTTGGGCGTTTTGTATAATTTTTTCTTAATTCCTAGTGTAGCTAGTTCTAATAGTGATAATACTATATATTTGATATGTAGTAATGGTTATCATGGAGAATTTGGAATTTTGGCTTTCCAATTGGGAGTGTATCATAGTATATCATATATTGTCTACCACATGTTTGGTTTAATGATTTAGTGTGGTGTGAAGAGTGTGTGTTCAGATATTGGGGAGTTGAGGGTGTGATGTGCATCACAGTTGAGCAGTGTTCAGTGTGTTTGGAGAAGGGAGCTTGTGCCAATGTGCAGGTGTCAAGGGGGGCTCGAGTCTGGGTGTGTCACAACAACCACTGTGACAGTGGTTAGTTACTGCAAATGCATGGCAACGACTGTGAGAAGGTGAGGGAAACATCAACCTGGGGTTTTGGGTTCAAAAATCGGTGGTCAGGTACTAGGGAGTGAAGAGGGTTAGGTTGGCATGCGTATTATTTGTGTGCACTGAGTTTGAGTGATAAGTTGTGCTAGTGTATCTCGAGTTTTGCTAGTGTTAATGTATGTAAGAGGGAGTGTTTATGTGTATGTGAGTATTGGAGTGACTTATGGGTACTGGAGTAGGGTCATCTGTGAATATTAGTAGTGGGGGTGTTCAGTTGGTTATAACTGATACGGAGGACATATAGGAGTGCATCTATGTGAACAAATGAGTGTTGAGTATCCAAGGGTGTACCAAGGGTGTAGGTTGAGGGGTGAAAGGTTCAGGTCTTACCTGTATTGCAGTGAGCAAGGTATGGATCTTGAGTATTTGCAAGCCTGGGACCAGGTTGGATTTTGTCTGTTCAGTTTGTGTTGTTCGGTAAGAGCAAACTTGAGTGCAGGCAATGACAGGACATGGGATCGAGTGAGTTTCAGTAAGGCTTTGGTGCATCCCAAATTAGGGATGCAAGGGAGCATCAGATGTGAACCTATGTCAGTTCAAGAGGGGGTTTTGTGCTTGGGGCAGGTAGTTAGGATCTGTTGCAGTGGTAACATGAATTTCTTGTAACATATGTTAGCATGCAGGAATGGGTGACAGGAAGAGAGGGACTGTAAGTGATCTAGTGTATGTGGTTCCAGTAATCTGCAGTGTATGTATATATACATATATACATATGTATACTAGATAAGGGTGCATGTGCTTTGGAGTGTCTTATGTGGGAGTGTCTTAGAACTGTGCAGAGAGCACTGGCTTGTGCCAGAGCACAGTGTGGTGTGTTGGATATTCATGAGTGAATTAGTAAAGTGTTATATAGGTGTAAGTGCAGGTATTAGATACTTAGTGTATCAGTGGAGTGCTACAGAGGTGTTGCAATGCAACACTGGTTTGAGAGCAAGATTGGTGTTCTCAGTTTGATCGTGTTCAGTTTAGGGGTAAAAGTTTGGTACTAGTATTTAAGTGTAGGTAAGTTAGAGTACCAGTTAGCAAAGTGTATTAGTTAGTTAAGTTAGTATCAGTTGAGATCTTAGTTAGTATATTAGTGTATCAACTAATATATACTAGAGCAGGTAAGTCAGTATAAGATATAAGTTATATATATATAGACACTAGTTAGTGTATAGTATGAGGTTAATATTATTTCCAGTCACCTTGAGTTAAACCTAGGTAATCTTAAGGAAGAGTTATATAATAGTTACTAGGTAATAAATACACTACTTAGTATTACTAACTAACTAACTAACTATATATATATATATATATATATATATATATATATTTGCTAGTATGGAAATACTTAAGGTGTCACGACCCGCACCTGGTTTAAGGGCACGAGTGCGTGGGTACGTCCAGCCTACGCCGCAGCATCGGCGGTAGAACGCTGTCAAGGTCTTGATACTATCCAGCCAATCTCACACAAGCATCCAATCTCCATAAGGAGGCACGGATGACACAATTAAAATGAACACATACTCAATCACAGTATTACAGCACGATAAGATATCGAACAAAATTAAGTACAACATAAGTCTAAAGTAATAATCGAACTCAACAAATATCCAAGTCTCAATAAAATGCCGGAGACAAATCCGGTACCAAATAGTCTGCTAAAAGAACTAAACAGAAAATTGGTGATTCCGGCTAGACCTCCCGGAATCACAACTAACTATCAAGCCCAAGTGCAGCTACTCACCATATGGTCCATAAAGTGTTGGCTACCGATCCTCTAAGGCATAGTCTGAAAAAATATTTTCAGTCAGGAAGGAGCAAAGTACAATCTCAAATAACAGTTCCATTAAATTGATAAGGACTATAAAGCAATAAACATGTGATGCTAGCTACTGAGAAGACAGTAAAATAAATGCAATGGCAATTAAAGAGAGACAGGCAATATAAAGAGACAGGCAATAGGCAATATGATATAGTCAGTGCATGTATGAAAATGAAAAGAACAAGGAACAGTATCATATACGGGTGATGTAGTATATGATTTAAAATAGGGAACTGTAATCTATTCTAAGTGTTTGAAATAGTAGTTTCAAAATGTGATCGGCTTGGGAACATGTACGATAGCTATAGGGCCTGGGTAATCATGGGTGAAGAGCATGATTAACACTTACATTGTTCTATACTGTATAAAGGGTATGATCACATTTCTTACTAACTACTTCCCCGCCCCCAACTAGTAGTGTGGATCCAACCATGACACGTCACGATACACGAGCAAGTCCAATCTATCATGTACGATGTCTAATATACATGTCGTGTACAATGTCAACGATAATCAATGTAACATCTCATGACTGCAGATCCAAGCTATACTAGTCCGTGTAGCACAGTGTCAAGGATTCAGATGTAACATTTCATGATTATTGAACTTATAGAAATTATCAAGGAATTGGAAATTATCAGAGACTGTACTTGCCTTGGGTCCTTAGCTGGTAATTATTGCTGCCCTGTTCCAGAGTATCTCTTGGGTGAAACAACAGTCCTATAAACACATCACAATAACACTTGTATCAGGTGCTACGCTAACACACAGTCAAAAACACTGGCCTCAGGGCCATGCCAGGCAGGGCACTAGTCAACTAGGGTCATCTAGTAGGATATACATAAATATACATCTCATTAACTAATCATATATATAATTTCCATCAATTACAATAATAGATATATGTAAAAATATATACTTTAAAATAAATAATACTTGTATATATATATAAACATAATAAATAATACTTGTATGTATATATATATATATAAACATAGTTCATGGAAAGGAATACAATACGTATTTATATTTGTATACATACTAAAAAGAATTTAACATAATATATATATATATATATCTAAAATATATACCAATATAAATTATACTTGCTATAGTTGTATATTTACCAAAATACGTACATATATATATTAACATATCAAAATACGTTTATATATATGTACTTATGTATCAATATAACATAAATATATAAACTACTTATATATACACAAAGAATACATATTAAAAATATTATTTAATACGTATTCACACGTATACACCTACACACATATGTACGTATATACGTATATGCATATACATATATATCTACACATTAACTAACATATACTAATACATAAAAATATATATATATATTATGCATATATATTTATACCAAAATAATAACTATACTATATACATGTATATTAATATACACATACACACAGATATACGTATATGTATTTCATAATCCTATATTTATACACATTAATTAAATAACTATTATACATATACATATATTATATATATACCCATACGTATATATATATATATATATATATATATATATATATATATATATATATATAAGAAGAAGGAAGGGGACAGAAGAGGAGAACTCACAGAGAGTTGGGCTGGCCGGAAAATGGCCGGGGCTCGCCGGAAAACGGCTCGGAAAAAGAAGAGTAGTGGTGGTGATAGGTGGTGGTGATATATGGTGAAGATGGAGGTGGTGGTGGTAGTGTAGATGCTGGAGATGGGGGTTGTCGAGCAGCGGGGATGGGGAGTTGGCCGCCGGCCGGAGGGGATGGCTGACGGGGCTGAGCAGCGGGGATGCTGCAGCCAGCGGGGATGCTTGGCCGCCGGAGAAGGCCACCGGGAACAGTAGATGCGGGGGGGGGGGGGGTGAACAGTGTTCCCCCCCTTCTTCCCTTTTGAATTTAATTTCAAATGAAAGAAGAAAGAAAAACAATAAAGAAGAAGAAGGAAGGAAGAAGGAGAAGAAGAAAGGAAAGAGAAGAAGAAAAGAAGAGAAGTGGAGAAAAATTAGAATGAGGGGGCTACGGTTGTGGAGGCTTGAGGGAGAATGTGGGGTTACCTAGGTTTTCTAGGGATTAGGGTTGATGTGACATGACATTAAATAGGGAGAGAGAGTGTATGGAATCAAGGGTTAGGATTGGCCCATTAAATGTGTGGTCCAGATTGGTCATGGAGAATTTCATGTGGGGATGAGGGTGAGAGGCTAGTTAAATAATTATTAGGCTCCCTCATTGTTTTAAACAAATGAGGTATTGACACAAAAATACAATTTTGCAAATTAGCCCCTTAAATTTGGGTATTTGCACAGACACAAGAAATGACGAAAATTTGGCGGACGATTCGGTGTCCGGTGTTTTGTAGGGTCAAGGGGCGCTGTAAGTTTGGTGTGGGCTCAAATAGCAGGGCGTTGGAATTAAATTGGGATTTTCAGAATCGGTTAAAATAGTATCCTCAATTTAATTAGAAATAAATGCAAGTTGTGTTCTAAAATTAATTAGGAGTACATGGGGCCAAAATCAGGTCAGGTCATCAATACCAATAACGAAGTAGACTCAGAACAGAATATTACCCTAATTTGGGCCGCACGAAAAATAGGTCAAGATTGCCTCCAATTTTAATTGGAACGCACAACGATACAAAATAGGGATTTATTAAATAACGTCCGCGACGATTTTTGTGCGGCTAGAAATAATGCACAGAGAGCATAATTATGAGTTGCAAAAATAGCAGAATGGAAGGCGGGCATGTCTAGGGCAATATTGTGAAATTTGTTGGAAGGCAAAAGTCAGGATAGCGCTCCAAATATCGAAGCAAAGGCAATACGCAATAATTAATTAAAATACGGTAGTTAATTACAATCTCCAATAAATAAATTCTAGATAAAAATAATTAAATACAGAATTCCATAATTCAGACATGTGGTCATCTACTGGGCTTCTAGGTCAAGTCTACTAGCTCAAAATAAATGAACACTGTATATAATATTATATTTAATTACACATCACATAATTATTTAAATTAAATATACTATCATGCAATTACTTAATTGTAACTACCATAATATTAAATATTATAAAAGTCAAAAATACCCCCGTTTTCGGAACGTGGTAGTGACAAGTCTACCCTCCTTAAAAGAATTTCGTCCTCGAAATTTAAAATCCTCAAGGTAGCGTTTATTCATACACATTATTATTTCCCTCAAAGTTTAAATTCATCATCCATGAAATCAGTTAAGAATCCACAATGTCCTCTCACAATTTTTCAAAAATTCTGAATTATTTGCATTCCTGAAAAATCCTCGAAATAGAATCAAAGTCCATTTTTATCAAAAAATTTCCCAAAATTTTTAGTTAATAATTCAATACTCGAAATTTAATATCCACTCCTCTAACTTGATTTTTATCAATGCACAAATATAAAATGTAATCTCGTCCCAAAAAAAAAAGTTTGAATTTAAACATTTATCCATCAAAATTTTATTTCTCGATTTCCTCTTCCTCAAAATACCCAACAATGCGATACTTAAAGATTCTCTAATTGCAACATCCCATATAAAATTCTAAAATTCATAACTTGCCAAAATATATTGATAATCTCCCAAAATTTCCAAATTTAATAACCAATTTAAGCATGTCATAATCTTCCTGGAATTAATAAACCACCAATTATGCAATGTTAATTTCTTAACCCTCTATTTAAATCAATGGTTATCCTCGAATTTTAATCATCTTGTCTTTCTTGTCAAGTCATAACTCCTTCATGAATCTTCGTCATGGTTAAACCCCAATAATCATGGTCTAAGAAAGATCTTCCTACAAACATACAACATGCAACCTAAGTGGATATGTACGGTCATGGTGTCTTTTGTCATGGTATTGCAATCCCTGTATCAGGGGTACTACTAACTACATTATAACAAGAATCATGCATACAAGCTACGGTACTAAGGTATCAATCAATCAAATAGGGAGGGACAAAAGGAAGGAAAGAACAGAACCTGCTAACACATTACCTGTAGTATCGGTCTCCTTGACCGTCATCGCAAATGCCCCGCCCTGCTGGGGTGGTTCCCTTTGCGGGTGCTGAGCATTATACGGTTCCACAGGTAGCCTAACTGGATCTCTATAATCTGAAGCTGCGCGCTGGCCGGGAAGATAAGGGGCTAGAAGACAATCCTTTACTCGATGTCCCGCAGCGCCGCAGTGCAAACAAAGTCCTAGCCTCGTTCTACAGCTCTCCCAAAGGTGACCTGGCTTCTTACAGAAATGACAAGTCTGCTGTGTCTCTCTTGGAGGCTGTTGCTGATTCTGCTAAACACGGACTGGTGCCTGGTACCGTTGTTGATACTGATACGCCCATGGATGTTGTTGGATAGGAACTGGTGCTAGGTACTGCGGTGGATGCTGAAATGTCCATGGTTGCTGCTGAATATGAAATGGTACTTGGTACTGCTGTTGGTGCTGAATACGGGAATGCTTGGCTGGTCCTGTGCTACCATTCGTATCTCCAAAAATATTGTGACTCCTCTTAGGCCTGAGATCCAGATCCTCTTCTGCAATCTGAGCATCCATCAAGATAGCCTCAAAGGTAGCGGTACGACGACCAGAAGTGCGTGACCTAATCTCTCTCGTCAGCCCCTTTCTGAATTTCCGGGCTCGATCTCCTGGGTCCCGAATCATAGACGATGCAAAACGGCTCAATCTACAGAATTCTGCAGCGTACTCGTCGACCGACATGTTTCCTTGAACCAAGTCATGAAACTGACTTTCCAAGGTTCCCAATGCCACGTCGGGAAAGAACTTCTCCTTGAAGAGCTCCTTGAAGGTCTCCCAAGTAAGTCCTTGTGCAGTAATTCTCGGCTCTGTGCGATAGCACGTGAGTGCGATATCGAACATCTGACTGCCAGCGGCTTCTATCTGCAAGTTCTCCGGAATCTGGGTCAATCGCAGGCTCCTCTCTATATCCTCTAGCCAGTCGTCAGCGTAGAGTATCCCTTCGGTGCCTTTGAACTCTCGAGGCATCATCCTCTTGAAATCCACTATAGTGCCTGATCTCTGCTGTTGTTGGCCAGGAAACTGCTGGTACTGTGCTACTCTCTCCAAAGCTTGGAGAGTCACCTGATGAGCATTCTCCATGTTTTCTCTCATCAGCTCGGTTTGTGCCTGGTGTGCTTCTGCTTGCACCCTCTGAGCCTCAGCTTGAACTCGCTGAGCATCTGCCGTCACTCTCTGGGCATCTACCATGCCCTGGATCAAGGTAAACATCTGCGTTCCATCAATGGGCAAACCTCCGGGAATCGGAGTCGGTGGAGGAGGAAGGTTGTCCGTCACAGCTGCGGCAATCCTCTGAGCAGGTGGGGGAGGAGGATTCCCGAAAAGTGCAGATACTCCTACGTGCATCGGAGATGTAGGAGGAACTACTGCTGTTTGTCCCTCAGGTGGAGAGGTGGCAGACCCCTCTAAAGCTGATGTTCACGCTCTCATAGACCGTGTCTGCGGCGACATCTTGAAGACAGATCCCAAAGAATCAATTAAGGCAAACATGCGATATCATCAAGGAAGGACAGTATAGTTCTAAAGAAGCAACATTCAAGATAAATAGATTGGAATAACATTCCTAGTTGTGATTGCACAGGTCAAAGATGCATCCAAGGTTGATACCTCTATCCCCTTAGGTACCACAGTTCTACTAGAAACATACTCACTGCTGGCTTTCTTACCTACTGCAATCGCTGATACTAGTTATCCTTGTCACTCAAGTGCATAAAATTTTTAGCACACTATATAAAGTACTGCTCTCTCTCCAATACAATCCTAGATGAACACCTAAGCCAGTTGGCAGTGAAATCTCAATCATGCTCAAGTCAACAGATCCTTACACATGCATCTTATCTACTTATATACTAATATATCTCTCCCACTATAAGATTTTTATCCTCAAAATAACTCCTCGAAAAATTTTAAAGTAAAATGTATACACTTTCCTCAAGACCAATTATCTAAATACTGAAGTGAAAAACTTGATCACAAAAAATCCTTACAGCTTGTCTAGGTTCATTGAATCGAATCTAAATCCTCAAAAAGTTTTAATGACAATATCTCAACTTCTCAAAATTCAAAAATTCAATTTGTTTTCAATCTTCAAATTATAATTTAAATCCATATCTAGTAATCCAATAGTCCTAGTGTTAATCTTCCTCACTGTCCTCATCGACATGCGTCATCAGATAATACCATAAATCAGTCTGCAAATTCATTTTGATATGAAATCAACCCTACAATGAAACCAAAATCCTAATTTAATACCTGATCAACAATCAACAAGTGAGAATGGACGGAACAAGGGAATGATTTTAAATTGGAAATTATAACAAGATTCTCAGGGGTCATCCCAGGAATCTCTCAAGGAATTGTGATTGAGTATTCGCTCTCGTCCTAGTATCCTATGTCCTAGATCCTATCGCAGGCACGCAATAGTGTAACAAAGATGCCACACTACTACGACATCGCACAACTTGCGAAGTCAGACCTGCATGGGCCACCACTAAAAACGTGTCACGACCCGCACCCGATTTAGGGGCACGAGTGCGTGGGTACGTCCAGCCTACGCCGCAGCATCGGCGGTAGAACGCTGTCAAGGTCTTGATACTATCCAGCCAATCTCACACAAGCATCAAATCTCCATAAGGAGGCACGAATGACACAATTAAAATGAACACATACTCAATCACAGTATTACAGCACGATAAGATATCGAACAAAATTAAGTACAACATAAGTCTAAAGTAATAATCGAACTCAACAAATATCCAAGTCTCAATAAAATGCCGGAGACAAATCCGGTACCAAATAGTCTGCTAAAAGAACTAAACAGAAAATTGGTGATTCCGGCTAGACCTCCCGGAATCACAACTAACTATCAAGCCCAAGTGCAGCTACTCACCATATGGTCCATAAAGTGTTGGCTACCGATCCTCTAAGGCATAGTCTGGAAAAATGTTTCCAGTCAGGAAGGAGCAAAGTACAATCTCAAATAACAGTTCCATTAAATTGATAAGGACTATAAAGTAATAAACATGTGATGCTAGCTACTAAGAAGACAGTGAAATAAATGCAATGGCAATTAAAGAGAGACAGGCAATATAAAGAGACAGGCAATAGGCAATATGATATAGTCAGTGCATGTATGAAAATGAAAAGAACAAGGAACAGTATCATATACGGGTGATGTAGTATATGATTTAAAATAGGAAAATGTAATCTATTCTAAGTGTTTGAAATAGTAGTTTCAAAATGTGATCGGCTTGGGAACATGTACGATAGCTATAGGGCCTGGCTAATCATGGGTGAAGAGCATGATTAACACTTACATTGTTCTATACTGTATAAAGGGTATGATCACATTTCTTACTAGCTACTTCCCCGCCCCCAACTAGTAGTGTGGATCCAACCATGACACGTCACGATACACGAGCAAGTCCAATCTATCATGTACGATGTCTAATATACATGTCGTGTACAATGTCAACGATAATCAATGTAACATCTCATGACTGCAGATCCAAGCTATACTAGTCCGTGTAGCACAGTGTCAAGGATTCAGATGTAACATTTCATGATTATTGAACTTATAGAAATTATCAAGGAATTGGAAATTATCAGAGACTGTACTTGCCTTGGGTCCTTAGCTGGTAATTATTGCTGTCCTGTTCCAGAGTATCTCTTGGGTGAAACAACAGTCCTATAAACACATCACAATAACACTTGTATCAGGTGCTACGCTAACACACAGTCAAAAACACTGGCCTCAGGGCCATGCCAGGCAGGGCACTAGTCAACTAGGGTCATCTAGTAGGATATACATAAATATACATCTCATTAACTAATCATATATATAATTTCCATCAATTACAATAATAGATATATGTAAAAATATATACTTTAAAATAAATAATACATGTATATATATATAAACATAATAAATAATACTTGTATGTATATATATATATATAAACATAGTTCAT
This sequence comes from Iris macrosiphon, assembly GCA_036927795.1. Taxonomy (NCBI): domain Eukaryota; kingdom Viridiplantae; phylum Streptophyta; class Magnoliopsida; order Asparagales; family Iridaceae; genus Iris; species Iris macrosiphon. The sequence goes on along the minus strand of JAYESA010000003.1, from coordinate 64,601,436 downwards.
GGAAAGGAATACAATACGTATTTATATTTGTATACATACTAAAAAGAATTTAACATAATATATATATATATATATATATATATATATATATATATATATATAATATATACCAATATAAATTATACTTGCTATAGTTGTATATTTACCAAAATACGTACATATATATATTAACATATCAAAATACGTTTATATATATGTACTTATGTATCAATATAACATAAATATATAAACTACTTATATATACACAAAGAATACATATTAAAAATATTATTTAATACGTATTCACACGTATACACCTACACACATATGTACGTATATACGTATATGCATATACATATATATCTACACATTAACTAACATATACTAATACATAAAAATATATATATATATATTATGCATATATATTTATACCAAAATAATAACTATACTATATACATGTATATTAATATACACATACACACAGATATACGTATATGTATTTCATAATCCTATATTTATACACATTAATTAAATAACTATTATACATATACATATATTATATATATACCCATACGTATATATATATATATATATATATATATATATATATATATATATATATATATATATAAGAAGAAGGAAGGGGACAGAAGAGGAGAACTCACAGAGAGTTGGGCTGGCCGAAAAATGGCCGGGGCTCGCCGGAAAACGGCTCGGAAAAAGGGGAGTAGTGGTGGTGATAGGTGGTGGTGATATATGGTGAAGATGGAGGTGGTGGTGGTAGTGTAGATGCTGGAGATGGGGGTTGTCGAGCAGCGGGGATGGGGAGTTGGCCGCCGGCCGGAGGGGATGGCTGACGGGGCTGAGCAGCGGGGATGCTGCAGCCAGCGGGGATGCTTGGCCGCCGGAGAAGGCCGCCGGGAATAGCAGATGCGGGGGTGGGGGGGTGAACATTGTTCCCCCCCTTCTTCCCTTTTGAATTTAATTTCAAATGAAAGAAGAAAGAAAAACAATAAAGAAGAAGAAGGAAGGAAGAAGGAGAAGAAGAAAGGAAAGAGAAGAAGAAAAGAAGAGAAGTGGAGAAAAATTAGAATGAGGGGGCTACGGTTGTGGAGGCTTGAGGGAGAATGTGGGGTTACCTAGGTTTTCTAGGGATTAGGGTTGATGTGACATGACATTAAATAGGGAGAGAGAGTGTATGGAATGAAGGGTTAGGATTGGCCCATTAAATGTGTGGTCCAGATTGGTCATGGAGAATTTCATGTGGGAATGAGGGTGAGAGGCTAGTTAAATAATTATTAGGCTCCCTCATTGTTTTAAACAAATGAGGTATTGACACAAAAATGCAATTTTGCAAATTAGCCCCCTTAAATTTGGGTATTTGCACAGACACAAGAAATGACGAAAATTTGGCGGACGATTCGGTGTCCGGTGTTTTGTAGGGTCAAGGGGCGCTGGGCTCAAATAGCAGGGCGCTGGAATTAAATTAGGATTTTCAGAATCGGTTAAAATAGTATCCTCAATTTAATTAGAAATAAATGCAAGTTGTGTTCTAAAATTAATTAGGAGTACATGGGGCCAAAATCAGGCCAGGTCATCAATACCAATAATGAAGTTGACTCAGAACAGAATATTACCCTAATTTGGGCCGCACGAAAAATAGGTCAAGATTGCCTCCAATTTCAATTGGAACGCACAACGATACAAAATAGGGATTTATGAAATAACGTCTGCGACGATTTTTGTGCGGCTAGAAATAATGCACAGAGAGCATAATTATGAGTTGCAAAAATAGCAGAATGGAAGGCTGGCATGTCTAGGGCAAGATTGTGAAATTTGTTGGAAGGCAAAAGTCAGGATAGCGCTCCAAATATCGAAGCAAAGGCAATGCGCAATAATTAATTAAAATACGGTAGTTAATTACAATCTCCAATAAATAAATTCTAGATAAAAATAATTAAATACAGAATTCCATAATTCAGACAGGTGGTCATCTACTGGGCTTCTAGGTTAAGTCTACTAGCTCAAAATAAATGAACACTGTATATAATATTATATTTAATTACACATCACATAATTATTTAAATTAAATATACTATCATGCAATTACTTAATTGTAACTACCATAATATTAAATATTATAAAAGTTAAAAATTAGTATATTTAAATTAAATATACTATCATGCAATTACTTATTTCTAAGTAGTTACGTAAGTAGTTTCTAAGGTAACTACTTAGAAACTCAACCAAGACCTAGTATAGCTAGTACGAGCTAGTATTAGCTAGTTAATGACCAATTTAGACCAATTAACGTAGTTTGGACCTAGAACATCCTCATATAGCTCATTTTATCATTATTTATCTTTATTTTACCATTTAACATTATATTTCCTAAATAGGAGTATGTGACACCAGCTTTGGCGTCGAGAGACACCATTTGCTCAGGACTAGAGGCGAGTACCTCTCTCTGTTAGTTTTTATTTTATGATAGTGTATATATCACTTGTTCTAGAACTGTTTACTTGATTTCGACACAGTAACTACACAAACTGATAATAAATGGATTCTGTCATGGGATATTATCCCCTACCGTGTTCAACGGGTACTCATTCACATGTATTTTATCGTGTGTATCGAGTATTGATTATCATGTACTTCGTGTTCACATATTGCTCGTGTTCAGTGTGCTTATATTCGTGTTCGTAACGTGTCATGATTGGATCCATGATTATTGGTTGGGGATGGGGGAGTAGGAGTTGGTTTTGCGATCAAGCCATAGTGTATTCGTGTACTTGTCGATTACATATCACATGTGTAATCGAGTTACCATATTATATTCGTGTTCAACCCAAACCAATCACATAATAAACTTGTACTTTATTGCACTTTAGCTAGTTTATCTATTTTCATCACTTGCGGTTATTCATATTACATGTTCTCCATTCCAGTACTTCACATGTTTACTCTAGTTCATTCTATTTTTCTATTGTTAGTTATCTTGTATTCTTTTCTATTCTTTGTTATATATGCTCTATTATATATTTGGAATTGCTTTCAGAGGTATGTACTTTGCTCCAATCCTGACTGGATATATTTTTCAGATGATTGACTTGTGGATCAGTGTCCCACTTACTATGGGTCGCAGGACTGCGAGCCATTAGAGGATTCTCCCTTAGAGCAAGAGAACCTAGTGCTAGTGACCGAGGAGGCCTACTCTTATATTTTGGACCTTGTATTAGTCTCATTTCTAGACTCTTAGCATGTATATAATATTTTTGGAGTGACTATGTCTAGACTTTTGATTTTGGGCTTGTGGATGTATTATGACTCTTATTTCCTCTATTTTATTCCATATTGTGCTTTCATCCTCTTTTTGTTTTATTTTGTGATTGAGTATTGTTTACCATTATCATATACCATATTGTTCCTCCGTTGGGAGTTGAGATGACATTGACAGGTACCCTATATTTCTTGTGAGAGAAGTTTAGTTAATAATGTTGACCCAAACAATGTTCTACCATCGATGTTGCAACGTAGGCTGGGCGTTGTTCACCGCTCGTGTCCTTATTCCGGGTGCGGGTCGTGACAGTATAGTAAATGGTTGGGTGAGGATTTAGTAGGATACTAGTTATTGATAAAATATTAGATACACATATGAGATACTAAGGTAATGCTACAATAATTAAGGTTATGCATTAAGATACAAACTAGTAATTTATATACATGAGTTATTTATTTACTAATAACAAATATTATATGATAGTGACTAGTAATAGTTAGATATTGACTAATTGACCTTGTCAAAGCCTAGAAAACCTAGTATTGACTAAGGAACCTAGGTATTGACCTAGTTTGATTTCCAAGACCTAGTTTTAGCCTAGAAATTATATTTTAACATAGTTAATAATAATTATCATTCCAATTCACCAATTGATATTATTATTTCATCCTTAGGTCTTTGTGACTCCAGTTTGGACATCGATCCTCACACATTGCTCAGGATCACAGGCGAGTACATTATCTGACAGTTTTTATTATATTTGATGACTATGATTCTTGTTCTTTAGTGTTATTGTTGTACGGGCTAGTATCATAGATACCTGTCATAAGGAGTCATGATTGGATCCATCATACTAGCCGGGGACAAAAAAATATTAGCAAGTTATGTGATCATAACCTACCTTACATGCATCATAGCTCACCCCACATCTCTTGTAGGGTGTAGCCTGACCATATTACATGTAAAATAGCATGTTATATATGATTAACCTGACTCTTGCTTGCATCATAGCTAACCATATGGTTAGCCTGACCTTACATGTATCATAGCTAATCATAGATAACAAGCTTGATCTATCTCAAGCCGATCACATAGCAAACTAATATTTTAAGGCACTTAGCCAGTATTTTTATTCTATTTCCAGTTCATACATTTCTAGCACTTACATTCACTGCTTATCATTACATGTGTACTCCTTGCTAGTTATTCTCTGTGATATGATTATATGCCTCTCTAGTTTTCCTTACATTCCAGTATTTTATTCCATCATGTATATTCTTTACTCACTGCTTTATAGTCTTTATCAATATAATTGGAACTGTTGTTAGTTCATGTGCTTCGCTCCAATCCTGACTGTATAATATTTTTCAGAGGATCTCGAGAACTTTTGTCCTACATACTATGGACCGGGAGTAGACGGGGGTTACATCCAGAAGCCTCAAGAGGATCCCGTTCTAGTAGAGGATCCATTAGTAGTGACTTAGAGCCTAGCATTCATATTGTATTTAAGATTGTTTCACTTTGAGATATTATGAGTTGTACTGTCACGCCCCGGTCCCGCAGGGCCGTTCGTCCTCGCTTTGGTCCCTACGGAACCGACCGTCCTCGCTCGGGCGTGATGCCGTGCAAGCCTAGAGTGCGCTTGCACAAGGCCAAAGCTTTGAACAAGGGCAAGTAAGCTATTCGATACTGAAGCAGCGGCACATATTGCTGAAAAGTAAAGAACACAATGGCACATGATAAACAAGCTCTTTTTATTGATAATCGAAAGTGTTACAAGCGGCGCATGGCCGAGGTTACATAACGCTCAAGCACTCTTCTCTCTATTACAATGATACCGTTCCATACATTATGTCCCTCTATCTGAAAGCAGCTCAAAGCAGGCACAAACTCGATGCAGCTCGAGGCATCGACTCCAGATTTCCGGTTCCTTGGGATGAGGCACGGCTATCGCTTCCCGAACGAACGAGCACCTGAGAACAAGCAAACTGTTGGTGGGTCAGCACTTTATGCAAGTACTGGTGAGATAAATCAACTGAACAGAAACAAGCATTCACTCAAACAGGCACTAAGTAATCATGTTATAAAACATTACATTACTAGTGATCTTTCTAGTTTTACCTAGGTTCGTTTCATGCAGTTCTAGCAGAGTCATATTACATCTTTTGAAACATAACTTTGAAACAGTTTTGCATACTCGATACTCAAGCATCCAAGCAACGCCCCAATCTCCCGCAAGCTCAATTGTCCCCGCTGAACGTGAATCACCACGTTGCAGCTCTCCCGCAGGACAATCGTTCTCATCGGGACGTGCGCAACATGCATTGTGTATCATAATCTAACTCTTTTTGGGGCAAAGCTTATTTAGCAGACTGAGCATATCGAATTGAGGCAAACATATCAAGCACACAAGTTTAACTATCAATCAGAGGTCGGTCCCCGAGAAACTCAGGATCGGTAGTGGTAAACCAGCTAACCAATGACTCCTTTATCTGATGCTATTAGCAGCTGTGACTCATGGCTGCACATTACTGCCGAAGCAGCCGTAACCAAGGTTCAGCACTGCACTAATAGCCATTGTCCGACCGATGCAAATGCATGCAACACTATCAGATAAACTCTATGATGCATATCTTAATGAGCAAACAGGCTTATGCATAAACTCATATTCTTACCCCATGGTCGAACGGTTATCCCTGCAGCAGACACACAAGTTAGTCATAATATGCTTATATGGACAAACTTATGAATCAATCTTTTGGTGTCACAAATGATAGGTATGCAAGAAGGTAAACCTAGCATGCGCCCTATCTATATGACGGTCCTGAGAAACTCATTGATGGACAACAACACCCCCCTAGATCCTTTCGGAACGGAACATCAGGGTGCTCTACAATCCCTTCCGGACAGACCGATTCCCAGTGCCCCAGGAATCGACCGAGAGACTATTACCTTGTGCACAAGTTGTCCGAGACCAATGCAACAATCACATTCACATTCACAAGCACTTAACAATCTAATAGCCACACCCCCCTGGAACCCGAAGGCACGGAACATCAGGGCGGACTATTAGACTATACTCTTCTTCTTATTCAAGCAAACACATCTTTTCACATATCTAATAGCACACCCCCCTGGAACCCGAAGGCACGGAACATCAGGGTGCACTATTAGTCTATGCATATACGGATCAAAGGCAGCAGTTCGATATAGCAAAACAGACAAGCAAAACATATTTTTGATAAGCACAATTGATTCTTATTTAACATGCAAAAACTATCTCTTTCTTTCTTAGCATATTCAAGGAACACATTTCAGGCGATTCGTTTACTTATCTTCTTAGCATGGCAAGAGTTCGTTTGAGCTGTGTCGGTGTAACTAAGCATGCAACATTCTATCTCTCTTTAGCATGGCAATGGTTCTATCTCATTTCTGACAAGCATTACATATTCTCTAGTTAGGCAGCAGGTTCGTTTCAATGACAAGCTATGTGCGTTCTTTTATTAGCATGCTGAGTCGGTTCTATCATTTCTTCTTATGAAAACATTCTTCTTAAGCAAACAAGCATTCAAAAACTGAGATTCATTATTAAGTCGTGCAAGAATCAGAGAATGCAGTTCTGCCCACTCACCTTGATTAATCGGTCGGGAACTCTCCGAGAAGACTTCCGTTCGAGCAAGCAAGTCGATCCCACTTGTACATAGTGCCTACGCGGAGCGGGGCACTACATGTACTATGTTCAAGACTTATCTTGTTATGGTGTTAGCTAGACTCTTAGATTTATCGCTATTGTTTTGAGATATTTATTTCTAGACTTATGTGTTGGAACTTTTTTTTATATCATTTCATATCTTTACCGTGCCATTCATCTTCCTATAGATTATATTGTGATTGAGTATCTGTTTTGACATTATTTTATATTCATCGTATCCTCCTTATGGAGTGGAGATATCATTGATAGGTTGTATATATTATTGTGATATATGATAGATAGTATTGTGACCTAGACAGTGTTCTACTGCCTATGCAGTGGCGTAGGCTGGACGTACCCACGACTCATGTCCAATTTTCAGGTACGAATCATGACACGTTTTTATGGTGGCCCATGCAGATCTAGGTCGCATCTAGTGCGATATCGTAGTAGGGCTCAGACTTGGAGTACTACTACGAGCCTGCTATAGGATATATGATATAGGATGAGAGTATACTCAATCACAACTAGAAAATTTTCTGATCTATTGATTTTGTTATCCTTATCATTTTGAATATTTGCTTTCTTTGAATATTATTGTCCTAATTTAATCATTCTCTCAACATATTCCATCAGCCTCCACTACGCCATCATCTCCACCATCTAGGCCTCCACCATAACCGCTCCGCCAGTCCCAACGTACTCATCGACCTCCTGCTCATTTTACTTCCGATTGTTCCGGTCCACCGGATAAGTTTGGTTTTGCTACATTAGCCTTATATTTTTTACAGTTTCATTCTTTTTATACTGTTATTCATACTACATGAGAGTCCAGTTCTTATCAAGAGGTTGTTTAGTACCCTGAGTGGGAGGAGGCCATGGTTGAAGAGTTTAGAGCATTTCAGAAGACAAGTACTTGGGATGTCGTTCCACTCCCAAATGGGGTCAAGCATATTAGTTCTAATTGGCTCTTCAAGGTCAAGTATCGACCTGATGGGTCCATTGAGCGACACAAGGCTCGCCTTGTTGCTCGAGGTTTTACACAGGAGCATGGAATTGACTATGATGAGATATTTGTCCTAGTTGTTCAGATGACCACAGTTCGTACATTACCAGTTGTTGCTGTCGCTCGTTAGTGGCCACTCTATCAAATGGATGTGAATAATGCCTTTCTTCACTGTTCTTTATCCGAGATTATCTATATGGATCCTCCTCCAGGTTTTTCTACCCTGTTACGACATGTTTGTCACCTTCTTCGTGCTATCTATGGTCTCAAGCAAGCTCCCCGAGCTTGGTTTGAGTGTTTCAAGAGTGCTATTTATGAGGCAGGATTTTAACAATATTCTTAGGATCATTCTTTGTTTGTGCGATCGTCACCGCAAGGACGAGTTCTTCTTTTACTCTATGTGGATGACATAATTTTGACTGACGATGATTCAGCGGAGATTGCATCTACTCAGAGGTACCTTCATCAATAGTTTTAGATGAAGCACCTTGGCTATCTTCGCTATTTTCTTAGACCCGAGATTGCACAAGGAAAGAGAGGGATATTTGTTTCTTATCATAAATATACTTCAGAGATTATTTCGTCTGCTGGTCTATCGGATAGTCTGACAGTTAATACTCCTTTGGAGATTTATGTGAAGTTTCGTCCCATATATGGTGAACCTCTCATAGATCCTACTCGCTATAGGTGGCTAATGGGTCAACTTGTGTATCTTTGTTTGACCAGGCCAGATATTTCTCATGCACTTACTATTGTTAGCCAGTTCGTTTCCACACCTCGATCAGCTCACTATGGTGCCTTAATTCGGATTCTCCGATATCTTCAGTGCTCCATTACTCGCTCATTATTTATGTCTTTTATATCTACTCTGGAGCTTCGAACATTTTCTGATGCAGATTGGGCAAAAAATTCGATCACCAGACGATCTACTACAAGATTTTGTTTGTTTCTTGGAGATTCGTTGATCTCATGGCGAAGCAAGAAACAAGACGTTGTTGTATGTTCTTCTACTGAGGCAGAGTACAGACTGTCACCACCAAGGAGATCGTCCATATACATAGACTGCTCTCTGATATGGACATTGCTCCTACATGACATACGCCTCTTCATTGTGACAACAAGAGTGCTATACACATTGCAAATAATCTGATTTTTCATGAACGAACAAAGCACATTGAGATTGATTGTCACTTCGTCCGTGAGCATTTTTTGGAAGGCACTATTTCTCTACCACATGTGACTTCAGTTGATTAGCTGGCAGATTTTTTTACAAAGTCACACCCAACACCGCGATTTCAGTTTATATTGGACAAACTCATGTTGTTTGACCCACCATGAGTTTGAAGGGATGTTAAGATTTATTATATTTAGGATTAGATATTAATCAGATTTAGGATTATATTCTTTTTCTTATATGCATACATATTTCTTCTTATACTCCTATAAGGATATGGATCCATTCTTCCTCTATATATATTCATAATTGTATGACTTTTTAACATTATCCATAAATAAAATTAATATTATTAATTTATTTTAATTTTAAATGACAAACACAAAATGTTTGAGTGTTTGTTGGCGTTATTTTTTTGTTGTTGCAAGGACTTGACTCGAACAAACAACTCTCATCAGTCGTAACTGCTAGGCCATCCCCAGGTGATGCTAGTCATACTTGTATGAGAAAATGGCAAAAGATGAGAACTTAATGGGATTTGTCTCGAATACCACCTGTCGCATTCCGGTCCCGTAGGGGCCGATCGTCCTCGCTTGGTCCTTACGGAACCGATCGTCCTCGCTTGGGCGCGATGCCGTGCAAGCCTAAGTTGCGCTTGCACCAAGCAACGTACCTGCACAAGACACAAGTTAGACAAAAATATACATATATAGGCACGGAATGTAAATGCAGATAACCAAAGTTGAACACATTGATAGGAACACAAAATACTTTCTTTTATTGAATACTTGAAGATTTGGATTACAAAGTGCTTGCTTGGCTGAGTTACAAAATATATCTTAGAAGGCTTACAACTCTTTTTACATTTCCAAAATTAGCCACAACGCCCACACATTACATCATTTTAGAGAAAATAACAAATATTAATTTCAAAAGAGAACCAAAATAGCCTAGACCTGAAATTAAAAGTAGTGATTCATTTATTTATTTATTTGAGAAAATAAATGCTGCAGATTTACCTAGTAAGATTTTTTTTTTCTCTTTTGTATAATCTGTCTTTGGTAGTTTTGCTTTATTTTTTTAAGATGGGAATGTAGATAATTTTGGCAAGACGCACAAGTTGGCCTTATAAAAAAATAAGGTAAATAATAATAAATTACTCATTGAAATGAAATTGAGGGAACCCTCAAGTTGTCTGCTAACAAAGTAGCTGCTGCTGTCTCTTGGGTCAACATAGAGCTAAAGAGTTTTCTTCAGCTCAGTTATAATAATGGAAAAACGATATTTGGGTTGAGAGGAACTCTCTCGACCTCAGGATTACTCAATAGCTATGAGACCTATGCGCTAGCCAACTACGCCACCACCCCAATTTGTTATTTAGTTTTGTTGCATCTAAAACATTCGGATCTCAAGAGTAAGACAATTATATAAATATTCTCAATTATATACATATTTTGTGACTAAAAAATATGTTTATTTTGAAAATAATAATTCTTTGTATGTATTTTGAAGCTCAACTTTGATAATTTAATAACTAGTCCAACTTTAAACGCAAGTTTGGAATACAACAAATGTGTTTAAAAATAGACTAAATTACAATTTGATACATTCAATAATTATAAATGTTCAACTTGATATCCTCAACTTTGATAGGCGTCAACTTGATACCCTAAAATTTAAAAATGACCAAATTACCCCCGTCCGTCACCTCCCTCTTCCTCCCGACGGCTGCACTATTCCCCTCCTGGCGGCTGCACCCCGCACCCACTCCCCAGCGTCGTGCCCCCCTTCCGCCCGCGACGGTGGCGACAGCAACCCGCACGCGACGGAGAGAGAGGGGGGTTGGGGGCGCGACTTTGGGAGGGGGCACGAGGGCGGTGCAGCCGTCGGGGTGGGGAGTGTACAGCTGGTGGGGAAAGGGGGTGGAAGAGAGGAGGGGACAGGGATAATTTGGTCATTTTAAAATTTTAGGATATCAAGTTGACGCCTATCAAAGTTGAGGGTATCAAGTTGAACATTTGTAATAGTTGAAGGTATCAAGTTATAATTTAGCATATATATATATATATATATATATATATATATATATATATATAATTTAACCATGATTACAATTTTGGGTCCACCATCAAACAATATAAATATCCCAACCAAATAAACCGAAGCGATTCAGTTCAGTTCAGTATCGATTTTAGCTAATTTTGGTTTGATTTCTGTTTTGAATTTTTATAATTTTGGTTTATTCAGTTTTGATTATTTCGATTCTATTAAAATCAAATAAAATGAACGATTACCCATAGGGGTGAGCATTATTCGATTTTGGACCAAAAATTGAACCTAACCGAACCGAACCGAATAATAGATTCGGTTCAGTTTTGTAACAACCTGTTTTTTAAAAAAAAAATGAAATAAATTTTCTGGATTTTTCGATGATTTTTAATTAATTATTAAAAAAGGTCCTTCTGGGATTAATATTTTTATGTATTAAACTAATTATAATATATTACAAAAATTATATTTTTGGGTGTATAATTAATTATTTGATATTGTGTAATTTTTCTGGAATTTATTGGGCTCAAAAACTATTTTTTATTTAGCTAAAAACCCATGTTTTAATTAAACCAGACTAAAACCCAATTAAACCGAACGGAACCGGGCTAAACCCAACCCGAAATGGACCCAGCTGAACCCTACTGACCTAAACCCTAACCTAATGGGTCGGGTCCTACCCAACCCGACCCGCAGACCTGACCCGTACCCGTTAACCCTTTCCCCCACCCTCTGTACTCCACGAACCCCACTCCCCCGCTTCCGCCGACCCCGCGGCCAACCGCCCCCGCCTCCGCCGCTCGACCCCGGCCACGACCCCACGACCCCCGCTTCGGCCTCCCCGCTCCACCGCCTCTCCCCTTCCCTCTCCTATTTAAACCCCCCCGAGCCTCACTTCACCGCCACAGCCAACACCAAATCACCATCCACAACCGCCTCTCCGTCGACCCCCAGCCACCGAGCTCGCCGCTGTGAACCACGACCACCGGCGATGACTCCCCCATTGACACAGCAACCCGCCTCCACCGCAGCAACCCGCCGCCGGCCGAGCTCTGCCACCCCGCATTCGCCGCGTCGTCGAGTGTACACAACGTACAGTCGATACCTACCCCTGTTTAGGTGCGAGTTTCACTCTCCTCGTCATCTCGTTTTTCAAACTGTCTGCTGTGACACATTCCCTGTGTAACCCCCTTGAAACCCGTACAATCGGTTTGGGATATCGCGTCCTGTATCGGTCGCAAACCGCGATGCAAAAATAGAAAAATTAACCCTATTTCTGAAATTCAGAAATTGGTCCCGAACTCGCAAGTTTGCGACCGTTTTGCGTGCAACATGTTAACTACTTCTAAAATCCACTTGAACAGTAATTTAGACCTTATAACCAAGTTTTAAATCCTGTAATTAGTTTAATTTATCGTGTTGTAGATTTTATGTTATTCGAGGGTGAAAATGACCAAAAGATTGGTTATTTAAAATCCTGATTTTCCCCGAACTGGTGTGCCCCGCTAAACAAGGCGACTTTGTGGTATACGAACTTCACCGAAAGGTGCGCACCGTTAATACGGACGTATGAGATTTCGCAGAAGTTGATTTGGATGTGTGTGCACACCGAAATCAACGCGTATCCGTCGACAACGTCCCGTATCGGTCCTGTTCTGAAACTCGTAACTTCGTGTGTGCTCGTCATTTTGAAACAAAACTTACTCCATCGGATTTGTAGCATTTTTTTGGTCCTGTGACCCAAGTTTGGTTCGATTCTGAGAACGATGACAAAATCTCATATCGTGGGCCCCACGGCTCCACTTGACGAGCGATTTTGCGATCGGCTCATCGAAATCCAGTTCTGGATATTTTATTGGGTTCGTATCGTCGTTCTGGACTTGTAGACACTAAGTTTGACGAATTTAGAGAACTTTGTCTCTGGCACATTTTTCGGTTGGAAGTAGACCACATGTGGACCCCGCTTTGACCAGAAACTGTCACTTTTGCCCCTGTGTCCAAATTGGACTTATGGACAGACAATTCTAGCTATTTGATATCTTCTGAACATGATGGTAGTGTTTATTTAAGCAAGCGGAGGAGTACTTGAAGATCCCACGAATATTGGAGCAATTGTTGGAATCCAAACACCAGGCAAGTGTACCTTGCCAACTTGCAGTGATTCATGTTATAGTAATTGCTTGAGTTCTTTATACATACACACACACACACACACACACACACACACACACACACACATATATATATATATATATATATTCTTGATATATCTGTTCAACCTAGGACCGTGTGACGTTGCTTAGCGTCCGGATAATATTCGGGTGTCAACGCCGTACGCGGAGTTGTGTAACGTCACCTAGAGTTTGATATCGCGACCCTATACATATTCGTGCTTGCGTTATCGAGTACGTCATACCATAGGACACTTGACACTGTTCATGAGACATAATCTTCTTGAGATATTCATGGTGATTCTGTATAGGTTACATGATTCAAGACATAGACTTTTTATATCCAGAGCTATCATATGACTTGCTGCATTAGATATGATCTTGCGTGTCATAGACATGAGACGTGTGATTACATTGGGTGGGGAGAGACTTACCATACTAAACGCTGATTATATTATATATATATATATATAGTTATCTGGAGGTGCCTTAGACTCTGACACAGACCTTTGTCACATGTACTGGCCCTTCGAGAAAATGCTGCTATGGGTTTCCCCGACACAGAGCCTATAGTAGTCTCAGCCTGAGTATGATTAATGCTCTCACTTGCTGTCACGCCCCAGTCCCAAAATACGTAGGACTAGGAATACGTAACACGCCCAGCCGTGTAGCGCCCCGTTCTCCCGGTGCGGAGAGCGCGGCTAAGAAACACAAGACGGTATCGTTCGATCGGGATAGATTGAATTAAGAACTCGTCCTCGTTATGGATTTGTTTCTTCGGAATCGATTCCCATATTCAGTGGACTGCGCCCCAAGGATCGGCTTAGCGGCAGAGTCAGGAGGGACCTCTCCGCTGCTATCTTTTATTGCCTCAGTTTTCGATGTCGCTTGTTGCTTTCGTGCTTTGAGTTAGTTTTGGAATTTGCTTGTTTTCCTTGAACGGTTTCGATGGTTTTCATTATTTTTGTTCATTGAACTGCACTTCAATTCTGAGATTGGAAAGAGAGGAAGAAGTATTGATCAAGCTGTTCGTGTGCAGGTGAACGAGCAGTAGGCGGCTTGCGAGCGGAGTCGTGAAGCGCCTCTTTCCTTCTCCTTCCAACTATCTAAGTGAGTGGCTACCAACCCGATTAGCTAGCCCTGCTTCCAAGCTTCACATCTAATAAATCTACAATCTTCTTTGCCCCGATCAAACGATACCAAATAATAATAAAAGAAACCAAGATAAAAGACAATAGACTTGGTTATTATGCTTGTCAATCAAACCTGTGAACTGTTGCCTTATCGTATGCTTGTTCGTGCAAATGTTCTATGAATTATGCTAAGTATGACACACACCTTGTATTGTGCATAATTGTTCAGGGAGGCTATGCTAAATAAATCATGCATTACTACTTGTCATGCACTCGTGTTCTTGCACTCGTGTTGCCTCAACTGCATGAATTGTTAACTTGTTAATCGTGTTCGATCATGGACAACTTGTGCACAAGGTATAGTTCTGCGGACGGTCGCTGGGGCACTGGCACCGATCCGATCTGGGCGAAACTCGTGTAATAGTCATCGTGTACGGGACAAGATGGCTTGCAGCGCCTCGTGTACTATCGTTGCATGCTATCCTTGTCTCGGACTAGTCCACTATGACAATCATGCCAGTGATCATCGTGTATATTTAAACCTGTTGTAAACTAACTTGTGTCTTCGTGGCAGGGAAGGCATGGTAAGTATTGTGCAGGTAATTCAGACGGGCAGGTAAAATCCACCGAACGGTGGCACATTCATTTCAGTAAATTCTATATGCTGCTTACTTGTAAATGAACTAAGGCAAGATAGAAACCCACAAATATGCATGCTTCATTTGAAACAACGTGTTGATTGGTATAGTTCGGCTAGCTCGCCTTCACCAGCATGTTTTGATATGCTGACCCTCGTTGAAACAGGTTCTCCGCACTAAGGCGAACCAAGCGAGGAGCCGAAGTAGTCTACCCAATCCAGTCCAGCTGTTGGCGCATCTTCATCGCGCCCCCTGAAGCATTTTGAAGACAGGAGCTGCAACTCTTCATACACAAATGCAGCTCCGTGGCAAAGCTATCCTCCAACCCGGAGGTCTTTATCATTTTGAGTTTATAAAGGGATATAATGTACAAGACTGCTATCTTATTTTGAGTCATCTCTTTTGTAAGCCGTTCGGCATATTAGCTGACTCGTTCAAGAGTTTGTAATAGATGTTCATTATCAATAAAGAGAACTTTTCTATGTTTCAAATCTGTGTTTCAATTTATCTGCGTACTCTGAATATGTGCTTGCTATACAAATCATTAAAGCCTTGTGCGGGCGCAACCCCAGGCCCGCACGGCGGTCACGATTCGGGGGACGCCTCAACGATTCTACAGAATCGGGTCGTGACATAGTGGTATCAGAGCACAGATTCAAAGTTCCTTAGACTTTGTGCTGGAAAAGTTCCTTTAACGATCAAATTCCTGTGCGAACTCTTGAACTCGCTAGGCCAAAATGAGATACGTTCATGCAATAAGTCCATAATACATTATGATTCTAATGTAATTTACCTTCTTTTGAAGGAATGGCTCCAGCGCAATATGCAGCGCAAGCTCCGGACGAAACGTAAGGCCAAGAAAGTAGTTCGGACACTTCGGGAAGTTCAAGGAGCCAGCGAGCCACGCCAAGCATCGATCCCATCCAGCAAATGTTGCAGATGTTGGAGGAAAACCAACAAAGGGACGAGGCTCGCTATGAACGGGCCGAGAAGCGAGCGGAAGAGAGTCAGCTCAAGTTTCAAGACAATATAGAAGCACGATTCTCAGTCCAACAGAAGCAGGTAGATACCCTGCAGCAGATTTTTCAGACTTTGGCATCCAACCAGTCCACGGCAACGCCAGCGACTCCAGTGGAACAGCCCACGCTTGAAGTAGAGACGCAACAAATTCCAAGGGCGAGGGACGTGACTACCTTCGACTTTGGCCACTTCAAGAAAGTCTGCAACACCCCATTCAACGGGACTGAGGACCCAGTCGTAGCTCTAGATTGGTTGGCCGAACTTGAAGATCACTTCGCTCTGCTAGAGGTCCCCGAAGAGAAGCGCGTCGCCTGCGCGCAACTACAGCTCGGCCTCAACGCGCACGATTGGTGGGACGTGCATCGACGATCTCTCCAATTTGATCACGGAGAGGAGGCGATCTCGTGGACGACTTTTCGTGCCGCGTTCGAAGAGGAGTTTGTACCCCCTCCAGTACAACGTCAGATGGAAAACGAGTTCGTGCAGCTGCGACAAGGCAGCATGACAGTTAAGGAGTACTCTGCCGAATTCAACCGACTCTCCAAATTCGCTAGGGCCTATTTACCTGATGTAGCGAGTCGAGCTAGAAGGTTTGAAGGTGGACTATGCCCTGTCATCCATTCGCACGTAGCCGTTCATCAGTACCGTACAATGCGTGAAGTCATGAATCACGCCCTATCGCTTGAACCACACTATCCTCACGTTCCTGCCGGCACTGTGCATACCTACAATCACAAACGTCAAAGCAACGACAGAGGAAATACTGCTGCAAAGTGCCCTAACAACGGAGGGCACCAAAGAGGGAACCCAGGGCCATCGTGTAATTTTTGTAAAAAGCGTGGGCATACTGCCAACAATTGTCGCTTGAGACTTGGGTTATGCCTAGCGTGTGGACAATCAGGCCATGCCATTAATTCCTGTTCGAACCTTCCTGATCGTCGTCCCCAACGAAATGCTCCCTAACGGTAGGTCCTATTCTTAAGTTTTGGGACAAAACTTCCAATTAGTTGGGTAGGATGTAGCGCCCCGTTCTCCCGGTGCGGAGAGCGCGGCTAAGAAACACAAGACGGTATCGTTCGATCGGGATAGATTGAATTAAGAACTCATCCTCGTTATGGATTTGTTTCTTCGGAATCGATTCCCATATTCAGTGGACTGCGCCTCAAGGATCGGCTTAGCGGCAGAGTCAGGAGGGACCTCTCCGCTGCTATCTTTTATTGCCTCGGTTTTCGATGTCGCTTGTTGCTTTCGTGCTTTGAGTTGGTTTTGGGATTTGCTTGTTTTCCTTGAACGGTTTCGATGGTTTCCATTATTTTCATTCATTGAACTGCACTTCAATTCCGAGATTGGAAAGAGAGAAAGAAGTATTGATCAAGCTGTTCATGTGCAGGTGAACGAGCAGTAGGCGGCTTGCGAGCGGAGTCGTGAAGCGCCTCTTTCCTTCTCCTTCCAACTATCTAAGTGAGTGGCTACCAACCCGATTAGCTAGCCCTGCTTCCAAGCTTCACATCTAATAAATCTGCAATCTTCTTTGCCCTGATCAAACGATACCAAATAATAATAAAAGAAACCAAGATAAAAGATAATAGACTTGGTTATTATGCTTGTCAATCAAACCTGTGAACTGTTGCCTTATCGTATGCTTGTTCGTGCAAATGTTCTATGAATTATGCTAAGTATGACACACACCTTGTATTGTGCATAATTGTTCAGGGAAGCTATGCTAAATAAATCATGCATTACTACTTGTCGTGCACTCGTGTTCTTGCACTCGTGTTGCCTCAACTGCATTAATTGTTAACTTGTTAATCGTGTTCGATCATGGACAACTTGTGCACAAGGTATAGTTCTGCGGACGGTCGCTGGGGCACTGGCACCGATCCGATCCGGGCGGAACTCGTGTAATAGTCATCGTGTACGGGACAAGATGGCTTGCAGCGCCTCGTGTACTATCATTGCATGTTATCCTTGTCTCGGACTAGTCCACTATGGCAATCATGCCAGTGATCATCGTGTATATTTAAACCTGTTACAAACTACCTTGTGTCTTCGTGGCAGGGAATGCATGGTAAGTATTGTGCAGGTAATTCAGACGGGTAGGTAAAATCCACCAAACGGTGGCACGTTCATTTCAGTAAATTCTATATGCTGCTTACTTGTAAATGAACTAAGGCAAGATAGAAACCCACAAATATGCATGCTTCATTTGAAACAACGTGTTGATTGGTATAGTTCGGCTAGCTCGCATTCACCAGCATGTTTCGATATGCTGACCCTCGTTGAAACAGGTTCTCCGCACTAAGGCGAACCGAGCGAGGAGCCGAAGTCATCTACCCGATCCAGTCCAGCTGTTGGCGCATCTTCACCGCGCCCCCTGAAGCATTTTGAAGACAGGAGCTGCAACTCTTTATACACAAATGCAGCTCCGTGGCAAAGCTATCCTCCAACCCGGAGGTCTTTATCATTTTGAGTTTATAAAGGGATATAATGTACATGACTGCTATCTCATTTTGAGTTATCTCTTTTGTAAGCCGTTCGGCATATTAGCTGACTCGTTCAAGAGTTTTTAATAGATGTTCATTATCAATAAAGAGAACTTTTCTATGTTTCAAATCTGTGTTTCAATTTATCTGCGTACTCTGAATATATGCTTGCTATACAAATCATTAAAGCCTTGTGCGGGCGCAACCCCAGGCCCGCACGTCGGTCACGATTCGGGGGACGCCTCAACGATTCTACGGAATTGGGTCGTGACAAGCCGTATGTATATGAACCCCAATATATGGAAATCATATACACACGTACGCTGTATATGAATATGCAATCCACTAGTGGTAATATACTGTCACAACAAGTCATACAGAATCTATATCTCATCCACTGTCCCAAACAATAAGTAGGAACAAAGAGCTGAATGACAACTGAATATCCAAGATAAGTATCAAGTCTGGTAGTCGGGTGGAAACAAATCCACTACAAAACGACTATACTGAAGTAGTAACAAAAATCTCAAACAGTAGAAACAAGTCATAGCTACTCTGAGGGTAAGACCTCCTCAGTCTGGTATGTAGAGTCAGGTCCAGGTCCGTACTCCTGTGGGTATTCCTGCTCGTCCATATCTGGAAAGGGACCAGGTCCTCAGAGGGACGTAACAAGATACATAATAATATGCCAATAAGTACTAAAATATATAAACATCTAATGGGTCGCCTAACCGTCTAAGTGAATGCAATTTGAGAACAACTTTCCCAACGCGTGGGCTATCTGGCCATAATGGGATTGGCATGATTCTCTAGGAGAATCAGGGGCCTACAAGCGTACCGTCTTTTGAACGACAAAGGCCGCCTACAATATATAGGATCACAACCACCCGTTTCTCCAGCGAAGAATCCGAGCGAACTAGGGAAAGTGTAAAGGAGCCCAAACGCCTTACTTGTTGTTCTCCCCACCCCATGCTCTAAGCATGCCATATCCATGACACGATAAAACCTCTAAATAACTGCCAGGTCTACTAGCATACAAAGTTTCTATTAGCAGTCATCCCTAACGCACGGCTATTACGTACAGGAGGCCAGACCTGTCATGCAGTCCGTGATCTATATGAGACTCACAACTCGTGTAACAACTGTGTCACAGCCAATGAATCTAATGATGCTCCATAATCCTGGGGTGGTCTCATAAAATAGGCCCAAAAATCTATATAAATGAACATCTTATATAAGCAAAATTTAATATGCATGTATCAACTAGAATATAAATAACAGTACAATGGCAAGGTATACTTGCCAAGCAAAAGTCCTGAAGAGTGCAATGTCCAATACAGTATTTTAGTTCGTTGTAAGAAGAAGTGGGGTTCGGGTTTGGAAGAGTTGTAGTAACACATATATATATATAGTGATAAGAGGAGGTGGGGTTACTTAATGGTTAAGAAACTACTACCAATGTTGTTTCTTTTTCATTGGTTTAGGTTTCAGCTGAGGGTTGTTTAGTAATAATAGAATTTAGAGGCGGTGGAATGAGGCGGTGGGTTTATTTTACGCGTGGTGTAGGAAATTAGAGCAGTGGGGTTCTATTTTACGCGCGGATCAGAATTTAGGCGGGTGGTGAGTTGTACGCGCAGAGTTGTTTTACGCGTGGGGTTTAAACCTTACGCGCGGTTGAAAGAAAATGAAACGGTGGAATTACTTTACGCGCGGAGTTGAAAAGTTGGTTTGCTACTGCTGCTGTTGTTGTCTTACTTTACGCGGGTTTGGGTGCAAGCGGGTAATGGGTTTGGGTTTCGGTTTGAGATCCAATAGGAAATTCTATTTTCTCTATTTAGCTCATAATTACTATAAATAATAAATTACATAATTAATAATAATAATATAGAAATACGGTTTTCAGAATTAGGGTTCTTACACTTGCATATCACATAGCTGGTTACATAGTTTACCCTATTGGTACATTTTATATACTGTATTTATTTTGGCATGTTGTTTCTTGTACCTTGTTACGTCCCTTTGAGGACCTGGTCCCTTGCCAGTTTTGCAACATAGACCGTTGTGGAGCCTGCCCGGAGTTGCTGATGTGTGTTGATTTATCTTGTAGGAATTGGTGCCAGGTACTTATATCATTTCTTCCGAAGTCATGGTTATTATTCATATTGTTTATTCATCTGCTGATATAGCTTAGTTTTATAGACTCATATTCCTTTCTCGAGTCTATTCGAGCTTGTGGGTTACTGGCGGCCGACTTTAGCACATGTAGCTCATTCTTGTATATTCTGATCGTTGTGGATTGAGGTATAGATATTCATAGTTACTTGATTATATAGATAGTGATCATTCTAGTACAGCTTATACGTATTCGAATCGGACCAGAGTCTGGTCGAAAGCGTAGCTGACATGTTACATATTCCTAGTCCTACGTATTTTGGGACTGGGGCGTGACAAGTTTGAAAAAAAAATCGGTTCGGTTTCGATTTTGAAAATACTAAACTTTCTTATTCGGTTTCGGTCCAAAACCAAAAACCGAAAACCGAATAAGATTTATGCAACTATGTAAATATCCTAATTCTATGCATATTTTGTGATTAAAAATGTGTATATTTTGAAAACAACAATTCTATGTATATATTTTGAAGCCCAACTTTGAACACAACTTTAAAATACAACAAATGTGTGTATAAAATTATAAGTTTTAATATAATTTAACCACGATTCCAACTTTGGGTTCGATCCATAAAACGATAACAATAGTTTAACCGAACAAACCGAATAATCGAATAGCTTATTCTGTTCGGTTTTGATTTTGGCTAATTTTGTTTCGATTTCGGTTTTAGATTTTTAGAATTTCGATTTATTCGATTTTGACTATTTCGATTCGGTTGAAACCGAATAAACCGAATGCCCATCCCTAATCACCCCCTACTGCACTCCACGAAGTGCACTCCACGATACGGAGGATCGCTCTTAGTCTTTGGCATAGAATCACTAGTTCGATTTATTTTGATGTCAATAGTAAGAGAGAGAGAGAGAGAGAGAGAGAGAGAGAGCGCTAAATTGGCATTGTGCTTAGCTAATAAGTATTCACAATGTGGTTGGCAACTAGTATGATCCATATGGGTTTCATATAACTTATTTGGAGTAAAACTTTGATACAGATGACTACCAAAAATTTGATACAACCACTGTATGGCAGGTGAGTCTCCCTCTCTATATATATGTTTGTACATTTTACGAAGATATCGGAAGGCCCACATGTCATACAGTGGCTGTATCAAAGTTTTACTCACTTATTTGGGTGCTTATGGTTGCCCCATTTTTTTTTCATAAGACATTTTACTATTGGGCAGGTTTTGGATCCGAAGGAGCAAGGTGATCCAGGTCATAAGCACATCCGGACAAGGAAGATCAAAAACTAGTCCTAAATTTTTTTTAGGCTAGCCTAACATAACCTACCGTAGCCTAATATAACCTAAGCTCGCAGCTATTCATGCTCTGAATGGCTGAATTAACTTAAGAAAATAATTCTACACACGTGCATATATATAGTAGGTACATATAATGCCAATCTTACAAATTATACATTTTCAAGAAGACTATATATTTCACAAAATATGGTAGTACATAATTTCCATGAATCTTACTTATGTGAGAGAAAAAAGTTTCAGAGGAGGAGGTATTTTATGGTAATATTACAATTCTGTATAGTAAAATATTTAATACATATCTATCTTTGTCCAATTAGAATATGGCGGTTAAGATTTACTTCTCTCTTTCAAAGGCCTTTTGGGACCGGGCTTGTACATCATAGCCAACCTATCCAAACCAGTTCCGGACCCAAATTCCTGACCCGAATAGCCACCAACTCAAAGACGGTGGATTGGTAATACCGATTACGTCACCCGCGAGTTATTGATTCTCCTAACCCTAAATTTCCTTTTAGAAACCCTTAATTTCTTTTATAAACCCTTTGAAACCGAACAATTCTCCTAACCCTAAAATTCCCTCTCCTTCTCCTTCTCCTTCTCCTTCTCGTTCTCATCCATCACTCGGTGATAATTCTTTTGGTAATTTCTTTAAATTGAATTTCTTTGCTATTTCTTTCAAGATTTAAACCCTTGTAGTCGGAAATATATTAGGTGAATTTATCTTAAATTTTATGTCTTTAGGTCTTTTTTGACGGATTTAATAAAGTTTTTACCTATAAAATTCGCTTCTTTTTGTTAAAAGGTCTTCTTTTTCGCATCAGTATTTGTTCTTCTTCGAGAACTGTTGACATCGTAATAATCTTTTTCCTTAGTCGGATTTAATAAAGTTTTTACCTATAAAATTCGCTTCTTTTTGCTAAAAGGTCTTCTTTTTCGTATCAGTATTTGTTCTTCTTCGAGAACTGTTGACATCGTAATAATCTTTTCCCTTAGTTTAATTAAGTTTATGATTGATTCTATAGACTATTTCTGTTTGATGATTTTTACTGTTATGTGTAATCCCACAAGTTTAGGTTTCGTTGCGCAAAGTCAAGAGTGATATTGGAGTAGGAAAAAGAAAATCTGGGAAAGAAGATGGACTTGAATTTGGACCTCAATTTCCCTCCGACAGTTCTGGCTGAAGGAGATTTGGTTTCGAGTAGTTCGAATATTGACCGGGGAGCTGCTCTTGAAGCACCCAATAGTGAGATAATTGGTTCGACCGTTATTGATCTGGAGGCAACAGATGATGATGTGGAGCTGTTTTTGTCACCGGCATGGCTAAAAGTATTCTACCATCCATTAATGTTATCTATTTGTATCGATATTTTAGATTAGTCAAAGTAAAGCATTGTATTGTATCGTTCTGGCTAGGATGAATTTTATGACAATTGATCTGCTGAATTGAATTTTTTTTTTGTTTGTCAGAGAAGGAACCAATTATATCAAGTTGAGGAAGTGCCTCCCATGCAATCAGGTAACTGATATAGAATCAACTTCATGGCTTTATATTCATATTATTGGAATATTAAGAATCTATATGAGACTTGCACTAACATTATACAACCAAATTTTGGTTCATACCCATTTGAAATGAGGTGGACTTATTATTTGTTGACATCATAGTCACTTTTCTTCTTTGTATCATGCATAGGCAAGGACAGAACCAAAAATTTGAGTTGAGGTGGGCTAGAGTGTTCAAAGGTGGGCTAGGTGTGGGATGACTTATATGAAAAAAAACAAAACAAAAAAAAATATTATAAAAAGAGAAATTTGGGTGGGTTGGAACTCACCCTAGTCCCTATGTGGTCCCGCTCCTGCGCGTAGGACATGCCAAATGACGTGTCTTATGTCATTTCTTGCGTTCTCCTATAACTTGGTACTCCGTTGTTACACATTATACAATGGAATATGGATCAGGTATTGAATCATTTTGTGTGCCCCAGTGTACTCAAAGGCGTGTCTTGCTCCTAGGCGCAGGGGCAACGCTTCAAGGCACTCCAGGCGGGACGTAATTCTTAAGGCGCACCTAAGGTGTGCCTAAGCGTGTATTTTTCGAGCGCTTTGGAATAGCTAAGGCACGCCTTGAAAATCTTGTAAAAAAAACAAGTTTAGACTTTTTTTGAGCTGCTGTACTGTCTTAGACTGTTTTTTGAACTGATATAATTTTTTTTACTGATTTCTCTCTCACTCATTCAATTCAAAGTGATTGCAACCTAAACGTGGGAGAATTTGAAGCACATGTTTATCAATGTAGAAATTCGATGTGAATATATATATATATATATATATATATATATATATATATATAAGTTTTGCGCCTCGCGTTGCTCGGACGCACGTCTTAAGTGCGCCTTGCGCCTCGAACGATTTGGACCCTTTGCACCTCGAGTGCGCCTTGCGCCTTTGACTACCTTGGTGTGCCCACGAGACTATAGGAGCTTGTCACCTGTTGTAATCGCATATACAATTCAGGATCGGTGTTGTTACATAGCTTCTTGTACCTATAATCGCATATCCATTTCTGCTTCTTTTCTACATGATAGCCTCCTTGTTCTGCTTGTGTTTTATCCTCTCAATATCTATATTTTTGTCCATGGCATACATACTACCAATTGATTGGCAAATTCTCCAATTAAATTGTAATTGGATTGATTTAGATTTTTAACGTTGTGCACATCGGTTAACTTGCAGGAACAAGATAGGAGTGTTTTAAGAGTCTTACAGGCTATTTAATCATGATAAAACCTAAATTGTAGTTGTGAAACTAACATAGTTAGGTCTTGGATAATCTTGTAATAGATTTCTTAAATATTGTATTAGATGTCACTGTACAGAAACACAATTAGGTTACTGCCAATTAGGTTACTGCTGTCCTTAGATTGTTTCACAAAGATGATTCCTTACGGTCAGGTTTTTGTTAACCATGTTGTAGACTATTTGACATTCATGTTTTAAAGTTTATATTATTTGCTGATATTTCAGCCTATTCTTAAATGATTCTTCATGTATGTTAAGCTCAACTCAAGTCCTCGGGCTTAGGGATGAGCGTTTGGTTTATTCGGTTTCAACCAAACAGAAATAGTCAAAACCGGATAAACCGAAATTCAAAAAAATCCAAAACTGAAACTGAACCGGAATTAGCCATAAACGAAACCGAACGGAACCTAACTGCAATAATCGATCAGTTTATTCGGTTTGTTTGGTTAGGCTATTTCTATTGTTTCATGGACTGGGCCCAAAGTTGGGATCGTAGTTTAGTTATATTAAAAATTATAATTTTTATACAAATGTATTTCAAAGTTGCGTCCAAAGTTGGACTAGTTGTTAAATTACTAAAGTTGGGCTTTTAAAACATATACATAGAATTGTTGTTTTCCTAATATACACAAACAATACACATTTTTAATCATAAAATATGCATAGAATTGAGGTATTTCCATAATTGCATTAGTCTTATTCGGTTTTCGGTTTTGGACCGAAACCGAATAAGGAATTTTAGTATTTTCAAAATGAAACGATTTTTTTTCAAACCGAACCGAATATCTTACTATGTTTGGTTCGGTTCGGTTTTCGGTCCAAAACCGAATAATGCTCAGGGTACATGCTTGCTTATTGTCCAACTCCTTGCTACTATATAAAAACTCCGGACTTGTGGTGAGGGTTAAATGAAGGTTTGCGATATTCGCCCACTGTATCGGTTTTGGCATGTCCGGTCCAATTCTAATCCACACCTGGCTAGCTCTCTTTCCTGGTTATTTCAGCAACGAAAAATTAAAGAAAGTAGGACAAAAAAAACAATGTCGACATAATGGTTGATCATATCGAAGATTAATATGATATACTGTGTCAATAAAATCGCTTCCAACACAAAGTAACTATTACCATTTGTTGAATTTATATACAGTAAATTTGCCACATTCATACATCTTAATAGCATTCCATCCCCAATTGTTTATTGTAGGAGTCTTTGTCTAAATTTGTGCATAACATTTTACGTCCCTTAAGGCTGTCGTTCTTTACGAAGCTTGATTGGGTTGCATGCATATTTTTGTGTTGAATACTAGTGTTCTGGCAAAACATAATTAAATAGATATCAAAGGCCTTGCATCATCTTATTCTTACCATAACATTATAGAATGCAGTGAATATTGTAAAACCTCTCTTTTCCCCTGTTAAATGGGACTACAATCCTAGCAGTTGGTATTGTATTCCAAAGTAGTATATGCTATCTCAATGTAAATTTCGTGTATTCAAGTTCCAAGTCCCGACCTGTGGGTTTTCTGTTCAACTTTTGGGAGGGCAGTGATCTTATTGATATCTCTAAACTCTATCTGGCGCAGTACTGTCTTTTTGGTTCGTACACAACAGCTTTATCTATGGAATAATCTATTCAATGTGTTTGTGTATCTAGGGTACACAGTAGAGGATCCAGTCACCACATTGTCTCTCAAT
This sequence comes from Iris macrosiphon, assembly GCA_036927795.1. Lineage (NCBI taxonomy): Eukaryota > Viridiplantae > Streptophyta > Magnoliopsida > Asparagales > Iridaceae > Iris > Iris macrosiphon. The sequence continues at coordinate 64,574,887 of JAYESA010000003.1, read as the reverse complement.
AGTTTCAACTATCCTGAACCGATTTTGATGAGAAGTGAAATTATTGATTGTGAGCTTTACTCCAGTTCGGAAGGAAGTTATGCTGCCAAGGTAACATTATTGTTTCTGCTATGCTATTTCAATTTTTCAACTTTCCAGCGTTTGAGGACTGATATGTATGTTACTCTGCTTATTAGTCGCTTCTCTCTTGATGCTACTCTTGTTTTCAAAAAGTTTCTGCACGACCTTGTGTCCTTTTTTATTATATATCAGTTAACTGGTAATATGAGGCCCAAATTTCTTAAGCTTTTGTGTTTGTTTCCGGTGGCTCTGTGCTGAAGTAGGTCTTTTCTCCGACTGTTGTTTTAGATTTGATCATTTGGTCCTCGTAGTAATTGCAGAGCAAGGTCTAAATTTTGGGTATGGAGTTTGCAGCAAATTATTCTGTCAGAGAAAATGTGCTGATTTGAACCTAGTAAGATTAACAAGTTATATTCACAGTTCAGCCTTCTCTTTTGCAAAATAAATAGAAAAGATGGACTGCAACAAGCATTAACCAATATTGGTAGTAGAAATATATGACAAAGAGTAACTGATATCCAGTCATAGCAATATTATGTCATAATAGGATGGCTAACAACTATACCTATTAAGTCGTTAATTATTCTTTTTAGCAGCCACTTTGTATGAACTATCAAGTTGCACCATCATGAAACACTAGTTTGTTCAAATGCTTAGAAGTCTAAATAGTTACTATATATCAGAAGGTTTTTGAGCTATGTAGAACTTATCCATGCTTGAAACTCCTAATAGTTAAAAGCAAACACCCCTTAATGTGTTGGGGGCATGTGCTTCATTTCTATTATGGTGGTGGTATCTATCGTACATACATGATCATTTGAGACCTTATTATTACTAGTATTTAGCCACGCGGTCCACACCTACAAACAGCTTGAAAAAGATGATGACATTGACACAAATGTCATGGGAATTAATGGTCAATGGACATTACATGGATAAGTTGTTAACTCAGGTATCAATCAGACATCTGAATCAACTGGAAGAATCATCTTGCTATCAATTTTTGTGGGCTTTTCCAAAATATTCCAATGACAATGATCACCTTCCGTGAGTTCCAACGAAAAATTTAAGCACATAGGCCACACCTTATATAGCCAAAAATTTGTGTGAAGAATAACATTTTTGCTTTTCTCATCAGGAGTCTCAAATGGTCGCAACACCACATCCAGCTCCACCACTGCCGCCACCAAAGGAACCCGCCTTCAACTGTCCTGTGTGCTGGGATGAATTGACGTACCCATGTTCGACAGTCTGTGGACATATTTTTTGCCGGCATTGCATCGCAGAGTTCATCAAAAGACAGAAAAAATGTCCCACCTGCAGGAAGAGGCTTACACGGAGGAATTTCCACCGGGTCTTCCTCCCAGCCCCAGAGACCTGAGTGATGACTTTTCTTAGCATATGTTCCCCTCATTTCTTTTATCCTTCTTTTGTGGGGTTCCAAAATTGTAGTTATCTTGATATTTTCACTGACTGACTATAAAGATCAAAAGCTTATTATATGTAGAAGATGCAACCATATTTTGGCTGAATATAAAGTCCAATCAATTTCTCTGTGGGAGTTGGTCAAATTGATATCTTTGTTTTGCTTCATATATATTAGCGCAAGCTTATTATGTGCAGAAGATACCCCATATTTTCTCTTGATCCTTATATGCTTATCAAATTGCAGTTAAATCTACCTGGGACCAAGAAAAGTATATTAAATATTGAATAATCAATCATTTAATACTTAATTAATTAATGATTTAATACTTTATTAAGGTAAAAAAATTTCTTAAATATTGTACATTGTATTTAGTTTTTTGTTTTACGAAATTGTAATTTTATATATTTGTTTAATTAAGTAAAATTTATAGATCTACCAAAATAGATGGTATATTTTTCAATGTACTATTGTTGGTCCATTCCATTATTAGATTTTTGATAATTCACGTAAAATGATTATATTATGGATATGATATTGTGCTTAACATCTAACCTAGTTGACCGACTGCATAGAGTCACTTTTTCAATCCTTCAAAATACAAGACTTGCCATCGGGGACACGAGTGTAGCACATTGTGTTTTGAATATATGACACAAACTCAAACAAGAAAAAAAGTTTTGAGGCTTTTCTTTTTTATTTCTCCGTATTTTAAATTTTGTGTTTGTAAAGCATCCTTAGGATGTGTTGTAACATAGCGGCAAGTGACAATTGAAAACCCAAAGCTAAATCTAACCCATATACCCAATTTTCAAATCAAGAGTATCTGAACGACGTACCATTGGAAGAATACTTTCTGCCAACTTCGTTCCAACAAGTTTCTGTCCCCGAAATCCATGTTGCGCAATATTGACTAACCCATTCCTTCCAAGTTCCATGGAGCTAATTTCGACAACAACGATATACTGATGATACACTATCGTCTGACTGCTTTCATGATAGCATTTAATGTTGTAACGGCTAGAAAATTAGTCACGGCTAGAAAATTAGTCATTACTGTACAGAGCGGTATACCACCTGCACAATAGTGGCTACACTAAATGTGATATTTTTGAGGGGTCAGGTTTATTATTTTTGGAGAGCCTCATTCATTTCTAACTTCTTGAGACGTTAAGTTTTCAACCACCAAAAACCCAAGCTCCAACACAGCCTTCAATTGCCAAGTACCATTGTGCTCGAGTGTTATAGTGTTGTAACTTTATATCTTCAAGTGTTTAGAAGATATAATCTTTTCATCTTTGTTGTTGAAGTCTTCAATCTCTTCGTATCAAAGCTCTAGTGCAAAAAATTGATGAATCTTCGGATCAAAGCTCGTGTTGTAAAGCTATTGTTGAATAGTGGATTAAAGGAGTTCTGGACTATATTGCATTCGAGGAGGAGATCAAGATTAATCGAGCGTTTGATTTTCTTGCATTTCTTTTAAAATGGCTCTTTGTATTCATTATTTGTATTAATTAGTTATAAAATCCTATTCAACCCCCTCTAGGGTTGCCTTCAACTATGTTATTCTATTTTATGAATATTTAACCAAGCAAAACCCTATATAGTTTCTCAATTTACTAACTAACGTTCTATGTATTTGTTTAACAAAGTAAAAATAATAAATCTACTTATCTTTTCAAAAAATAAATTATACATTGTTCATTGTGTTAGATTATTCAATTTTATGAATATTTAACCAAGAAAAAACTATATTTAAATAAACAAAAGCAATTAGTAACACAACACATCATATATACAATGACAATTTCTCATCCAAAGGTGTAAAGAGATCAACAATGATGGATGAAATGCATAAAACATTGTGCAATTACAACAAAGATAATCTAGTTAGCACTAAAAACAATAGCAATAATGGGTTTTAGAAAAATTTAACTTGCAAGTGATTCAAACGACCATATCAAACACGATTAAGGCGCCCTTTAGAGTCTCTTAGATGCTCTTTATAAGGTGCTGTTAAGCGACATAAATCAGCAAAATTCTCCAACCTAGAGTGTTGGTGTTGTTTCCTTTGGACTAGTAAAAATAGTCCCATATTGGCTACACCACCAAGTGGGTATCTCAATATAATACTTTGTATGAGTTGAGGTGTACACATGGGGTGTGGTGGGACACATGGGTGCCATATGGGGGGTGTTTTCCTAGGAGAAAAAATGATTAACTCCTCAATGAAAGCATTTATGCTTTTTGTCATTTTCTTGGAATTATTTCCATAGGAACTAAGTCCCAAAGGGGCTTAGCGACTCAGCCTCGGGCTCAAGGACGCAAAGTGACGCTTTGTTGGCGCACTTAGCACATCGACGCAGGCACTTGTGCGCATTTGATGCGCTCTCATGCGCGGCTGCATGGGCGGGTCGCATGGGCTGCCGCATGGGCTGTCGCATGCGCTGATGCTGCAGATATATTTGAACGATTATGGAAAGATATGGTCTGTTATTCGGATCCATTTTTTGTGTGATTTGAAATTAATTCGTGCATATCTTTTAGGGATTCATAATTAATTTATTCCTATATTTTCGTAACTGTTGGGCGGATAGAGTTTTCACCCACTCTCTATAAATATTCTCTTGGTGCCTCTTTGAGAACTTACTTCAAAAATTAGGAGACGAAGAGAGTTGCTGCTGCCGCCACCATTGGAGTCCAAGGAGTTCGTGCGAGTCCAGACAGAGGTGACAGCGAGCGTTCCAGAAGTTTTTCGTGAACTTGCTGGTTCCTGAAAGCAGATCGTGTGGGGGCGAATCTTGCTTTGAGCAACAGTGATTTTTATCACCCCAACAAGCAAAGTCTCTTCTTCTTCTTCTTCTTCTTCTTCTTCTTCTTCTTCGTCTTCTTCTCTTCAGTGAGTTGTAACTCTGTTCTGTCTATCTGCAACTGCGAGTGCAAAAAAGAACGAAATGTTCCTTTTCTGGTTATTGTTGTAACAACAGGTTGTTATAGGATCCTTATATATTGTTCTTCATGGAGATCGAGGATAGTCAGAGTGGGAACTTTTGTGTGAACCTCTGATCTCGACCATGCGGTTTTCCATCGTTGATTCAGCCTTGGGAATAACAATCTCAAAATAAGATCCGAGAAAGATGGAGAACAACCGTGCGGAACTTCTCGATACAAGTTTTATCAAACTTGAGAAGTTTGGTGGGGATCATTACAACGCTTGGAAGAGGAAGGTCTGTCTTAATCTTGAACTAGCAGAGGTGGACTACGTTCTGACAGAACCAGAGTTGGTTGTTCCCGATGGTGATGATGCTACTGTTAGGACAGTTGCTACTACAACTACTAAGCAGAACAAGTGGAGAAGAGACAACAACCTTTGCAAGTTGCTAATTCTGAACTCCATGGAGGATACTCTAACAGAGTCATACAGCAAGACAGACTATGCTAAGGTCGTATGGGAGTCTCTAGACAAGCATTACATGGCGGATGAGAACCGCAATAAGATTCATATGACTGAAAAGGTCTGTAATATACGATTTGAAGACGACAAGACTATGTTGTCTCAAGTCAAGGAGTTTCTTAAGTTACGTCAAAAACTTGAGGATTATGGCATGCCCTTAAACGACACATTTTTCATGGGGGGTATTGTGGCCAAGCTCCCGCCTAGATGGAGCAATTTTATCTCGGACATGCATATGAAGAAGATGCAAATAAGCCTTGATCAACTACTGCACAACATCCATGTTAAAGATGAGTTGATGGCTCAAAACAAAGTGGACACGTTGTCCAAGCAGTTGGCAAAAGCCAACTTGGTACATGCGGGCGACTCCAAAGGGAAGCAGAAGGCTTCTCAATATAAGAAAAATAACTTCAACCATCTCAAGGTGAAGTCGACTTCGTTCAAGTTGAAGCCAAAGCCCAAGTCAGAAGTGACTTGCTTCAACTATGGCAAGAAGGGCCACTACCGAAGAGACTGCAGATCTAAGCCCAAACAAACAGAGCAAGATGAGCCTAACAAAGTTGCTATGATTGCACAGGTTGTGACAGGTGGTGTTGACACTGACTGGTGGGTGGACACTAGTGCATCCTGCCATGTTTGCTTGAAGAAGGAGTTGTTTACCACCTACAAGCCTACAACTGAGAAGGTCATGATGGCAAACCAGGCACAAGCTAAAGTACTTAGGACCAGAATGGTGGTACTGAATCTGACTTCGGGGAAGTCACTAACGCTTCAGGATGTGAAGCACGTATCGATAATAGTCAAGAATCTGGTCTCGAAAAGTTTGCTCTGTAACGCAGGCTTGAGGATGGACATCAATGTTGGATAGATGGTGATGTCGTATAAAGGAACATACTTCAAAAAATCCTTTTGTACCAAAGGAATGTTTAAACTTTAGCTTATAACTCCTGCAAACAATATTAATGCAGTCTCTTCTTCTAGTTATTCTCTTGAGTTATGGCATAATATACTATGACATATTCATTGTAAAATGATAAACAAGATGTCTAGTCTAAGACTTATCTCCAAATGTGGGGGTAAGGAGGTGGACAAGTGTGAGGTTTGTGCGCAGACAAAGATCACAAGAAAATCGTTTAAACGGGTTAACCGAAGCACAAATCTTCTGGAGTTGGTGCACTCAGATGTTTGTGACTTCAAACAGTTCTCCACAAATGCCAGGATTAATTATTTTATTACATTCATCGACAACTACGTGAAGTATGCGTTCGTCTATCTGCTCAAGTCAAAAGATAAAGCTTTCGAGAAGTTTAAGGAGTTCAGGGCTGAGGCTGAACGTCAAACAGGGCAACAACTCAAGAGACTTAGAAGTGATCGAGGCGGAGAGTATAGGTCTATTGAATTTCTATCGTTCTGCAAAGAACATAGAATTGTTAATGAGACAACTGCTCCGTATTCTCCTCAATCCAATGGAGTAGCTGAAAGGAAGAATAGAGCATTGACAGAGATGATGAACTCAATGTTGTTAACTGCGGGTCTTCCAAACTGCTTCTGGGGAGAAGCTGCGCTTACGGCTACGTTCATTCTCAACAGAGTGCCGTACTCAACTTTCGATGTCACTCCTCATGAACTCTGGTTCAAAGTTAGACCCAACTTGAATTTTATTCGAGTGTGGGGGTGCCTGGCATATGTGAAGCTTCCAGACTTGAAGATTCAGAAGCTGGGTATGAGGACTACAAAGACCATCTTCTTGGGATATGCTAAAAATAGTGATGCTCAGAGATTTCTTGATATTGAGTCAAATCATATCATCGAATCTCGCGATACAGAATTATTTGAAGATAAGTTTGCAAGGCACAAGAACATTGTTATCGCAAATATTCCAGAGAATAGTGTGAGTGCACATGAGAGCAACACTTCAAATAAAGATGTAGTCCAAGAAGAAGTTATTACATAGATAACATTCGAACCGGAACTCGCAGAGCTGGTGTCTAAGCGAGTAAGAAGACACAAGGACTTCAGAGATGATTTTGTCACCTATCATGTGGAAGCAGATCCGCTTACCTATGATGAGGCGATGAAGACCAGAGATGCTATCTTCTGGAAGGAGGCTATCAATGATGAGTATGATTTAATAACCTCCAACAACACTTGGGTATTGGTCGATCTTCCTGAAGGAACAAAATTGATCGGATGCAAGTGGATCTTCAAGAAGAAGATGAAGGCCGATGGAACTGTTGACAAGTTCAAGGCAAGACTGGTTGTTAAGGGATTTTCTCAGAAGTAGGGGATCGACTACTTCGACACATATGCTCCAGTAGCACGGATGGCGACCATCAGGATGTTGATTGCTCTAAGTGTAATTCATAAGCTAGTCATTTATCAGATCAATGTTAAGACAACATTCCTGAATGGAGAATTGACCGAAGAAATTTATATACAATAGCCAGAAGGATTTGTCATCAAAGGGCTGGAAGGCAAAGTCTGCAAGTTAGTAAAATTATTATACAGTCTGAAGCAAGCTTCCAAGATGTGGCACTAGAAGTTTGATAAAGTCTAAGATCAAACGGCTACAGGGTCAGTGAAACGGACAAGTGCGTTTATACTAAGTTCGCTGACGGAAGAGAAGTCATCGTTTGTCTACACATGGACTACATGCTAATCCTGGGTACGAATCTAGCACGTGTCATTGAGAGAAAGAAGTTTCTCTCATCTAAGTTCAGTATGAAGGACTTAGGAGAAGCTGATGTTATCCTGGGGATAAAGATCACCCAGACAGACACTGGAGTGGCGTTGTCACAGTCTCATTATATTGAAAAGATGCTCACACGCTATGGATATCAAGATCTTCCAGGGATCGATAATCCGTACAGGTGTGACAAGAAGTTAAAGCCAAATCCAAAGAAAAGTGTCAGGCAGTTGGAGTTCTCAAGAGTCATCGGGAGTCTGATGTATGCAACAACTACGACTAGGCCTGACATAGCTTTCGCCGTGGGGATGATGAGTCGGTTCACGAGCAATACAGGAGTAGAGCACTGGAAAGATATGGAGAGAGTGATGAGATATCTCAAGAGGACTCAGAAGTATGCACTGTGCTGCAGCGGTTATCCGACAGTAGTGGAAGACTTAAGTGATCCAAGATGGTGTTCAGAAGTAGAGAGCAAAAGGTCCACAGGAGGATACGTCTTTTCATGGGTGGAGCTGCTATATCATGAAAGTCGAAGAAGCAGACTATGCTCTCTCATTCCTCGATGGAATCTGAGTTTTATGCACTGACAGCTGCAGCAGATGAAGCAGAGTGGCTTCAGAAGCTTATATATGATCTTTCATTGGTTGGTGCACAGATTCCGACGATGCTAATATACTGCGATAACCAGACGACTACAACGGTGGCATCAAATGACCTTTTCAATGGTAAAAAGAGGACTGTGTGGTTGAGGCACAAGCAGTGAATAATATGATAAAGACTAGAGTCATTGCCGTAATAGATGTTCAGAGTCAGAAGAACCTGGTGGGTCCGTTCACCAAGGGTCTCAAGCGTGAGCTGGTCGAGAACACTATCACGCCCCAGTCCCAAAATACATAGGACTAGGAATACGTAACATGCCAGCTACATATTCGACCAGACTCTGGTCCAATTCGAATACGTATAAGCTGTATTAGAAGGGTCACTATCTATATAATCAAGTAAATATAAATATCTATGCCTCAATCCACAATGAACGAAATATACAAGAATGAGCTACATATGCTAAAGTCGGCCGCCAGTAACCCATAAGCTCAAATAGACTTGAGAAAGGAATATGAGTCTATAAAACTAGGCTATATCAGCAGATAAATAAACAATATGAATAATAACCATGACTCCAAAAAAAATGATATAAGTACCTGGCACCAATTCCTGCAAGACAAAGCAACACACATCAGCAACTCCAAGCAGGCTCCACAATAGTCTATGCTGCAAAACTGGCAAGGGACCAGGTCCTCAGAGGGACGTAACAAGGTACAAGAAATAACATGCCAAAAGAAAATACAGTATATAAATGTATCAATATGGCAAGCTATGTAACCAGCTATGTGATATACAAGTGAGAGCATTAATCATACTCAGGCTGAGACTACTATAGGCTCTGTGTCGGGGAAACCCATAGCAGCATTTTCTCGAAGGGCCAGTACATGTGCTAAAGCTCTGTGTCAGAGTCTAAGGCACCTCTAGATAACTATATATATATATATATATAATATAATCATCATTTAGTATGGTAAGTCTCTCCCCACCCAATGTGATCTCATGTCTCATGTCCATAACACGCAAGATCATGACCTCTAGCTAATGCAGCGAGTCATAATGATAGCTATGCAAAGATAAGATATATGTCACGAATCATGTAACCTATACATAATCACCATAAATAGTTCAGGAAGATTCTGTCTCATGAATAGTGTCAGGTGTCCTGTGGTATGATGTACTTGATAATGCAAGTACGAAAATGTATAGGGTCTCGATATCCATCTCTAGGTGACGCTACCCAACTCCGCGTACGACGTTCACACCCGAATATTATTCGGACGTTAAGTAATGTCACACGGTCCTAGGTTGAATAGTTATAACTCAGAATAGATCAAGAGAATAATAATAAGCAATTTACTGCAAGTATGACAAGGTACACTTGCCTGGGATTTGGTTTCCAACTGTTGCTCCAGTATCCGCGGGATCTGCAGGTACTCCTCCGGTTGCTGAAATAATTATTACCAACATGCTCAGAAGATATCAAATATCTAGAATTGCCTATCGATAAGTTCAATTTGGACACAGGGGCAAAAGTGATAGTTTCTAATCAAAGCGGGGTCCACATGTGGCCCGTTTCGCACCAAAAAATGTGCCAGAGATAAAGTTCTCCAAATTTATCAAATTTAGTGTCTATAAGTCCAGAATGACGATATGAATCCAACGGAATATCCAGAACTGAATTCCGATGAGCCGATCATAAAATTGCCCGTCAAGTGGAACCGTAGGGCCCACGATATGAAATTTTGTCAACGTTCTCAGAATCGAACCAAACTTGGGTCATAGGACCAGAGTATCGCTATGAGTCCGATGGTGCAAGTTTCGTTTCGAAACGACGAGCGTACACAAAGTTACAACAAGTTTCAGAACAGGACCGGTACGGGGTGTTGTCGACGGATACACGTTGATTCTGGTGTGCACGCACATCCAAATCAACTTTCATAAAATCCCACATATCCGTATTGACGGTGCATACCTTTCGGTAAAATTCGCACATGACCAAGTTGCCTCATTTAGCGGGGCGCATCCAGTTCAAGGAAAAAATATGTTTTAAATAACCAAGTTTTTGGTCATTTTTATCCTCAAATAAAACACAACATACAACACCATAAAATAATCTAATTATAGGATTTTAATCTCAGTTATATTGTCTAATTAACTGTTTAAAAAGAATTTATAAATAACAAACAGGTTAGGAGTAAATCGGCCATGAACTTGTGAGTTCGGGACGATTTTTGAATTTTCAGAAATATGGTTGTTTTTTCTATTTTTGCGTCGCGGTTTGCGACCGACACAGGACGGATACCCCGAACGAGTTACACGAGTTTCGAGAGGGTCACGCATTCTTGGCACAAGATTCGACAGAACGAAATACGGGTCTATGTATAGAGAGATACGAGGCTGGGAAGGGGTATACCTTATTGTTGCGAAAGGACGCGGCGCGGCGGGGCACGGCGGTGGCGGCGACGGTTAGGGCTGCTGGCTGTTCATCGGTGTTGGGGTCACGACCGGAGGAGTCGCCGGGGAGCTCGTTGCCGTCATCTTCGTCATCGTCGGGGAGGCGGTGACCGGAGGGGGTCGTCAGGGTAGTGGAGCGGTAATGGTGGTGATGGCGGTGGTGGTGGTGGATGTGCTGGGTTTAAATAGGCAAGGCGGAGCGGGGTTGAGGGCCGAGCGGGGGAGAAGGAGATCGTGGGGGTGGCCGGGGGTCGTGGGGTGATCGAGCGGCGGAGGTGGAGAGGTCGTGCGCTGGAGGCGTCGGGGGCGGGGCGGGGCGGGGCGGGGGCTGAGGGGTTATGGATTTAGGTTATCGGGTTAGCGGGCGGGGGGTCGATGGGTCGGGTCCAGACCCGACCCGTTAGGTTTAGGGTTTGGTTCAGTTGGGTTTGATTGGGTCCGGTCCGGTTCAGTTTGGGTCGGTTTAATCCGGTTTAACCCGATATAGGTCTGGTTTAATTAAATCAAGGGTTTTAGCTAATTTAAAAATAGTTTTTGAGCCCAATAAATTCCAAAAAAATTACACAACAACCAATAATTAATAATACACCCAAAAATATAATTTTTATAATATTTTAATACTTAATTTAATAAATAAAAATATTAATCCCTGAAGGGCATTTTTAAAAATTAATTAAAAATTATCGAAAAATCCAAAAATTTATTTTTTTAAAATGGGCTTGAAGACATTCTAATATTATGACTCTGTAATTCTACCATAAAGTTTTATGCTATTAGTTCAAAGAGAAATCTACTAGGCATCTAGCTTTTGGTTCAAAGAATGATCATTGACTAGGAGAATATCAAAAAAAGTGGGTAGTCCTTTGAGACATTGAGGGGTTACGGACCCAGAACCACTGTTGTCTACTATTTCTTTTATGTAGAACAAGTCCTGTGGGAGGATGGCTTAGACGCCTTAATGAGTTCTCAGGCATTTTAAATGTCTGGTATGCTTAACAGGACGCACGGTAGTACAGCACTACAAAGGAGCATGAGGTCTCCATGCTATAGTGGGTGACACAACCAAGAAGGTTCCTCGATAAGGATTATGCATCGGATTTATGATCCATGTCACAGCGGGGTAGCACCGCACATAAGCAGGTAGCCTAATGCTGTATAATGAAGAGAGTAGGCAGCACTACAAAGAGGTCGGTGTCCTCATGTTATAGTGATGTGACACCACAGAGGTAAAAGATATAAATCCTCGGCTACGCGATCCATGTTACAGCGGCGTAACACCGTAAGGAAGCGCAAGGCTTCATGCTGGATAGTTTGGCTCTACAAAGAGGCTGTGACCTCATGCTACAGTATCATGACACCACGATGAGGTTTAGCCTCGTCTCTGGGCCATGTCATAAAGGAGTTGCACCGCAAGGAAGCTCGAGGCTTTATGCCAAAGACTCTTTAAAAGAACTTACCTAGAGTGTATGGAAAGAGATATAGGCCGTCTCTTAAAGAAAAACTTCTAGACGCCTAAAATACATACACCGAAACCAGGCGTGCAGATGGCCTTTAATGTGCAACCGAAAGAACAGATGATGTCATTGTGTGAGTGGAAATAATTGCAGCTATGGTGCATAATTCAAGGCTTGTCCATTCTTGTATCATACTGTTGTTTGACCCATGCGGGAAGATTCAAGTCGAAGCGACATCTATCCTAATGCATGATGGATAGTCACTATGGGAAACGCTCAACCCATACATATAAAGATATGTGGGAGATTGTTGGTGTTGTTTCCTTTGGACTAGTAAAAATAGTTCCATATTGGCTACACCACTAAGTGGGTATCTCAATATAATACTTTGTATGAGTTGAGGTATGCACATGGGGTATGGTGGGCAAATTGGTGCCATGTGGGGGTATTTTTCTAGGAGAAAAAAAGGATGAACTCCTCAATGAAAGCATTTATGCTTTTTGTCATTCTCTTGGAATTATTTTTATAGGAGCTAAGCCCTAGTGACTCAGACTCGGACTAGGACTCGGGCTCGGGCTCGGGCTTAAGGGCACAAAATAACTCATTGTTAGTGCACTTTGCATTTAGCACGTCAGCATCGGTGCAGACGCTTGTGCGCATTTGATGCGCTCTCATGTGCTCGCTTCATGCACGGTCGCATGGGCGGGTCGAATGGCGGTCGCTTGGGCTGGTCGCATGCGTGGTCGCATGGGTAAGCCGCATGGGCTGTTGCATGGGCTGTCGCATGGGCAAGCCGCATGGGCTGTCGCATGCACTGCCGCATGGGCTGCTGCATGCGCTGTCACATGGGTTGCGGCTTGCGCTGCGGCTTGCACTGCTGCATGCGCTGCTGCTGCGGATATATTTGAACGGTTATGGAAAGATATGGTCTGTTATTTAGATCTGTTTTTTGTGCGATTTAAAATTAATTTGTGCCTATCTTTTAGGGATTCATAATTAATCTGTTCCTATCTTTCTGTAACTATTGGATGGCTAGGGTTTTCACCCTCTCTATAAATACTCTCTTGGTGCCTCTTTGAGAACTTACTTCGAAAATTAGGAGACGAAGAGAGTTGCTGCTGCCGCCACTGTAACACCCCGTTCCGCTCAAGCGGACTGCCGTTTCAAACGGCAATAGTGCAGCTGTCCCGACCCGCTTTCCCTCGATCAAGAAGCAAAGGATATCCAGACTTGCCCCTACAGAAATTCGGCTTAGGCTTTCAGAGGCTCGCTCAAACGTATCGCTCTGCCGAGGCGAATCATCGCTAAGGTGGGTGGCTACGGTGAACTTGTCTTTGCATAGCCAGCGCACATAAAATCTAGAATATTTATGCTAGTCGCTAGGTGAATCACCCCTGTATGCTAATAAGTCCAACGCACCTAGCTAAGGGAATAATCCCAACTTGTATTGCTATGCTAGAACATGGAAAATGAAATACTGCTTATACTCAGACCCTCGTATGCTAAGTCCCTAACGGTTTCATCTTTCGGCTTACCTTCGGGTCCGAGCAAACGTGTCTGCTTATGTTCCTTAGAAACGCATGCTTGTTTGCTTGTATGTTGCCATGTTTTCATCTAAACCCCGGAAGACTACTACGTAGTCATTCCGTGACTGAATGAACCTGCAAGTATCCGGGACCGTTAGGTCACCAAAGCAAATTCCTGAACCAGGGAATCTGCACCCTGAATGAATAAATCACTGAATCACAGCTCGTGGAGCAAACTACTGAATCAACTGGCCTGGCAATCGATATACTACTGTGAACAATCATGCCTGTACATTGAACATGATATGTCCTATCCTGAACTTGATCCTGTGCCTAGCCAGACCTGAATACAGACCTGCATGTCGCGGACAACTTGGAAATGAGGCACCGTTCCACGGGCGGTTACCGGGGCACTGGAGCCGACCCGATCCGGATGGAACTTTACTGTTTAGTCATCCAGTGCAAAGACGGAATGATGTGGAGCGCATCCTGTACTCTCCCTGCACCCCATTCTCGTTAGTGACTAAAATTGGTAACTCTTCTGTTTAGTCATCCTGTGCAAAGACGAAATGGTGTGGAGCGCATCCTGTATTCTCGCTGCACCCCATTCTCGTTAGAGACTAAAATTGGTCCTTTATGGCTATGCCAGCGACTCCTGTTCATATAGATAAGTCATCCTCGCTTAGCGGCTATCCGCGTGTGAGTCACTGCATCGTATAAATGAACAACTGAACACCTGAACGATCATGTTAAAACGACCCTGTGTTTGCATATGCTTTGCCTCCTGAATGTTTATACATATCTCTGCTCGAATTAACAAGTTGCCTCAATGTTTGCCTTGGACAGGGAAGGAGACGGTAAGTTGGTAAGTCTCGCCGTGTTTCCTCTCATGTTGCACGACGCACTGCCCGACACGTTAGGCTATTCAATATTTGCATGAAACTGATCCTAAGGCAACTAGAAAGATAACTTAATAGTTGTGCACAGAACCTATATTACGTGTTTGGATTTGTCGAGCGGGCGAGTAGCTTCCCCACCAGTGCATTCAATGTACTGATAATCCACCAGTTTGTATGCAGGGTACGGGAGAACCTCGTTCAGTGCGGATGCCTCCAACGTGCGTGCTAAGGCCAGGAGTTTCCTCTGAAGCCTTGCAACGGTGCATCCGGAATTGAAGTACATATACAAGACATAATATTGGAGCGTCGCCTGACCATCGCCTGTACAATCATTCCACGGTTGTAGCCACTTGGCACGCTTTTACTATTTCAGTAAGAGAGGCTTGAGCGACTTGTAATCTCGGCTATACGCCGCCTGTAACACATGTTATATCAATAAAAGAGCTTGCTTTACTTCAACTTGTGTTTCAATGCTTCCGCTATATTGTCGACTCAGTGAACCTGTTACCAAATCGATATGCGTTTATGACTCCGCTGCACTCGGATAATCTGTGCGACTCTGTGGCTTAGAACTCTTGCCGCCAGCCAATGAACCATGGCCTTGCACGCGCGTGGATCACGCTCGTGCGGCATCACGCCCGGATGGGTCAAAGCGATCGTTCCGCGGGAGCGCTGGCGAGGGTGATTCCCGTCTAGCGGGAACGGCCGAAATAGCCTGCGGGAGATCGGGGCGTGACATGTTGGTATCAGAGCCTGGCTTCTACGCCTTTGGACTCAGTTCGATATCTCTGTTTCGAAAGCTCGTTCGTGGGTTATGTGCACGCTCTCTCTCAATGCCTCAATGGGATGTTCCAACAATAAGTCTAAATACTTTCAAAATGCGTTTTGAATGTAATGATATGATTGCTTGTCTAGTTGTATGCTGCGAGTGGCCTTTGTGCCAACCTGTGCGAACCTTCGAGAGTATCGCTAGTAGCTTGTCCGATTTTCACTAACTCTAAGTTTGGTTGAATACATCTATTCGAGGGATGCCTTGAACTAGTGCACCATCCAAGACTTAAGAAAATGTGAAACTCGAGTGCTGAGACTTCGTTATCACTAAGCTGGTTGACGTGTTCATGCTAGAAGTGCACTTCGAAAGTGCGCACGATCCAGTCTAAGCGATATGCTGATTTCGACGCTTGTGCAAGTGAATATCCAAATGAACAAGTACAAACGACTTGTCTAGGATTGCCTCAACCCTAGATTACTGCTTGTCCTTAGTAAGTCTCGAGGACGAGACTTTTCTAAGTTGGGTAGGATGTAACACCCCGTTCCGCTCAAGCGGACTGCCGTTTCAAACGACAATAGTGCAGCTGTCCCGACCCGCTTTGCCTCGATCAAGAAGCAAAGGATATCCAGACTTGCCCCTACAGGAATTCGGCTTAGGCTTTCAGAGGCTCGCTCAGACGTATCGCTCTGCCGAGGCGAATCATCGCTAAGGTGGGTGGCTACGGTGAACTTGTCTTTGCATAGCCAGTACACATAAAATCTGGAATATTCATGCTAGTCGCTAGGTGAATCACCCCTGCATGCTAATAAATCCAACGCACCTAGCTAAGGGAATAATCCTAACTTGTATTGCTATGCTAGAACATGGAAAATGAAATACTGCTTATACTCAGACCCTCGTATGCTAAGTCCCTAACGGTTTCATCTCTCGGCTTACCTTCGGGTCCGAGCAAACATGTCTGCTTATGTTCCTTAGAAACGCATGCTTGTCTGCTTGTATGTTGCCATGTTTTCATCTAAACCCCGGAAGACTACTACGTAGTCGTTCCGTGCCTGAATCAACCTGCAAGTATCCGGGACCGTTAGGTCACCAAGGCAAATTCCCGAACCAGGAAATCTGCACCCTGAATGAATAAATCACTGAATCACAGCTCGTAGAGCAAACTAC
Source organism: Iris macrosiphon (assembly GCA_036927795.1). Taxonomy (NCBI): domain Eukaryota; kingdom Viridiplantae; phylum Streptophyta; class Magnoliopsida; order Asparagales; family Iridaceae; genus Iris; species Iris macrosiphon. The sequence continues at coordinate 64,558,386 of JAYESA010000003.1, read as the reverse complement.
TGAATCAACTGGCCTGGCAATCGATATACTACTGTGAACAATCATGCCTGTATATTGAACATGATATGTCCTATCTTGAACTTGATCCTGTGCCTAGCCAGACCTGAATACAGATCTGCATGTCGTGGACAACTCGGAAATGAGGCACCGTTCCACGGGCGGTTACCGGGGCACTGGAGCCGACCCGATCCGGATGGAACTCTACTGTTTAGTCATCCTGTGCAAATACGGAATGGTGTGGAGCGCATCCTGTACTCTCGCTGCACCCCATTCTTGTTAGTGACTAAAATTGGTAACTCTCCTGTTTAGTCATCCTGTGCAAAGACGAAATGGTGTGGAGCGCATCCTGTATTCTCGCTGCACCCCATTCTCGTTAGAGACTAAAATTGGTCCTTTATGGCTATGCCAGCGACTCCTGTTCATATAGATAAGTCATCCTCGCTTAGCGGCTATCCGCGTGCGAGTCACTGCATCGCATAAATGAACAACTGAACACCTGAACGATCATGTTAAAACGACCTTCGTGTTTGCATATGATTTGCCTCCTGAATGTTTATACATGTCTCTGCTCGAATTAACAAGTTGCCTCAATGTTTGCCTTGGACAGGGAATGAGACGGTAAGTTGGTAAGTCTCGCCGTGTTTCCTCTCATGTTGCACGGCGCACTGCCCGACACGTTAGGCTATTCAATATTTGCATGAAACTGATCCTAAGGCAACTAGAAAGACAACTTAATAGTTGTGCACGGAACCTGTATTACGTGTTTTGATTTGTCGAGCGGGCGAGTAGCTTCCCTACCAGTGCATTCAATGTACTGATAATCCACCAGTTTGTATGCAGGGTGCGGGAGAACCTCGTTCGGTGCGGATGCCTCCAACGTGCGTCCTAAGGCCAGGAGTTTCCTCTGAAGCCTTGCAACGGTGCGTCCGGAACTGAAGTACATATACAAGACATAAGGATCGTCGCCTGACTATCGCCTATACAATCATTCCACAGTTGTAGCCACTTGGCACGCTTTTACTGTTTCAGTGAGAGAGGCTTGAGCGACTTGTAATCTCGGCTATACGCCGCCTGTAACACATGTTATATCAATAAAAGAGCTTGCTTTACTTCAACTTGTGTTTCAATGCTTCCGCTATATTGTCGACTCAGTGAACCTGTTACCAAATCGCTATGCGTTTATGACTCCGCTGCACTCGGACAATCTGTGCGACTCTGTAGCTTAGAACTCTTGCCGCCAGCCAATGAACCATGGCCTTGCACGGGCGTGGATCACGCTCGTGCGGCATCACGCCCGGATGGGTCAAAGCGATAGTTCCGCGGGAAGCGATCGTTCCGCGGGAGCGCTGGCGAGAGTGATTCCCGCCTAGCGGGAACGGCCGAAATAGCCTGCGGGAGATCGGGGCGTGACAGCCACCATTGGAGTCCAAAGAGTTCGTGCGAGTCCAGACAGAGGTGACAGTGAGCGTTCCAGAAGTTCTTCGTAAACATGCTGGTTCCTGGAAGTAGATCGTGTGGGGGCAAATCTTGCTTTGAACAGCGGTGATCTTTATCACCCCAGCAAGAAAAGTTTCTTCTTCTTCTTCTTCCTCCTCCTCTTTTCAGTGAGCTGTAACTCTGTTCTGTCTGTCTGCAACTGCGATTGTAAGGAAGAACGAGAGGTTCCTTTTCTAGTTATTGTTGTAACAACAGGTTGTTATAGGATCCTTATATATTGTTCTTCGTGGAAATCGATGATTGTCAGAGTGAAAACTTTTATGTGAACCTCTGATCTCGATCACGTAGTTTTCCATCGTTGATTCAGTCTCGAAAATAACATAAAAGGACTCTGTGAGTGGATTGTTCAATACCAAGAATGTATGAATATGACAAGAGAACTAGTCACAAAGAAGGCACGCGATTTTCTAAAGATGTATCCTCAAGATACTCCATAATTCCATTTCTCAAGTTAACTTGAGTGCTTCAAATAAAGTCACGGGTTCAAAAACTATCACCGGTTTGAAGTGGATCTATTGATACTGAAGGCATGAAGAACAATTTGAAGTCCATGGGGGAAGAAAGTCAATCGATTTTTGAGATCATGAAAGTTCTTAATATAGATGAGATTGTTTTTTAGAATATAACTAGATAATTCTCATGCAACAAAGCAACTTGAAGGAAAAAAAAAAAAAAGGCAAAGAAGGACTTACAGTTGTTATTTCTTGTAATAAGGAAGTTTCAGAGAAATTCCTTTACTGATTATTGGAAAGTATGCTAAACGGTAGTGTTTTAAGAATGTAAACTTGCACAATATGTCATGGTGCGTACTGGGTTGGTCTGGGCCGGCCCGCGGTCTGAGTCAATCGAGTTTGATCAGGTCCAGTTTGAACCAGACTCAACCCGAGAGGAGAGACGGACCGGACCGGTTCGGTCCGGTCATAATTTTTTTTAACCCAATCCGGACCCATGATCCGGTTAGAGGAGGACCGGGCCGAACCGATCTGGGTCTGAACAGGTTCACGGTCGGGCCGGTCCGACCCGGTTTAATTTTTTTTCTTTTTACTTTTTTTTTATATATATTTTATATATAATCTATATGATATAACTTATATGTTAATAAATTCAAGTTAGAATTTATAGGTTTTTTATTACTAAGTTATTTTTGTATAATTTAAAATTTATAAGTTATTTGTTAGAATTTTCTTTTATATAACTTTAAGTATAAATTTATTTAAAATTTATAAGTTATATGTTTAGTATAATTTGAAATTTATAAATTTATTTGTTAGAAAATTTATTTAGTTTATTTATATTAATATTTATATAACTTTAAGTAAAAATTAAAATCTAAATATTTATAAGTTGAATTTTTAATTTTTTTTTTGAATAACTTTTAAACAATATATAAATCTATTTTTTTAATTTAAATATAAATTTATAACTTGAAATTTAAAGAAGTTATTTATATAGACATAAAGAAGTTAAATGTAAACAACTAACAACATTAAGTAAGAAAAAAGTTGATTGTCTTTTATTAATGGCAATAAAATTATAAATGTATTATATTATTAAGTAACAAAAAAGAACTTGTAAATGATATTTTATTTGCATAAAACTTGTGAAAAAAATATACAAGTCTTTTAAAAAAATTTCATCGTCCGTCTTTCATTGAAGTTTATTGTTCAGCTCCTCCTTCAGTAGCGTCATCCATAGTAAGATATTCAAAATCCAGCTCTGAGATATCGACACTTTCATCTCTTGAGTCTTGAGTTCTTTGTTCAACACGGGTCCAATCCTGAACGCAGTCACAAGCTTCCAAAATATCTGGCAGCAACCGACTCCTCTTCTGGTTTAGCATCCTTGAATCTGCACTAAAATAAAATTTCGATGCTATCGTAGACATCGGAACAATTAGAATATCGCGTGCTATAGAAGAAAGTACATGATACGTTTTTTCGTCTCTTCCACCATTCTAAAATTGAATAATAAAATGAAGAGTCATCTTCATTTTCTTCGTAAGAATTTAGATATAAGGGCAATTCTTGTGTAGGTTGAAAAAATTATTTTTGTTTCTTCCTTTGCAGTACACTTTTAGCATATGCTAATTTAGACAAAAAATCAGAACTACTACCTTGAACGTTGTGACGGATCAGGTGGATATAACTATTTCTTCATATAAAGTAATTAAACTATCTAAAATATCCATAATTTCTACTTTCAAACTACCTACGTCAACTCTCATATTTTCCTGAAAATCATCTAATAAAATATATGCACCATCTAATTTAGTCTTAGGATAAAAAATCGAAGCCAAACAATATAGAAGAGGTATATTACCACAATATTTTTTAAATTTGACTTCCATTTTGGCAACAATATAATCAAAACCAAGGACATTTCTATATTTACAAAATAAATGAGACATGTTAAGAATTTCTATTAAACCTAAAGGAGAAGTTGGATAATAAACTCCAGATAGAATACATATAACATTGTAAAATAATTCTAAAAATTCAAAAATAGAAGTAGCAATTAACCAATCATTCTCAGTTACTTAATAATCAAAACTAGGATTATCATTATAATAATGTGTAATAATATCCTTAAACTTAATGGAAGATTGCAACATTAAATAAGTAGAATTTCATCTATGTGGTATATCCTTAACGAATCGCCTAAAAATAACACCATATTAATGTGTACATAACATTTTAAAAGTTTGTTGTCTACTTGCAGAAGAGTTCAAACTATGTAAACATAATCTACGATTTTCTAAATTTAGTTGAAAGAATTCAAGATATTTTTTGTACAATCAAATTAATAATATGACAGACACATCTAACATAAAAAAATCTACCTTCTAACATAGGCGTAAATTGTATTTTCAAAAAAATTAATAGAAGCTGTATTATTACTAGCATTATCAAAAGAAATCGAAACTATTTTATTGTGAATATCATATTCACGCACAAATTGCATTATAGCGTCGCCGATTATAGCGTCGGTATGTGAAAATTTTAAAGGCCTTAGACAAATGATGCATTTTTGCAACATCTGTCTTGGATCTATATAATGTGCCTTGATACAAATATAAGCATAATTTTGCTTAGTAGTCCATATATTAGAAGTTAAAGCTAATTTACTAAGATGCATAAAACTTTTTTTCAAAGCAGCCTTATCTTTTTGAATTTTTTTCAGAGCCTCTGCTCTAGCAGTAGATCTAGAAACTTTAGCAAAACAAGGATTAAGGGTATTACTTGCATATTTATAATATAAATCACTCTCACCAAATGTAAATTGTTGTTCCTCACATATCATATATCTTGCTAAGTCGGTCTTGTTACGAGTATCAAAATAAGTAAAGTTACCAAAAAAAGATCCTTGACCATCGGTACTTAACTGTGTTTGTGTAGCCTGCAGTGTGTCTTTGATATAACAACTTTCGTGGTTTCTTTTTAAAGTACCCGTGCCATCATTTTTTTTTTGATTTGTAAACCCGCTTACATTTCTTACATTCTGCAGCTTTAGGTATTGATTTTTGATCTTTTGGATCTAAAATCGGTGCGCCCTCATTATCAGTGACAAATATTTTTGTTTAATATTTTCATAAAAAAAGATTGTTTCCTATTGGCAATATTTGTAGTCGTGGTCATACTCCTAACTTCAGGAGGTGACATTTGTGTCGGTGGCATAGAATCAGTAATAGGATTATCTTCAAACATATTATTATAATAATCATAATTTTCATAATGTTGGTTTGAATCTTGTCCATCCATAATTAAAAAAATAATTTTTCAAAAAAATTTAGAGCTAAATTAATTACTTCTCTACAAAAAAGAGATATAGAGAGAGGAAAGAAAAATCTCAAATAAGATTTTTTTTTTTTGTAATATTAAAGTTACTTGTAACGTCTGCTAGAAGTCTCCAAAAGAAATCACAAAAAAATTTGTTGAGAGGGAAGAAGTTGGACTCCAGTAATTGTTTTACTTCTAAACTTTGTAATGGCCTTGCTTCTAAACTTTGTAAGAGAGGAAAAAAAAATTTGAGAGAGGAAAAAAATTTTGTTGTGTTTATTTTTTATGAATTATGGACTATTTATAGGAATTTTTGGGAGCCAAATGATCCCATATATCTTCAAAAAAGAGTTGTTATAATGTGTATTTTGGTCATTTTTAGCAAAATGACAAAATATCCCTAAAACGTTCAAAACACTGCCACTAAATCGGGAGTATTTTGGTAAAAATATCCTCCAACGGTTATATTCTAAAAAAATTAAATTAAATTTCAGCCAAATCGAACCGGTCCGAGCCGACCGAATTGAACTAAGCCCGAACGTGGGCGAAAGCGGGCCAGACCGGACTTGCGGGTCGGATCCTCCGACCCAGTCCGAACCCGTGGGGAGGGAGTGGGCCGGAGCGGACTGGTCCGTTGACCGGGTCCGACCCGGACCGGATTTGATCGGACCGGATCCGGACCGAATTCCGGACTGCCCGTCCCCATTTACACACCTTGAACAATATGAGTTGAGAGTATGATGCCAACAAATGAGCATGGATGACGGGGGTGTTATCATCAATGAATATTTTAGACAACTCGATAGACAAATGGCAGAGACGATGTATATGCAGGAAACAGAGAAAATCTCTATACGCATATACATTGTATGCGCATGAACATAAAGACACGATGCACCCCTCTATGTGCAAAAATAATGTATGTGCATGAACACAGACACGATGCACATGTATAGATTCAGATAACTCTATGAGACTACATGCTGCACATAAGCAGAGTTCAAAGTTTCTCAGCAAACTTATCTGCGTATGTGCAACTCCCACTCATTCTGCGTAGATTCTAAAGACTATCTCAAGCTCTCTAAGAATATGAAATAAATTCTTAAAAATCCATAAAAATTCTAAAAGTTATGATTGAATTTAATCATTGTAAATTCTAGAAGCTTGCATTTAATCCGTTATTCTTAATGAAAGTTCTATAGTAATTCCCTTAAATTTTAATAAATCCAAAATGTTGTTAATTTGCTTCCGCTGCTGCCAAAATTAGGTAGGGCCTTGTACTACTGGGTATAACTAAATTTAAGGGTTTAGAGGCCATGCTCGTGTAGTTAACACCATTGTAATTTACACATGTTTTCTCTAAATGATTTCAAAATACCCCGTGTTTCCTTCTGTATACTCTATGAGTGCTATTTCGTATTTCTTGGTAGTAGTAGATGCTACACGTGCACATTCTTGTCTTGGACAGTACAACTTAGATTTGCACGATATCACATTCAATGGTGACTTATCGGTTATGAGGAAGCCGTTTGTGACAATAATATGATCCTACAACAAGAACAACAACAAAACCATTATTCCAAATTTTGGAATTGGCTATTTGAATCATTTTCTTTTGTTTCTTCCATTCTGTTTTGTTAAGAGCACAGATAGAAATAAGAAAGTATACAGTACTGATACAACAATCAAATTTATAGGGTAATTAGTAAATACACATCCACGATACAGGTTGGCACAAAAGCAACAAAAATTAAATACGATATTGACATGACACCAATTAACATAGATAGATACATGACACTGGTTTGCAAATTCAATAAATCCACATCTATATGCAGAATCACAAGATGCAACAATTTGATAATTAATAAACCAAAATTATAGGGATCATAAAAAAATTGACAAGTAATCCTGAAGCCAACATAAATTTGGAGAAACTTTCCCATAAAACTGCTCTAGAGGGACACTGACCACATATATAAGGGTTAGAGTTAATTTCATCACAGAAGGACACGTGGGGTAGGGTGCAACGAGTGAGGCACCCAATGTCGATGAAGGATACTAGAGCGCACGCGAAGGCGGGTCACCAATGCACGGAGGAGAAGGAGAGTGGTGCTGGAGTGATCGTGACGACGGATTGGGAGGAGGGCACGTGGCGGCAGGTCTTATCACTAAGACGTAACGACGACACTTTTTGGCGGAGTCGCTAAAGACCTATTTATCTTCACTTTGATCTTTTTTTTTAATTTTTTTTTGGTCATTTTTAGTTGTTTTTTATCGTTTGTAGTCTTCGTTTTTATTCTTTTTTGTCGTTCTGATCATTTATAGTCATTTTTGGTCGTTTTTAGTCCTTTTTATCGTTTTTGATCGTTTTGGTCATTTTTGATCATTTTGTCTTTTGATTTTTTTGTCATTTTTAGTCGTTTTGAGTCATTTTTGATCGTTTTAGTCGTTTTGTTCATTTTTTTATCGTTTCTAGTCGTTTGTGGTTGTTTTTAGTCTTTTGTGGTCTTTTTGATATTTTTGGGTCGTTTTTGATCTCTTTTGGTTATTTTTAGTTGTTTTTAGTCAATTGTAGTCTTTTTGTCATTTTGGTCTTTTTGATCATTTTTTCTTTTATTTTTCATTTTTGATATTTTTTTAGTTTTTGATTTTTTTTTTTCTCTTTTTTTGTTGTTGTTGTTTTTGCTCGTTTTTTCGTTTTTGGGTATTTTTTTTTCGTTTTTTGTTGTTTTTTAATTTTTGCTAGTTTTTTTTTCGTTTTTTTTCGTTTTTTTTCGTTTTTTGTTTTTTCATTTTGTTGTTGTTTTTGTTATTTTATTTTAATTATTTATTTATTGTTTTTAATTTTTAATTTTTGTTAGCTTGATTTCTTCTTCTTTTTTCATTTTTTTGGTTTTTTTTTTAATTTTTTACTTTTATTTTTTTTTACTTTTCGAATTTTTTTCTGGAAATATTTGTATGTCGCCAAACATGAGATTATATTTTTTCAGAAAATTTAATACTTAGAATTTGATTTTTGAAAATATAGAATTTTCACAGTACCCTTAGTTTTATAAAGTGCATATTCTTTGCTTTAGCAATAAAACATCCATCCTTTTTCTATCTATGCAATTAGGAGACTAAAACTATTTAGAATTCAATTGCATTTTTTCCTTCAGATTGGAAAAATATTTAGTTTTCTGTATACAATAAGGAGTTTTTGTTTCACAAAGGAATGTTGGTTGGAATTGGTCGGAATATTTGTTTTACAGATGTTCTTTTCAGTTTATTTTCCAAGGTCTATTGGGATTCTTCTCATCTTTTGTACTTGTAATCCTCCTTTGTACTCTTAAAAGAGCAAGTGTTGAGTTATGGAGACTTATTCAGTCCCACATCAGATAGAAAATAAGGAGGAACCTAGCCTCCTCCTATATATATGTAACCCCTCTCTGAGAAATAAATAAATCAAGTCTTTTCTACATTGTATCAAAGCAAAATCTCTGAATCATTTCTCAATTTTTTTTTTCTTTCCCCCGTCTCTCACCCGACACCCCCCCCACCCCCGCCTCCCTCTGTGCTCCCCACCTCCCTTTGTTAGTGGAAGGCCCCTCCCCTCTCCCCCCTCTGTGAGTGGAAGCCCCCTCCCCCACTATGAGTGTAGTTGACGTCCCCTATGGGTGTCGTCAAACCCGTTGGGAGGCAGGGTACCCTGCTCGTCGTACGCTGGCGTAGGCAAGTTTTATCCATTGTGAACCTCTCATGTCGCATAAACTTGGAGGTGTATAGATAGATGGAGAAAGCCGTGATCGCGTGTAGGTGCACGTCCCGTGTTGAAGTTGCGTTTGATCTCGTTCCCGTGCAACTGTGAAGATGGAAATACTTGTGACTATGCATGAGTTGAAGGAGATACTGGAGGGATGGCCAGGGTATTTCAGGCCAAATTTGAGGAGACCTCATCCAGTAGGGCAGTCATGCTCGCACCAAAACCGTCGCAGGTGATGATGAAGATAGAATTGCTACCCAATGACATCAAACTTGAAGGAACGAGAAACTACCTAAGTTAGTCTAGGAGGGCGCTGTTGAACCTTCGGACCAAGGGACTTAAAAAATATGTGAAGGGAGAGTGCACTGAACCAGAGGATAAGACGAGTGTTGAGTGGAGCACATGGAGTCACCTTAATTCTCTGGTGGTTTCTTGGGTGCTGACTTCTGTGTCTCCATCCATAGCTGGGATGTTGGAGTCGATCTGCAGTGCAGCTGATGTCTGAAAGACATTGGTTGGGATGTACTCTGGAGCTGGGAGTGTCATGCATATGATGGAAGTTGAGGACAATACTCCAGTATGCAGCGGAGCTACGTCGCTTATGGACGAACTTGGACCACTATGATCCGCTATCATTGCAAAACACGACAAATATTCTTCTTGGAAAACAGTACCTTAAACGTAGGCGTGTGGCTCATTTTCTCATAGGTCCGAACCCGCAGTTTGAGGCTAGGAGGGCAGCAATGTGTCATCTGCCATCTTTTTTATCCCTGGATGAGACCGTTGCATCGATGGAGCAAGAGGATATCATACAAAAGGTGATAAAAGGAGAGACCTCACCGACTGTCTGGTCGATATTGGTGATTCCTAGTGCTCCCATCAACGATGACAATGAGTGCTACAATTGCGGGAAGAAATGACCCCTCAGCTACAACTTTTCTTAACTCCACAATTCTGGTCGTGGCCGAGGAGGTAGAGGATAGAGAGGTGGACATGCAGGTCAAGAAGACAGGGGGCGTGGAGGCCGGGAAGTTGCTCACCTAGTTGTGGCAAAGGAGATCACTACCAAGATGACTGGAGCTGAGATGACAGAACTGGAGGAACTACGTCAGTTCAAACTTCAAGTAGAGAGTTCTATGGCAAGGGACAAGCCACTCAGGATCTGGATGACACTACCTACCTTGGCAACTTTACTGGTTACGCTGCTCATATGGGCAAATGTATCCTGGTTCAGCCACTTGCAACCACTAAATCTCATACTAGTTGGATCATAGACTCAAGTGCACCTAGGCATATCACAGGTGCATCTAGTGAGTTTGTATTATATTATTCGGGTATGCATATGCATCCTGAGATAGTTCAGACTGCTGATAGGACATCCCAACCCATCAAGTGTACTGGCTCAGTCCATTGTACTTTATCTGTTACCTTGTTATCTGTATTGCATGTTCCTTCATTTCCGGTCAACTTACTTTCTGTTAGCTTTCTCATTGATAATTGCACTGTTCTTTTTGATCGAAATATGTGTTCTTTCCAGAAGAAGGCCACGAAGAAGAGGCTCGGGATTGGCATCAGGCGTGATGGCCTTTGGTACCTGGGCAGGGATGTTGCAATGCTTATTGCTGCTATTAGTAGAGGGCCATAGACAGAATCAATACTTTAACACTGTAGATTGGGATATTTGTCTTTTGATAGTTTGAATAAGGTAGAACCTGAGATAATGAAGAAAGTAGACAAAAAAAAGTTATTTTGTAATGCTTGTGACTTAGGAAGCATACACGTTCTACTTATAAAATGGTTGGTGTTAGAAGTTTTGAGCCATTTGCACTTGTACATTCTGATGTTTGGGGACCGTGTCTTACTACTTCTATCAGTGAATTCAGATGGTTTGTTACCTTCATTGATTGCTACTCACGTATGACCTGGATCTACATGATGAAGCAAAAATCTGAGGTGTACAAATATTTTCAAGATTTCTCAGCGTATGTGAAGACCCAGTTTGGAGTACATACGAAGATTCTTCGAACATATAATGGAACCGAGTACACCAACAAGGAGTTTGCTAATTTTATCTCTAGTCAGGGAATTCATCATCAAACCACTTGTCCAGATATTCCTGCTCAGAATGGGGTAGCTGAACGCAAGAACATGCATCTACTAGAAGTGGCACGTTCTTCGAGCTGATAATGAATGTGCCAAAGTTCTTGTGGAGTGAGGCTATTATGACAACCACTTATCTATTCAAAAGGATGCCGTCAAGAGTATTAGGATCCCCATCACCATTAAATACCTCTTTCCCGTCCTCCTCGTCCCCGACTCCTGTTCAACTGCCACCTTCTCCTCCGTTCCCGTTCCGCTCGTCGTCCCCAATCCGATCCCCGAGCCGACTTCCATCTCCGTTTAGCCCCGACTCCCCGGTCAGTCCTCCATCACCTCCATCGACACCATCTTCGAACCACCAGTCTCCACCACCTCGTCCTCGACCCCCTGACCCCGCTCACAGCAGACCCCGATCTTGCAGACATTACCTCACCGGACTCCTCATCGACCTAATGACCATCCTGTCCGCCCGTTCGGCCGGAGCACACGACCATTCACCGTCGTCCTCCTCCCTCGTCTTCATCACCTCCTCCCTGACCTCCTCCTCTTCCCTACCGCCTGCACGACCCCTATCTCCAGTGATCACCTCGACCACCACCACTTCCCTGTCATCCCCCTCCTCCTCCTCACCGGATCTCCTCTCCACTCTCATCCTCCTTCGCCTGAATCAACCACCACAGCAACCATGACTCGCTGTTAAACCACTGCTTCCAGCCACCACCACCGTTCACCTTTCCTCCCCCTCGCCGTTCTCTTCCACCTCCCCTTCTCCTGCCTGAGCTCCAAATTCGGTAGCCCTGCCACGATCACCTTCACCATCATCATCCCTATCATCATCCACAATACCATCATCATCCCTATCATCATCCACATTATCACCATCATCCCTATCATCATCCACATCATCACCATCATCCCTATCATAATCCACCCTAATCACCATTATCATCACCTACATTATCATCATCATAACCTTAATCATCATCACCCTCGTCATCATCATCGTCAACCTCATCGTCGTTATCGTCGTCTCCGTGCGAGCACCCGAGGTTCGAACCTGTCCCTCTTCTCCTTTTTATGTGTGCTTGTGTGTATGCCAGTAGGACATTAGTATTGCTTTACCACAGTTAGTTGACATTAGACACTGAGTCGGTGAACCCAACTCATATACGTATACATACGCGTAATTAGACGCGCAGTTGACCCTGTTAGTTGACCAGTGGAACCCTTAGTGTACCCTCTGAGTCCAGTATAAATATGGTTGTGTATGTGCTAGTGTAATGACTGATGTTGTATTTTATTATATTTTATTTATATAGGATATCAGATTGTTCTGCGAGACTCCAGGAGCAGGTTATTGGTACTACGTAGTTTTCTTGTCAGGCAAGTATATTTTGCCATTGTACTGTAATTTATATTCCATATGTTGCATGCATCTTATTTCTGCTTATTAGTTCATATATTTTTACTGCTATATAAACTGTACGTCAAAGAAAACTTGGGTGCAACGACGGTGTCGTCGTATTCTGTTTTATTATGTATATGCATTGACCTAGTTTATGAGACCACCCATTAACATGAGGCATTATTAGGTTTTATTGGATGTGTTACAGCCGTTACACGAGTGTAAGTCTCATATAGGACACGGACTTGCGTGACAGGTCTGGCCTCCTGTATGTATGGGACATGCGTTGGGGATAACTACCGATAGAAACTTTGTATGCTAGAAGACTTGGCAGTTATTAGAGGTATTATCGTGTCATGGATGTGACATGCTTAGAGCATGGGGTGGAGAGAACAACAAGTATGACATTTGGGCTCCTTTGCACTTTCCTTTCTATAATCCGTACGCTCTGCCGGAGATACCTGGCGGTGATGACCCCTATATTACTGGCGGCCTCTGGCGTTCAAAAGACGACATGCTTTATAGGCCCCTGATTCTCCGAGAGAATTATACCAATCCCATTTATGGCCAGATAGCCCACTTGTTAGAAAGTTGTTCTTAACGTGTATTCACATAGACGGTTAGGCGACCCATTGGATATTTATTTCAGTACTTTATTGGCATGCTTCTATGTATTTTGTTATGTCTCTCTGAGGACCTGGTCCCTTTCCAGGTGTAGATGTTCATGAGTATTCGCAGGAGCGCAGATTCAGACTTGCTACTTATATTTCAAGGAGGTCTTCTCTTCGAGTCTCATTGATTATTAGTTGATGTACTTATATTGTTTTGTTTATCTTATATTCTAGTTTGGTAGTGGATTTGTTTCCACCTAACTATCATCCTTTGATACTTCATATTGAGACTTAGCTACATAGTTATTGGTTATTTATTTATTTAAAATTTCTGTGGATGAGATTTACTTATGCCCTGTGACTTATGATTTATATACCACTTGTGAATTATTATTTATATTACATCATACATGTATTATGGTTTCCATATATTGGAGTGCCATATTCATACGGCTGGCATGCTTACATATTCCTAGTCCTACGTATTTTGGGACTAGGGCATGACATTATCTTAGGCATGGACTGGTTGAGAGACCGTCATGCAACAATAGACTGTCGAGAGGGTAGAGTGTTATTTAGAATTCCTGGTCTAGAAGAGTTTGTCCTTAGCAGAATAACAAGAGAATATGACAAAGGAGGACTCGCATCGGTAGCAAAGGAAGCAAACCCGTTGCCCAAGATAGTTGAAGAGTTCATGGATGTATTTTCCAACGGTCTTCCCGAATTATCCCTAGTTAGAGCAGTAGAGTTATGTATAGATTTGATGCCAGGAGCAGAACCAGTATCTCAGAAGGTGTACGCAATGTCACCATCAGAACTTGATCAGTTATATCGATACGTGAAAGAACTGAAGGCAAAAAAGTTTATTCGGACCAGTGCATCACCATAGGGAGCACCAGCGGTATTGGTAAAGAAGAAGGATGGGTTGACGCAGTTGTGTATGGATTACAGGTGGCTTAATACAGTAACAGTGAAGAACAAGTACCCATTACCAATGATTTATGATTTGTTTGACCAGTTAAGTGGAGCAAGAGTCTTCTCCAAGATAGATTTATGATCAGGATATTATCAAGTGCGAGTCCGAAAGTAGAATATACCAAAGACAATATTTAGGTCACGATATGGGCATTACGAATTTTTAGTTATGCCATTCGGACTGAATAATGCCCCAGCGGTATTCATGGATTTGATGAACCATATTTTTATGCCTTGCTTAGACCAATTTGTGGTCGTATTCATCGATGACATCCTGGTGTATTCTCATAATGAGGAGGAGCATGAAGAATATCTTATGATAGTACTACAAACGTTGAGGTAGTACCAGTTATATGAAAAGTTAGTAAGTGTGAGTTTTGGCTGGATCGTATATCCTTTCTTGGATACATTATTTCTGGACCAGGAGTGTAAGTTGATCCCAAGAAGGTAGAGGCAGTAGAGAACTGGCCAAGTCTAAAGACAGTAGTAGAAGTGCATAGTTTTCTGGGCTTGGCAGAATACTACAGAAGATTTGTGTCAGATTTTGCTAAAATCTCAGCACTATTGACTCGGTTTACGCGCAAGAAAGTTAAATTTATGTGGTCAGCGGAATGTCAGATAGCCTTTGAATAGTTGAAGAAGAAGTTAATCTCTGCACCGATCCTTACTCTTTCAGCAGGCTCCGGAGGATTCACAGTGTACAGTAATGCATCTGGAAAAGGACTTGAATATGTTTTGATGAAGCAAGGGAGAGTGATAACATATGCTTCTCGACAGCTCAGAGATCACGAGAAGTGTCACCCTCAATTTTCTAAATAAGGGTAGTTTGATAATTTGGCCTAGTTATTTAATTTTAGGAATATAATATTATTTTTTAGTGTGCAATAAATATTTATTTGATGTTTGTAGTAGTTATTTATTTATTAGGGTGTTATGTATTTATTTAGAAAATTGTAGTAGTTATTTCTGATAGTGGACCATCATATTATTTTAGACTTGACAATTGTAAACCCAATTAGACTTGTTATGACAACTAGTGAGCCCAACATGAACCCAAGCCCATTAGTCCTTCTTACTTATTAATTAGGAAGAATTAGGCTAATTAGAATTTATTTAGAGACTTTTCAATATTGCCCAACCTTAACCATATTCATATTTGGATGGAGAGGGGTATCTTGGACATTAGACATTACTTGGAGAAAGGGAAAGGGAGAGGGGGTCGGCCACCATAAGAGAGGACTCTCTTCTCTCTGTCCTCTTTCTTTTTTATTCATTTTTCTCAAATTCTATATCCCTAATTCTTCATCCCTCTAGAAGCATTTGGATTTTGGAGAAGCAAGAAGATCAATGAGGATAAACTTTGGTGGAGAAATCGTGTTCGGATCGTGTCCATTGCATTTTTTATTGGGAATCCATCTCCCAATTGGTAAATTCCCTCTAATTGTAGTTTCCAAAACATGCATTTAACCACTAGAAATCACCCAATAGCATAAAGCTACCATTAGGAACAAATTCTAATTGATTTGGTAATGTATTGTGGTCTCTACATAAGTTTTTATAAGTATTTTAGGAGAATTATGAGGTGGGCACACCAAGTGTGTGTCACAACACCAATTTAGTCATATTGGACTTAGATCGGGGTTGTGGTACTAGATACGTATCCACAAATGGATACGTGTAGGTCGTATCACGATACAGTGTGATACTGTGTGATACAGAGTCATATTTTGGGTGTTTTGTGCAATTACTTCTAAATTTCTATTGTATCAAGTTTTATTAATTGTATAATAGTGTATTTGAAATGTAAGAACGATTATTGTGGTGTATTGGGGGGTTTTGGTATTTCAATTGAGTATGTATCATAGAGTATCACCCCATGTATGCAAAGTGTTTGGTTTTATGTTTCTATTATGTGTGTTGTATATATATATATATATATATATATATATATATATATATATGAATTTCTAGTTATATATTTGATGTATATGTGAGTGTGGAACGTGTGTGTTTTGATATGACCAAGAGTTGTCAGGTGAGTACCTTTATTACTAGCTCGGGTACTGAACTACAGTTGAGAGCAAATGGCTTACTTGAGTATCAAATTATGTGCATCCATGTATGTATGGTCGGGCTTAGTGATCTATGGGGGAGGCCACACAGCAGTTGCAGGCAGTAGCAACTGTAGGGACTGGGCATAAGTCAGTATGAGTGAGGTAGCAGTACATTGCCATTTGTTCAATACATGGTTCAGGTGCAGCAGATAGCTACTGCAAGTTGGTAGATAACAAGTTTTGGGAAGGATGTGTATGTTGTGTTGAGGTATTGTCTAAGTTGATAGTGTGTCATGTTGACAATTATGTGAGCATGTGTGTGAGTTGCAAACTTGTGCACTCGAGATGGAGCTTTGATAGTGCAGTGAAGTGGGGGGAGTGGTATCAGTTGATACCACTCAAGTTCAACAGCAGTGGCATTATTGAAGTACATATGAGGGACAGTCCGGTAGTTGGATTAGCTTGGTTTCGGTCATGTTTCACTGTGAGTATAGCAATATCAGTAATAGTTGTAAGTATCAGTCATTGATACTTAGTTAAGTGGTAGCAGCAAATGTTAACTCGAAGACAGGTAGTATACCTCAGGTAAACTACAAAGAGGGCAGCCACCTGCATTTGCAGTATATGAGGATGATGGGTGATGCAGTGGTATTGGTGGTTGTAAGTGATGTTTGTGATGGATAGGAGGAGGGGCCTTGTGTATCGGTATTTGGGAGACTGAAGAGCATATGTCTGACACAGTAGTATGCATCAGTATGAAACACTGAAGAGCAGTATCAGTGTACACACTGAGATGTGTGTGTCTCACATCAAGGTTTAGTACACCAGTATTGGATTCAAGTATTTATCAGTTCACTGATACATGAGTTACAGTGAAGAGAGGGGATAGTGTCAGTTGATACTGACATATGGCTAGAATTGGGGAAGGACCTAATTACTAATACTCCATATCAACTATGTTCAGAAATATGGAAATAAAGAATATGTAGTAGCAATAGCTCGAGTAGGAGGTAGCAGAGGCTATGTGTGTTTTATCTACGAGTATGCAGACTTTGGGTAGGGTGTTAGGGTGAAGTGTAAGTATTGGAAGAGGAATCTAGGTCATTAGTGATAAATTAGATCTTGTATGTTAGTGAGTATCACAGGTATTGTATTAGTCAGTGATAGTATAATTAGTTAGTTAGCATGTTCTAAGAGCAGTTAGTAGTATTGTTAATTTTGATTAGTTAGATTGTCAGTTAATAGTTAAGATATTAGTATTACTATTATTAGTTAAGGTTTCTTTTAGAGTTAAGTAGATAGTTAGTTGTATTCACACTAGTTAGTGTAAGTAATATCTAGAATAGCTAGTAATGGCTAGAAATGACTCATATAGGCCAATTAATCTTAGTGTGACCTAGTATGACATAGTAGAGCATGTATAGATGCATTGTGGCTCATTATCATTTTATTATACTCATACTGATATGCCATTCATATCTAGGTGTATTGTGACACCAGCTCGGACATCGAGTGACATCAATTATTCCGGACCAGAGGCGAGTACATCTCCAGTGGTTTCCTTATTTGATCGTCTCTATGTTATTTGCTTTTAGTATTGATTTATTGATTTCTGACACGATGTTACACGGATTGGTATACATGGAACCCCATCTTGAGATGTTCTTCTCCGTGATCACTTTTACCTTGTGATTAGTAAACTAGACTGTGATCGGTATGCGTGATATTATAGACCGTGCATAGTTTTACCATGTCATAACGTATCATGATTCGGATCTGTGTACTAGTCGGGGGTTGGGGAAACCTTAGTGGATATCTGATCATACTTTTCATACCGTGATGTATTTATGTGATAGCCCGTGATAGCTAGTAGACCATACAACACACGTGTGATCATGCTAGCTCCCCTTTATGATTATAGATCGTGCTAGGCCCAAACCGATCACATATCTGGCTAATATTTCAAGGCACAAGTTTAGTGCTACATTTCTTTATTTCAGTTCATTGCCTGATAATTCCTTGCTCAGTTGCTCTTAGTATATTCCATTATTCCCATGATATCTCTTTACCATACTTAGTTATGTTCTAGATATTTTCCACCATTAATTATCGTTACTATTGCTGTTTCATAGTGTCTGTCAATTAATGAAATTACTATTGGGTTGTATTCGCTCCATTCTGATTGGATATATTTTTCAGATGATTCATTAGAGAACTGGTGTCCTACGTACTATGGACTGCAGGAGGATGAGCCAGTTGAGCCGGATGAGACAGTTGAGCCCGTAGAGCCACTTGTTGTAGTATCAACAATTGTGGACACTTAGATGTTGTTATGAGTTGTATTTAATTATTTTAGACTCTTTTGACATGTATTAGTATTTAAGGATTTTTATGGAGTTTTAGACTAGTAGCTTGATTTTGTATAGGTGACTCTTGTACTCTTTCTAATTCTTTTTCATATCGCGTCATTCTTCCTCTAGTTTGATATTGTGATTGAGTATTGATTATATTATCATGTCATTGTATTATTCCTCCGTTGGGAGTCATACCTTATATATTGTGTGAGATGTTTAGATTAAGTTGTTGACTTAGAACATCTTTCTATGTCGTTCTTACGATGTAGGCTGGGCGTAGTTCACCACTCGTTCCCTTATTCCAGGTGCGGATCATGACACATATTTGGAGGTGGCCCATACAGGTCAAGTGTCGCAAGTAGAGCGATTTCGTAGTAGTGCGACGACTTAGTTGTACTATTACGAGCCTGCTTTAGGAATATGATATAAGATGAGAGTATACTCAATCATAGTTAGGAACACTTCCAGTTGGATTTAGTTGCTGTTCTTTTCATTCGTAAATCCTTATCTATTGAATAATTGATTTACTTTGAATAATTTTGTCCTTCCTTGATGATATCGTATCTAAATTAATATTAATTTTTTTCATTCAATCTATCTTCAGGATGCCGCCAAAGACACGTTTCTAGCGCTCAAGCGCAGTGTCAGCGAGGTCGGTCACTTTGTCGTCTCTTAGGGCAGCACCAACAGACACTGTGCCAGTAGCTCCAGTCTAGAGGGCCGTTTCACCGGTTCATATGGGAGTATCTGCAGCAGGATTCGGGGGTACTCCACCCCAGTCCAGAGGGTCATACCTACAACTTCACAGAGGACAATGCCTTCAGCATCGGAGGAGCTACCACCTCTACCACCAGCCGTTGATCCAGCACAGATATTCGCCCTCTTTCAACAGATGATGGAGGCGCAGAGGGCTCAGGCGGAGGCCCAGCAGCGACAGTCGGAGGTAATGAGATAGGGCATTGAGAATGCCCATCAGCTAGCTCTAGCAGCTGTGGAGAGAGTTACAGCAGTCCAGCCACAGGAAGTCCCACCTCCGCAGATCCTGCAACAACCGAGGCTAGGCACCATAGTAGACTTCACGAGGATGGGGTCTAAGGAGTTCAGATGTACTGAGGGGATTATCTACATATACGGTTGTATAGAGTATAACGAAAGGAACCTATTACTGGCACCGATTCCTAAGGCTTTGTAGATAGAGGAGGTAGGCAGTATAATGCATGATATAGCCTTGACCTAGTTCAGGACCGACCCGAGGGTCAGAGTGTTGGGACTTTCCTGCGAGGCCTTTAAGGAACTCTTCAAGAAAAAGTTTTTACCCGATGTGGCTCTGACATCACTGGAGAGTCAGTTCGAGCACCTCGTCCAAGGGAACATTGTAAACCCCCTGATTTTCAAGGATTTTTTAAAAAATAATTTTTTTTTCACAATTTTTTGTAATTTTTGGAATTTAAAACTAAGGTATTTTGTGATTAAAGGATTTTTAAATGATGTTAAGTAATATTAAAATATTATAAAAATAATGTTTTTGGGTGTAAAATAGAAAACTGGACATAGGATAATTTTCTGTGAATTTATTGGACTCCGGAAGCATTTTTAAAGCCCTAAAAACTAATGTATATTTAAACCTAAATAAACCTTGAAATAAATTCGGTTTATTTCCAAAATAAACCAAACCAACCCAGACCCGGTTCAATTAAACCAAACCCAGCCCTTAGCGGGTCGGTTCGGATCTAAACCTGACCCGAAACTCGCCTACCCAAACCCATACTTAAACACTAGCGGGTCGGGCCGGACTCATGTAGAACCCGACTCGCGAACCCAAACCCGAAACCCTAATCCTAATTCTACCCGGAATCACTGTTCCGACCCGGCGGTGCCCTATTTAATCCCCTCGCCGCCTTTGCCGGAACCCTAATCCTCCAGACTTCATCCCCGACCTCCCCTCGCCGTCTCCTCCACCTGGACACATCCCGCAGCCCCGCTCCGCCTTCCCTCCTCTGCTCCACCCAAACCCGAGCCACCACCATCGACCATCTCAGCCGACTGTCCCCTCACCGTCCCCAATCAACCCCTGGCCACCAGCTCCTCCATCTCTCCCCACGGCCAAGCCGGCGACCCCGCTCGAGCCCTATAGCCCCCATCTCCTTCATCTCCCACCACCAGCATCACCACGACTCCGCCGCTCCCCCATCGAACCCCCTCGACCGAACCTCGTCGACCCCCAGCAACACCCTAGCCCGGCCGCCCTCTCCCAGCTCGGCCACGACCAGTGTAGCCCTAGTTCCGACACAGCGGACACGGACACAGCAGCCGCCTTAGCCCCGGACACGGCAGATTCAAACCAGGACACGAAACAGTCACCCGGACACGAGAAATTCTTGTTCCACGGAGCCCTGTTCAGGTAACCCGTTCTTTCTCCTCGTTATTCCATTTTTTGTTCCGTCAGTTGTGTCGCGTAGAATGTGTGACCCTCTCGATGCCCGTGCAACCCGCTCGGTACGTCGCGTCCTGTGGCGATCGCAAACCGCGATCCAAAAACAGGAAAACTAACGCCCTGTTTCACCCCGGAACTGAGTGCGCCCCGCTAAATGGGATGACTTGGTCGCGTGAGGTCTTCACCAAAATGTGTGCACCGTTGATACGGACGTACGGGATTTTGCAGAAGTTGATTTGGATGTGCGTGCACACCGGAATCAACGCGTATCCGCCGACAATGCCCCGTATCCGCCTATTCTGGAATACGACGTAACTTTGTGTATACACATCGGATCGAGACGAAACGTGTGCCATCGGACTCGTAGCAATACGCTGGTCCTGTGACCCAAGTTTGGTTCGATTCTGAGAACGTTGACAAAATCGCGTATCGTGGGCCCTACGGCTCCACTTGACGGACGATTTTGTGATCGGCTCATCGGAATCCAATTCTGGAAGTTTCGTTGGGTTTGTATCATCGTTCTGGACTTGTTGACACTAAGTTAGAAGAATTTGGAGACCATTGGTTCTGACACGCTTTTCGGTGCAAAGTGGTCCACACATGGACCCCACTTTGACCCGAAATTACGGTTTTGTTCCTGTGTCCAAATTAGACGAAACGGAAGTGCTTTCTAGCTATTTTGCTTATTCTAGGAATGTTGGTGATATCTATTTCAGCATCCAGAGATATTTATTCTGAGGCCATAGCTTCTGGTCCTATGTATTGGACATTTGGACGTTATATTTTGCAGCTTCTTGCCAGGCAAGTATACCTTGCCATTGTACTGTTATTTATATTCTATATGTTGCATACATCTTTATTTCTATCTTTAGTTCATATATTTTAACTGTTATATAAAATGCGCGCGACGGTGTCGTCGCGGTATATTTTTATTTATGTATTTGTATTGACCTTGTTTATGAGACTATCCCATTATCATGTAGCATCATTAGGTTCATTGGCCATGACACAGTTGTTACACGAGTTGTGAGTCTCATGTAGATCACGGACTTGCGTGCAGGTTTGGCCTCCTGTACGTGTGGGTCGTGCGTTAGGAATAACTGTTGTTAGAAACTTTGCATGCTAGTAGACTTAGCAGTTATTAGAGGTCTAGGGACATAGCCTATTGTAGTACGGTAGTCCCATCCTTGTCCTTGTTTGGTTGCAGGATTGGGCTAGGGTACTAAGAATAGGCTATGAACCAAATTGTCTCATGGATGCGACATGCTTAGAGCATGGGGTGGGGAGAACAACAAGTACCGCATTTGAGCTCCTTTGCACTTTTTCTATTGTGCGGCCGGATTCTCCGCTGGAGATATGGGCGGTGATGACCATTATATATTATATTATTATCAGGCGGGCCTTCGGTGTTCGAAAGACGCCGTGCCTTTTTAGGCCCCTGGATCTCCAATAGAGAACCATGCCAAATCCCAGGTTTTCAGCCAGATAGCTCACTTATGGGAAAAGTTGTTCTTAACTGCATTCACTTAGACGGTTAGGCGACCCCTTTGGATATTTATTTCAGTACTTTATTGGCACGTGTTTAAGTATCTTGTTATGTCCCTCTGAGGACCTGGTCCCCTGTCAGGTGTATCTGTTCTTGAGTATTCGTAGGAGCGTAGATTCGGACGGTTACTTATGTTCCGAGGATGTCTTCTCTTCGAGCCCGTGATTGATAACTGGTATTCTTATATAGTGTCTATTGTGTTGTACTCATATTTTATTTGCTCTTATATTCCAGTTGGTAGTGGATTTGTTTCCATCCAATTATTATCTCCAGATACTTTGTGTCTAGATCTAGTTTCATAGATACTGGTTATTTATTTACATTTGATTTTCGTGGATGAGATTTAGATTATACCCTGTGAATTATGACATATGTTATACCACTGTGGATTTGATATTCATATTATAGCGTACGTATGGGTTTGGTTTCCATATATTGGAGTTGCCATATCCATGCGGCTGGCATGCTCACGTGTTCCTAGTCCTAAGTATTTTGGGACCGGGGCATGACAAACATGACGGTGGACGAGTATGCTGCCGAGTATTACAGATTAAGGCAGTTTGTTGAGGGACAGAACCCCAGGGCAAAGACTATAAAATTCAGGAAGGGCCTGAATAGTGAGATAAAGTCTCACACTAATAGAGAGTGCACCGCTACTTATGAGGAGATTCTGAGACAGGCACAGCGGGCGGAGGATGATCTAGAGCTTGATTTCAAGAGGCCGAGAGACACAAAAGGAGTCAGTACTAGTACGGGGCCAGCGAAGCATCCTTATTTTCAGCAGCAGCAGAGGCCTTTCCATCAACAGCAGCTGATACAACAGTATCAGGAACAATTCAGGCCACCAGTGCAGCAGGCACATCAGGCCTCGAGACCCGCACGACAGGCCCCGCAGTGTACTCACTTTGGAAAGGTTGGACATACACAGGAGGTCTGTAGGAAGAGGCTTGGAGTGTGCCTTTATTGTGGGCAAGCAGGACATCAGTTAAGAGATTATATTATAGCTCTCGTTCGAGTAGGCCAGGGTGTAGCACCTATTCAGAGGATTCTACCAAGGCACCAGACGGGACAGCAGCGAGGACCTCCCCTGCCACCACAACAGCAGCAGTTCACTCAGCACCACCAGAAAAGTGCTCAGCGACATGGACGATCTTTTGCCCTGACCGTCGAGGAGGAGAAGCCAATTGGTGATGTTATCTCAGGTTCAGTCTATCTTGATTCTTTTTTAGCACATGCTTTATTTGATTCTGATGCTTCACACAGTTTTATTTCTGTATCTTTTGCTTTGAAACATTATTTAGATTCTGAACCATTGGCAAGGACTTGCAAGATCATGACCGAGGGTGGCATTTTCCTGGTCAGTGATGCTTGTAAAGATCATGTGGTTTCTTTTGGAGGCTAAGAGTTGAGCGCGTGTCTACTCATAATGCCACTTTTGAGTTACAATATAGTACTCAGGATGGATTAGTTGAGTAGGCATCATGCTAGTATCAATTGTCGTGGAGGCAGAGTAGTATTTCAACCGCTAAGAGAGCCAAAGTTTAAGTTTGTCAGGGGAGCAGCAGAGCAGGACGAAGGAGTCTACTGTAGAACTTTGGTGGAAGAGCATGAGCTGCCACATCCATTGATTGCAGAGTTCATGGACATATTCCCAGAGGAGTTACCAGGGTTGCCACCAGACAGAGATGTGGAGTTCTCTATATATTTGGTGCCAGACGCAGAGTTGATATCACAACACATCTATAGGGTGAATAATAGTAAACTGGAAGAATTGAAGAAGCAAGTGGATGAGTTGTAGGATAAGGGCTTTATCCATTCCAGTTCATCATCATGGGGTGCTCCGGTATTATTTATACCAAAGAAGGAAAGGTCGGTATACAGTGTATCGACTACAGGGCACTCAACAACCTCACTATCAAGAATAAATATATGTTATCACGGATTTATTATTTGTTTAATCAGTTGAGCGGGGCAAAAGTATTCTCCAAGATAGATTTGAGGTCGGGGTACCACCAGGTGAAAGTGAAGAAGGAGGACATACCGAAGATAACTTTCAGGACTCGGTATGGGCAGTTCGAGTTCTTGGTAATGCCGTTTGGGTTGACTAATACCCCGACGGTATTCATGAACCTGATGAACGAGGTGTTTCATTAGTACCTGGATCAGGTTTTAGTAGTTTTCATTGATGGCATAATGATATATTCAAAGATCCCAAAGGAACATGAGGAACACATAAGGATAGTTCTGGAGACCCTCATGAAGGAGAAGCTTTATGTCAAGCTTTCGAAGTGTGAGTTCTTCCTTGATAAGGTTGAATTCCTCGGGCATGCGATTATAGGAGATGGGATATCAGTGGACGCAAAGAAGATATCCGTAGTTGAGTCATGGTCTACCCTTATCTGAGTGGTAGAGATCAGGAGTTTTCTTGGATTGGCAGGCTACTATGGGAGATTTGTTCAAGATTTTTCTAGGATCGCAAAGCCGATAACTAGGTTGACTCGGAAGGAAATAGAGTTCTTTTGGACGAAGGAGTATCAGGCCGCATTCGAGGAGCTGAAGAAGAGGTTAACTACTGCTCCAGTATTGATATTGCCATCAGGGACAGAGGTTTTACCATCTACAGTGATGCACCGGGTAAGGGTTTGTGATGTGTGTTGCAACAGAACGGAAAGGTGATTGCCTAACGCCCGCACAAGAAGAATTACCTTACCCATGACTTGGAGTTGGCAGAAATTATTTTTGCTCTTAAGATGTGGAAGCATTAATTGTATGGGGAGCGAGTAAAGATCTTCATAGACCACAAGAGATTGAAGTATATGTTCATATCGAAGGAGCTCAACATGAGACAGCGATGATGGTTGGAGTTGATGAAAGACTTTAAAATTTCTTTGCAGTATCATCCAGGGAAGGCCAACGTAGTTATAAATGCTTTGAGTAGGTATCCCGTGGCTATGTACTTGACGAGGGATAGACACTTATTGGCATAGGTGTTAGTTCCTGGAGTTGCAGCTCAGATATGGGGACTTCGGGTTCAGTTTGAGTTGATAGACCAGATTAGAGCGGCACAGTTCGAGGATGAGTCTCTGAGGAGCATCAGAGTGCAGGTTCGGATGGGATTGGTAGAGGACTTCAACATTGAAAATGATGGCTTATTGCGGTACGGTACCAGGTTATGTGTACCAAATGGAGCGTTGCGCAAAGAGGTTCTTCAGGAGGCGCATCGATCTCAGTACTCTATGCATCCAGGTTCTAACGAGATGTATAGTGACATGAGAAAGTATATTTGGTGGTATGGTATAAAGCGGAAGGTAGCTAGTTTCGTATCCAGATGCTTGGTATGCCAGCAGATAAATACGGAGAGGCAGATGCTGGGTGGATTGCTTCACCCTTTACCTATCCCAGAGTGGAAGTGGGAGCATGTGGCAATGGACTTTGTATCGCGACTTCCGCGTTCTCCAGGAGGTAAAGACGCGATTTGGGTCATCGTTGACAGGTTGACCAAATCAGCCCAATTTTTGCTATTCAAGGTGGGTACGTCTACAGAGAAGCTTGCAGAGATATATGTGCAGCAGATAGTCAGATTGCATGGAGTTTCTGTGAGCATAGTCTCAGATCGGGATAGTCGCTTTACTTCCCATTTATGGAGGAGTTTGTAGGCTACCTTGGGCACCCAGCTCAAGTTTACTACCGCATATCACCCTCAGACGGACGGACAGTCGGAGAGGACTATTAAAACTCTCAAGGATATGCTACAGACTTGTTCTAGGATTTTGGAGGCTCTTGGGAGGATCACCTTTATCTGGTAGAGTTTGCTTATAACAACAGCTACCAGGCCATTATCGAGATGTCACCATTTGAGGCGTTGTATGGATAAAGATGTCGCACTCCAATATCATGGGATGATGTTGGTGAGAGAGCCTTATTAGGACCAGAGTTCATAGTGGATTCAGCTGAGAAGGTGAAGCTCATCAGAGACAAACTTTGAGTGGTGTAGGACAGACAGCGGCATTGGGCTGATAGCCACCGGAGACCCCTGGAGTTTCAAGTATAGGATTTATTTGTATTGTTTGTGATTGTTTGTTTTAGATAGAGTTCTAAGGTGGTATTTTGTGCTAGGTTGGCGATTTGGTATTCTTGAGGATTTCTCCGACACAGGGCATAATTCATTTTGGTGGAGGCGGAAAGCTTAGTCCACGGTACATCGGACCCTTCAGTATTCTTGAGAGGGTTGGTGCAGTGTCCTACAGGCTATACTTATCGCCTGCACTAGAGAGAGTACACAACGTATTCCATATGTCACAGTTGAGATGATATCTGGCAGATCCTATCCATGTATTTAATCACTCGAAGATCCAGGTGGGGCTGACTCTCAGTTATCCAGAGCAGCCCGTGGAGATTCTGGATCGCAGGGTAAAGGTACTGAGAAACCAGATGATTTCTTTGGTATACGTCGCATGGAGGCATCACTCTCCAGGAGAGTACCTGGGAACGAGAGGCCGAGATGCGCGAGCGATATCCTTATTTGTTTGAGCCGTGAGGTATAATTCTTTCTTGCTTATATTGATTGCTTGTGGTAGTTAGATCCTTCCCTAAATTTCGAGAACAAATTTTTTCTAAGGTGGATAGACTTGTCACCCTCACTTTTCTAAATAAGGGTAGTCTGATAATTTGGCCTAGTTTTTAATTTTAGGAATATAATATTATTTTTTAGAGTGCAATAAATATTTATTTGATGTTTGTAGTAGTTATTTATTTATTAGGGTGTTATGTATTTATTTAGAAAATTGTAGTAGTTATTTTTGATAGTGGGCCATCCTATTATTTTAGGCTTGACAATTGTAAATCCAATTAGACTTGTCATGACAACTAGTGAGCCCAGCATGAACCCAAGCCCATTAGTCCTTCTCATTTATTAATTAGGAAGAATTAGGCTAATTAGAATTTATTTAGAGACTTTCCAATATTGCTCAACCTTAATTATATTCATATTTTGATGAAGAGGGGTGTCTTGGACATTAGACATTACTTGGAGAAAGGGAGAGGGGGCCGACAACCATAAGAGAGGACTCTTTTCTCTCTCTCCTCTTTCTTTTGTATTCATTTCCCTCAAATTCTAGATCCCCAATTCTCCATCTTTCCCTCCAATAAATTTCAACTAAATTTATCTCTATTTCTCTCTTATTTCATTCCTCAAGAAGTATTTGGAGCTTGGAGAAGTAAGAAGCACAAGGAGGAGAAACTTTGGTAGAGAAATCCTGTCCGGATCGTATCCATTGCATTCTTCATTGGGAATCCATCTCCCAATTGGTAAATTCTAAATTTTCTCTCATTTTAGTTTCCAAAACATGCATTTAACCACTAGGAATCACCCCATATCATAAAGCTACGATTAGGAACAAATTCTAATTTATTTGGTAATGTATTGTGGTCTCTACATAAGTTTTTATATATTTTTTAGGAGAATTACGAGGTAGGCACACCAAGTGTGTGTCACAACGCCAATTTAGTCGTATTGGACTTAGATCGGGGTTATGATATTAGATACGTATCCATAAATGGATACGTATAGGCCGTATCATGATACAGTATAATACCGTGTGATACAGAGTCCTATTTTGGGTGTTTTATGCAATTACTACTAAATTTTCATTGTATCGAATTTTATTAATTGTATAATAGTGTATTTGATATGTAAGAATGATTATTGTGGTGTATTGGGGGATTTTGGCATTTCAATTGAGTACGTATCATAGAGTATCACCCTATGCATACAAAGTGTTTGGTTTTATGTTTATATTCTGTGTGTTGTATATATATATATATATATATATATATATATATATATATATATATATATATATATATATATATATATATATATATATATATATATATATATATATAAAGTATATATGCATTGCTAGTTATATATTTGATGTATATGTGAGTGTGGAACGTGTGTGTTTTGATATGACCAAGAGGTTGTCGGGTGAGTACCTTTATTACTAGCTCGGGTACTAAAGTACAGTTGGGAGCAAGTGGCTTACTTGAGTATGGAATTATATGAATCCATGTATGTGTGGTCGGGCTTAGTGATGTAAGGGGGAGGCCACACAACAGTTGCAGGCAGTAGCAGCTGTAGGGACTGGGCATAAGTCCGTGTGAGTGAGGTAGCAGTATATTTCCATTTGTTCAATGCATGCTTCAGGTGCAACAGATAGCTACTACAAGTTGTTAAACAACAAGTTTTGGGAAGGATGGGTATATTGTGTTGAGGTATTGTCTAAGTTGATAGTGTATCGTGTTGACAATTATGTGAGCATATGTGTGAGTTGCAAACTTGTGCACTCGAGGTGGAGCTTTGATAGTGCAGTGAAGTGGGGGGAGTGGTACCAGTTGATACCACTCAAGTTTAGCAACAGTGGCATTAGTAAAGTACATGTGAGGGACAATCAGGTATTGGATTAGCTTGGTTTCAGTCATGTTTTACTGTGAGTATAGCAACATCAGTAATAGTTGTAAGTATCAGTCACTGATACTTAGTTAAGTGGCAGCAGATGTTAACTCGAAGGCAAGTAGTACACCTCAGGTGCACTGCAAAGAGGGCAGCCACCTGTATTTGCAGTGTGTGGGGATGATGGGTGATGCAGTGGTGTTGAGGGTTGTAAGTGTTGTCTGTGATGGATAGGATTAGGGGTCTTGTGTATCATTTTTTGGGAGACTAAAGAGCTTATGTCTGACACAGTAGTGTGCATCAGTGTGAAACACTAAAGAGTAGTATCAGTATACACACTGAGATATGTGTGTCTCACATCAAGGTTTAGTACACCAATATTGGATTCAAGTATGTATCAGTTCACTGATACATGAGTTACAGTGAAGAGAGGGGATAGTGTCAGTTGATACTGACACATGGCTAGAATTAGGGAAGGACCTAATTACTGATACTCCATATCAACTAGGTTTAAAAATCTAGAAATAAAGAATATGTAGTAGCAATAGCTCGAGTAGGAGGTAGAAGAGGCTATGTGTGTTTTAGCTACGGGTATGCAGACTTTGGGTATGGTGTTAGGGTGAAGTGTAAGTATTGGAAGAGGAATCTGGGTCATTAGTGATAAATTAGATCTTGTATGTTAGTGAGTATCACATGTATTGTATTAGTCAATGATAGTATATTTAGTTAGTTAGCATGTTCTAAGAGCAGTTAGTAGTATTGTTAATTATGATTAGTTAGATTGTCAATTAATAGTTAAGATATTACTATTATTAGTTAAGGTTTCTTTTAGAGTTAAATAGATAGTTAGTTGTATTCATACTAGATAGTGTAAGTAATATCTAAAATAGCTAGTTTTAGCTAGTAATGGCTAGAAATGACTCATATAGGCCAATTAACCTTAGAGTGACCTAGTATGACATAGTAGAGCATGTATAGATGCATTGTAGATCATTATCATTTTATTATACCGATACTGATATGCTATTCATATCTAGGTGTGTTGTGACACCAGCTCGGACATCGAGTGACATCAATTGTTCCAGACCAGAGGCGAGTACCTCTCCAGTGGTTTCCTTATTTGATCGTCTCTATGTTTTTTGCTTTTAGTATTGCTTTATTGATTCCTGACACGATATTGCACGAATTTGTATACGTGGATCCCCGTCTTGAGATATTCTTCTTCGTGATCACTTTTACCTTGTGATTGGTTGACTAGACCATGATCGGTATGCATGATATTACAGATCGTGTATGTTACGCCCTGATCTCCCGCAGGAATCGGCCGTCTCCTCTTGGCACGAATCATTGCGCCAGCGCTCCCGCAGGATAATCGTTTCTATTGGGACGTGATGCCGTACGAGCCTAGGGTTGCGCCCACACAAGGCAACATCGTTCAAGTTATGGCTATCATCAAATCGATCGAGTACGTTGTGGAGGGACTGTGTTCAAACAATAATCCATCTGAGTAAACGGGAAAATCACAAGGCTCTTTGAATACAATGGCATCGTTCCATACATTATATCCCTCTATACAAAAGTAGCTTAAAGCAATCTCGATACGGCTCAAGACATCGACTCTAGATTTTCGGGTCCTGGGGATGCTTCCTCGGATGATCCAGCACATGCGAACAAGCAAACGGTTGGTAGGTCAGCACTTTGAAGAAAGTACTGGTGAGTAAAAATCCATGAACAGAATCAACATTCACTAAAACAATACTAAGTAATTATGTTATAAAATATTATATTACTAGTGATCTTTCTTGTTTTACCTATGTTCGTTTCATGCAGTTCAATAGCATAGTCATATTGCTTCTTTTGAAATTAGAGTTCATGTTCGATATACAAGCAAGCAGACAAGCAGTTCATGTATGATAAGCAAGTTTGATTACTATCTCTAGTGCACAGCATATCTCGTGAGTCATATCCATTCTTTCAAAGACTTTAACATGCATATAGTGGACTATGTTCTAATACTATTCAAGGCGATCATCAATATTCAAGCAATCATGCAAGTCTAGGTACGATGCAATTCGATATGCAACATAATATATCACTTATATAATAATTCTTACCCCTTTTGTCGAGCGGTTATCCCTTCAGTAGACATACAAGTTAGCAACATTTGCATATATATATTTATGAATACAATTCTATTTTCCTGTCCGTCTCTGTATCAAACAACTAGGTATGCAAGAAGGTAAAACTAACATGCGCCCTAACTATATGATGGCCCACGGGAAACCAGTGAATAGCAGTATCTCAGACTACAAGCCCAGGCTAACTATTAGACAGGACATCCCCCAAATCACGAGGACTACAAGCCTCAGGATGTTTTAATTTCTCCCCCAGGATGAACTATTCCCAGTGCTCCAGGAATGATTCGAGAGATAAACCTTGTGCACAAGTTGTCCAAAGACCGATGCGATGAATGCGATTCTATCATATAAAGACTATACAATGTACATGTTCGAGACATGCAAACATGATATCAAGCGATAGAGCCAGAGCCCTCAATTCTCTTATTTCAATCAAGTCGATAGTTTCGATAAGCTCTCGATTAATTCGATAGGTTCAATCTTCTTTATTTTAATCAATCGATATGTTCAATAGCAATACTAAACAAGTTATTCAAACAGTTCTATCTCTTTACAAGTGATCAATAAAACATATCCAAGCAATCTAGTTCTTTTAACAAGTGACAAGCAAGAACAGTTCTATGTATCTATCATACAAATTCTATCTTGTTTAGCATATGATGGAAACATATGAACATTTTTTACTCTTGTTTATTAGCATGGTAGCGGTTCATTCGATAGCGATGTCCATGTAACTAAGCATTCAATATTTATATCTTTTCTTAGCATGGTAATGGTTCTATTTTTTTTAGATAAGCATTCAACTTCTCTAGTTAGGCAAGCATATTTGTTTCAATGACAAGCTATACGAGTTCTCTTATTAAACATGCATAGTCAGGTTCTATCATTTTTCTTTTGGAACTATCTTATTAAGCGGACAAGCATTGCAAAAAACTCAGATTCATTATTAAGGCATGCAAGAATTAGAGAACGAAGTTCTGTCCACTCACCTAGATTAATCATCTTGTGTTTCTATTGGGAACTCTTCGAGCAGGCTTTCTCTTAAGCCAGCAAAGCGATATCACTTGTACATAGTGCCTACGCGGAGCAGGGCACTACATACTTACCCACCAAGAAAAGTTTCGTCCTCGAAACTTCAAAGAAAAACTTTCGATATCCAGAGTAGCAATAGTCCTCATCCCTCACTATCCTCAATCGAAAGCTCTAGCAATAAAAATGATCACTCAAGCAAACAGAAATTAGAAGCCATAACTCTCAAGCGATAAATTAGATCCAGAAAACTTTTGTGCACATCTTTGAGAAAATCTATGGACTTATTGTATAGAACGCTCTACTCAATATAGATATCAATGTACAAGGAATCGTCATCTAAGAACAACAGTAAAATAGGCGTAAGGCCAGAGGATCGAGTTGCTCTGATACCATTATGTCGTATCCCGATCTCCCACAGGAATTGGCCGTCCTTGCTAGGCACGAATTACCGCGTCAGCTCTCCCACTGGACGATTATTTTTATCTGGACGTGATACCGTGCGAGCCTGGGGTTGCATCCGCACAAGACAATATCATTAAAGTTATGGCTATCATCAAATCAATCGAGTACACAGTAGAGGGACAATGTTATAAACAATAATCTATCTGAGTAAATGGGCAAATCACAAGGCATGAGGTTCTCTAAATATAATGGCATCATTTCATATATTATGTCCCTCTATACAAAAGTAGCTCAAAGCAATCTCGATACGACTCAAGGCATCGACTCTAGATTTTTGAATCCTGGGGATGAGACACGACTATCGCTTCCTCGGACGATCCAGCACCTGCGAACAAGCAAACTGTTGGTGGGTTAGCACTTTGGAGAAAGTACTGGTGAGTAAAAATCAACAAACAGAAGCAACATTCACTAAAACCAATACTAAGTAATTATGTTATAAAATATTATATTACTAGTGATCTTTCTTGTTTTACCTATGTTTGTTTCATGCAGTTCAATAACAGAGTCATATTACTTCTTTTGGAAATATTTTTGAAATCAGAGTTCATGTTCGATATACAAGCAAGCAGACAAGCAGTTCATGCACGATAAGCAAGTTTAATTACTATCTCTAGTGCACAGCGTATCTCGTGAGTCATATCTATTCTTTCAATGACTTTAGCATGTATCTAGTGGACTATCTTCTTATACTATTCAAGGAGATCATCAATATTCAAGCAATCATGCAAGTCTAGGTGCGATGCAATTCGATATGCAACATAATATATCACTTATATATTAATTTTTACCCTTTTTGTTGAGCGGTTATCCTTGCAGCAGACATACAAGTTAGCAACATTTGCATATATATATATATATATATATATATATATATATATATATATATATATATATATATATATATATATATGAATAAGGTTCTCTTTTCCTGTCCGTCTCTGCGTCAAATAATTAGGTATGCAAGAAGGTAAACCTAGTATGCGCCCTAACTACAGATGGCCCACGGAAAACCCATGAATAGTAGTATCTGGGACTACAAGCCCATGCTAACTATTAGACAGGACACCCCCCTAATCGTGAGGACTACAAGCCTCAGGGTGTTTCAATTTCTCCCCTAGGACGAACGATTCCCAGTGCCCCAGGAACGGTTCGAGAGATAAACCTTGAGCACAAGTTGTCCAAAGACTGATGCGATGAATGCAATTCTATTAGATAAAGACTATATAATGCACATTTTTGAGACAAGCAAATACGATATCAAGCGATAGAGCCAGAGCCCTCAATTCTCTTCTTTCAATCAAGTCGATATGTTCGATAATCTCTCGATCAATTCGATAGGTTTTAATCTTCTTTCTTTCAATCAATCGATATGTTTAATAGCAATACTAAATAAGTTATTCAAATAGTTCTATCTCTTTACAAGCGATCAATAAAACATGTTCAAGAAATCTAGTTCTTTTAACTAGTGACAAGCAAGAACAGTTCTATATATCTAGCATGGAAATTCTATCTTGTTTAGCATACGATGGAAACATATGTACATTCTTTTACTCTTGTTTATTTGCTTGGCAGCGGTTCATTCGATAGCGGTGTTCGTGTAACTAGGCATGCAACATTTTATCTTTTCTTAGCATGTCATTGGTTCTATCTTTTTTTTAGAAAAGTATTCAATTTCTCTAGTTAGGCAATAGATTCATTTCAATGACAAGCTATACGAGTTATCTTATTAAATATGTAGAGTAAGGTTCTATCATTCTTCTTTTGGAACTATCTTATTAAGTAGACAAGCATTGCAAAAAGCTCAGATTCATTATTGAGGCATGCAAGAATTAGAGAACGAAGTTCTGCCCACTCACCTAGATCAATCATCTTGTGTTTCGATCAGAAACTCTTCGAGAAGGCTTTCGCTCGAGCCAGCCCATGATAGCTAGTGGACCATGTCAGAATGTATCATGATTCAGATTTGTCTACTAGTCGCGGGTTGGGGAAACCTTAGTGGATATGTGATCATACTTATCAGACCGTAATATATTTATGTGATAGCCCATGATAGCTAGTGGACCATACAACACACGTATGGTCATACTAGCTCCCCTTTATGATTATAGACCGTGCTAGGCCTAAATCGATCACATATCTGTCTAATAGTTTAAGGCACAAGTTTAGTGTTACATTTTTTATTTTGGTTCATTACTGATGATTCCTTGCTCAGTTGCTTTTAGTATATTCCATTATTTCCATGATATCTCTTTACCATACTTGGTTATAATCTAGATATTTTCCATCATTTATTATCGTTACTATTACAGTTTAATAATGTCTGTCAATTAATAGAATCGCTATTTGGTTGTATTCGCTCTATCCTGATTGGATATATTTTTCAGATAATTCATTAGAGAACTGGTGTCCTACGCACTATGGACCGCAGGAGGATGAGCCAGTTGAGCCAGATGAGACAGTTGAGCCCGTAAAGCCACTTGTTGTAATATTAACAATTATGGACACTTAGATGTTGTTATGAGTTGTATTTGATTCTTTTAGACTCTTTTGGAATACAGTAGTATTTTAGGATTTTTATGGAGTTTAGACTAGTATCTCGATTTTGTATTGGTGACTCTTATACTCTTTCTAGTTCTTTTTTATATCGTATTATTCTTCCTCTAGTTTGATATTATGATTGAGTATTGATTATATTATCATGTCATTGTATTATTCCTCCGATGGGAGTCGAGATGGCATGACAGGTACCTTATATATTGTGTAAGATATTTAAATTAATTTTTTGACTTAGAACAACACTCTATGTCGTTCTTACGATATAGGTTGGGCGTAGTTCACCACTCGTGCCCTTATTCCGGGTGCGGGTTATGACAAAAAAAACTATCCAACTCACGATTTGGAGCTAGTAGCAATAGTGTTTGTACTTAAGCTATGGAGTCACTACTTATATGTCGATCGAGTAGAAATATTTACGGATCATAAGAGTTTGAAGTATGTGTTCACGCAGATGTACCTGAATATGAGGCAGAGAAGGTGATTAGAGTTGTTGAAAGATTATTACGTGGAACTTCAGTACCATCCATGTAAGACTAATGTAGTAGCTGATGCACTTAGAAGAAGAGGTGGAGAATTTATGTTGACAACTCAGAAGCTTATTTAGAAGACTTAAGAGAGATGGGTATCAAGATAGTACTTCCACATAGTACAGGAGTTTAGGCTAGTCTATAGATTCAATCAACTTTGGTAGATAGAATCAAACTAGCTCAGGCAGAGGACCCGAAGATTCAAAAGCTTCGAGAAGAATGCGAGTCAGGACTTCGAAAGGAGTTGACAATACATGCGGATGGAACACTAAGGTTTGGATATCGTCTATGCGCACCAAGCAAAAATATTCATCAAGAAGTTATAACTGAAGTACATAGTTTCCAATATTTCATTCATCTTGGAGGCACAAAAATGTACCAAGATATTATGCAACACTTTTGGTGGAACAAAATAGGGAGGAAAATAGTACGCTTCGTATCGCGATATCTGATATGTTAGCAAGTGAAGGCAGAACAACACAGAATAACATGATTATTGCAACCATTTCCTATTTCGGAGTGGAAGTGGGAACAACTCATGATAGACTTTGTGACTGGTTTACCTAGATCACGACTAGTCGAGATGCAGTTTGGGTGATAATAGATTTTCTTACAAAAGTAGCCCACTTTTTTTTCTTTTCGAGTATGATAGTCTATAAAATAATTGGTTGAAATGTATATGCGACATATAGTGAGACAACACGGTGCCCCAGTAAGTATCGTATCGGATCCAGATGTAAACCCCCTCAAATTATATTTTAGGTAGACTAGAAATGGTAAGAATTTTGGTTTAGCTTCAGGTTGATTAAGGTTTAGAAATTAGGGTTGTGTAAACTGGTTCTTTAATCTAAACCCTTGGTGCACCTTACCGTTGCTACAATAATTGGAGCCCAACAATAGCCTTTAATTTCTAATAAATCTTTGCACTCTTGACCTGACAAGCCAACCTAGATACGGGATATTTCTGTCACTCATAAACACACTCCCTTGTACTCTAATTTAATTGCACAACTTTACAGTCACGAATATCAATTCTTTAATCCTATGTCGTGTACCTATGTCGTTGCCATCAATTTGGGGACACAAACTCAACCCGTTTTGACGAACCAAATAAAGGGTCCAAGACTGACACAAAGCCTACATCATTTATGATCTTTGTGTCACTCCCAATTGAGACCCTATGTACTCCCATTTAATTTAAGAGCACATATGATACTTTATTTAATTAAATTAGGGACACTAACTTAACCTAATCCCAACTTAACCCAACACCCATTCATGAGATCCATACAAAACACACAACACCCTCTCATCCTACAAAACACTAAACACCACTTCCCACATCAAATTCTCATAATTTTCTTTTCATGTGTAAATACCCAAATATTAAGGGGCTTATTGGAAAAAAGGTGCTAGGTGTCACCATCTTATTGGTGAAAACCAATGAAGAAACCCTCCCCCAACCTCACATGATCGGTCACCTCATTCTTTCTCTCCCCCTTGCTATGTACAACTCCTTCATGAAGCATCATAACCCTTAATTCAAATTCCCACCCCATCACAGCCACACACTCCCTCTATATTAAAACACACACTCAACCTCGCACATGTGGCCGGCCCTAATCCTTAGGAAAAAACCTAGGAATTCTCCCTCACTCTCTCTCCTCCCTCTACTTACACAACCAACTCCCCTCTCCTTCTTCTTCTTTCTTCTTCTTCTTCTTCTTCTTCTTCTTTTTCTTCTTCTATGTATCATCTATAGGTACTTTGGGATCCTCAGATTTGGACGTTGTACCGGAGCTCCGCCTTCAACATCCGGATCCAGGCAAGTGTACCTTGCCACTCTGTATCTCAGTTCAAGATTTACTATTTATTTCATCTATACATTGTGTGCGATTGGGATCGAAATTATTACTTCGCATATAGGTCATATCCGGGTGTAGACATTCGTCGGTAATGTCTAGTATCGATTGTTAGAGATTTTTCGATACCTTGGTATACCTACATGGTTACATCGGAACCCTATGACACATTCAGACACTGTCATCGTGCCAGACTTCCATGACCAAAATTTGTGATGACTTTAGGATCGTGATTGTTGATAGTTACTTCAGTATAGCAAAACTGTTAGATAGAGGTTCATGTTCAGCGAGCATTCGTTGACCCCATTGGGAGGGGAAGATAGTTACTAGACGTTTGGGCTACTTTGTATACGCTACATATATATTTTTATTTATATAGAGATCCTGTATCCGGAGTCATAGTATCACCCGTGTGACTCTGTGCTCGGAGCTACGGTACACCCCATGTGTCTCTGTTCCTTGGAGCTATGGTTTTATATTTAAAAAGCCCACGTGTCGAACATTATCTTTAAAGTTGCGTGTCAGTTAGGTGGTTATACTAGATTACACCGGTGTATCACATATTTCCTTTCTGTTTTACTATGGCATATTATTTTTGTACCTTGTTACGTCCCTCTGAGGACCTGGTTCCTTTCCAGGCTTAGGCGAGAAGGACTACCCGGAGGAGTATGGACCGGGTGTATATCCAGGAGTAGGACTTGTTACAGAGGACGAGATCCTTCCCGAGGACTTCGTTTAATCTCTGGTAGTGACTTCACCCTGGTCCCGGTAATATTATCTAGTTTGCAGATATCGATCCTAGTTATCTTACTTCTTCCTTTCAATCAATATTTGTATTAGCGGGTTAGTTCCCGTGTGACTCTATTCGTATTTGCATTATGATACTTTTCCAATCTTATTTCCCTTCTACACATTAGTAGATATGATTTTTCTATGTGTTCTATATTCAGATATCTGTGGATGATATTTAGTTTCACTGTCTATGTTTTATATGTTAGATTTTATTATTGTACTTTACAGCTTAGGTGCACTCCGTTGGGTCTATTAGATTGGGATGTCCGTCAAAGTATACCCGCTGGCCATGTCCACGTGGCTCAGTTCCTTATATTTGGAAATAGGGCGTGACATAATTTTTGTGGTGACCCATATAGGTTAGATTTAAATCGTCTTGGTTACCTGACTGTGCCAAGTGAGCCTGCAATTAGGAATCTCATCTACATGCTTGAGTACTTCACATGAAACCTCTATTTCGATTTTATTTTTGCCAATTTGCATCCTGTTTAATTTCTAAATGCTGATCTTAAACATAACTTCTTTTTAGAGTTATAAATCTCCGTAGCGGACGTGTCGCGCAGCCGGGCTATATCCCCTTGACGCAGGGTCATCTGTGTCACAACCCGATTCCGTAGAATCGTTGAGGCGTCCCCCGAATCGTGATCGCCTTGCGGGCCTGGAGTTGCGCCCACACAAGGCTTTAATGATTTGCATAGCAAGCACATATTCAGAGTACGTAGATAAATTGAAACACAGATTTGAAACATGGAAAAGTTCTCTTTATTGATAATGAACATCTATTACAAACTCCTGAACGAGTCAGCTAATATGCCTCACGGGCTTACAAAAGTGTTGACTAAAAATGAGATAGCAGTCCTGTACATTACATCCCTTTATAAACTCAAAATGATAAAGACCTCCGGGCTGGAGGACGGCTTTGCCACGAAGCTGCATTGTGTATGAAGAGTTGCAAGCTTCTGACTCCAAAATGCTTCAACGGGCGCGGTGAAGATGCGCCAACAGCTGGACTGGATCGGGAAGACGACTTCGGCTCCTCGCTCGGTTCGCCTTGGTGCGGAGAACCTGTTTCAACGAGGGTCAGTATGTCAAAACATACTGGTGAAGGCGAGCTAACCGAACTATACCAATCAACGAGGGACAGTCTTAAGGGTACCGTAGAAGCTCCTGTTAAGGTCTTCGAGAAGAGGTCTTGGTACTTGTTAGGGTATCCTCTTATATTACATAGGTCATGGTCGTCTTAACTCTTAGTCATAGTGCAAGTGTCAATAGTAAGAATGGGACGGTTACTGGCCTCAAGGGAAAGGGAATATAACTCGTATTGAGGTGTGGTACAAGTTACGCAATTTAAAACTAAGGGATAAGCACCAGGTCTCAATCTATAAGAATAACTTAACTATCAAGTTCTAACTACTAAGCACACAATTTCAAAATTCAAGAATACAACTATAATCCTAGCAAACTATGTGTCCTTAACAAAGAAATAAATTACTTGGCCTACTATCAGAAGTGTCAGGTGGCACGAGTTGAAAGATAAAGAAAAGAAGAACGTAATTTTGGTCGTCGCACAATTAGCGAACGTTAAGGCCACAAAGGAACAATATGTGAAATAGAGGGGCTCTAGGTAGCATCATGATTTTCCAAGGTGGAGTGGTATACTAGTTGAATGTTCGAGGTATGATCAAGGGAGAAGTGTTGATTGCATTCCTCTAGGCTTCCTAGGGTGCTGTCTACTAATAACAAGACAATGATATAAGTTTATAGTTCTCCAATACTATCTAACTATGAGGGTTAGGTTCAGTCCTAATATTCTCTTTTGGTTTTCTATTGGTTCCTCCATACTAGGGTCAAACATTATGGTAAGCTTCTAACTAACTCTAGTGGTATCTATACTACTCTTAAGTCTTCATAATACATCAAGGGATAATGGTAAACCAGTTTATAGATAAGGAATTCTAGGTTCACTAGATATTCTAAACTTAGTGGTGTGTCTATATCCTCGTTGTAATCTTAATAGGTATGCTACTCTAATTATTATCCTAATAACAGGGGTTCCTATATTCTCAGCAGAAGGCTATACTCAAGAAACTATTAGGGAAGCACATGAATCAAGCATGATACAATTGTTCAAATAGAACAGATAGGAGGAAGATGAATCATAGTCAATTGTGGATGAGATCCAATACTCTAGTCCTAGGTGAAGGCTTGCTCGGTACAGTAACGTAACCGAGATAATATGCTCTCGACCTGCATGGGCCACCACAAAAACATGTCACGCCCCAGTCCTAAAAATACGTAGGACTAAGACACGTAAGCATGCCAGCCGCATGGATATGGCAACTCCAATATATGAAAACCAAATCCACACGTACGCTGTAATATGAATCTCAAATCCACAAGTGGTATAAACATATGTCACAAGTCACAGGGTATAATCTAGATCTCATCCACGAAAATCAAATATGAATAAAATAACCAATGTCTATGAAACTAGATCTCAATAAGGAGTATCTAAAGATGATAGTTGGATGGAAACAAATCCACTACCAACTCAAATGGGAAAAGTAAATACAATATAAGTACAACACCATCAAACAATATAAGTACCAGCTATTAATCACGGCTCGAGAGAAGACGTTCACGAAGCATCTATAACCATCCAAATCTGCGCTCCTGCAAATACTCAAGAACAGGTACACCTGGCAGCGGACCAGGTCCTCAGAGGGACGTAACAAGATACAGAAAATACGAGCCAACTTGAATACAGTAAACATGCATATAATTTGAAAATAAATAAGTACGCTGTACAAGACAATCTATATGAATGCAAATGAGGACAACTTTTCGACGTATGGGCAAGGGTAGTCTACTCGATCTAAGCCTCACAACTCATGCACTCGTCCATGAACATCATCAGCCGGCATACCTCGGGGGTAGCGACCCTCGGACTCCATCAATCGACATACCTCGGGGGTAGCGACCATCGGACACGACCCACCATAGTGCGTGCTAGTGACTACGGTGTTACCAGAGTGGTTAAAGCCCATACGCCTAATGATTGTCCTCTATGATACTAAGTGTCAAGTGTGTGTCAACATATCTAATATATAGTAATGACTGAAAGAAAACTACACATGCAAGAATAAACAGAAATGCAATAAATATACAGAAATATACTAAGCATGCAAAATACTGTAAACAATTTGGCAAGGTATCTTGCCTGGGGTCCTCCTGCTGGTATGAATCAGAGTCCAAGTCACAGTCCAAATAGCCTATGTATTACAAATTCATCACGTCAAAGGATAATTTATTTTAATTTATTTAATTCTGTAATAATTACTCTAAAATCCTATTTTAATCTTATTATTCTGATTTTTAGGTTAATGCCTAAATTTTGTCCAAAGGAATTAAATTTTATCGACTCGAGACTCATGGCACGCAAATCGAGGCGATCTGTTGACCGAAAAGTCAACTGACACAAACTTGACTTTCATGCATGAATTCCTGTAGATTTCAGCGTCAAAACATGTTGGAATTTATGGCTCATCCGAATTCAAATTCGTTTGAAAATTATGGCACATACAAGTTTCGTATCGTGCACCGATGGTTAAATTTTACCCTAGAAGTTCTACAGAATTAACAATATAAAAATACTTCGAAATAAATTCTGGGAAAAACATATGTCAATGATCTCGATATTAGCTTTCCGAAACTTTAAACGGTTCATGATTCTGATTCCTGGTTCTCCCGAAATCACGAAAACATCGAAACACGTCTATTTTTGGACATGCTGTGTTCTACGAATTTTCCAGAATTTAATAATAATAATTTCGTAAAAAAATTATATAATCAGAAATCTAACCTCAATATCTTTCTAACACAAAAAACTAGGCCTCATTTGGAGTCCGGAGCTATGCGCAATGGCTTCTGGAAGATGAAGGAACCCTAGATGGTAATTCTCCAAAATTCGGCTGAAGAAAAATCCTAGAAATAAACTTAAACTAATATATATATAGAGGAGAGAGAAAGCAGTCGCGGCTCAGATCTTGACACGTGGCAGCCATCCAACGCTGCCCGCCCCGCAGTCACTGACAGGCGGGCCCGGCACTGTTTGCTGCGGGCGGCTGACAGGTGGGCCCCCTGTTTGCTGACTGGGCAGAAATAATTTCTTTTTGGGTTTTCTTTTTCAGAAAATAGTTTTTAATTCAGTTTTTGATAATTAACTCAAAATAAATGCTAAAAATAATCAGAAAATTCCCAAAAAATTATAGAAAATATATTTTATTATTTAGAACCTAAAATAAAAGTTTGGGATATTTTTATATAAGTTTGAACATAAAATAAATTCTTCAAAGTCCTAGAAAATTAGTGTTACTAGTTTTTAATTAACTAAAAATTATGGAAAAATCCCAATAATCTAAAATAGCATAAAATAATTCTAAATAAATATTTATATAAGTAAATATACTAAAAAAATTTATTTTCTAATTTACTAAGAGAATATTCTAAATAAATTCAACATCTATAATAAATATAATAATATAAAATATACATAAAATACCTATTTTGGGTGAGGGAGTTTACAATCTACCCAACTTAAAACAATTTCGTCCTCGAAATTAAAATAAGGCATAATTTATTAAATCCTTCACATTCATACATAAGGTACGTCAATCGCAATCTCTTCCAAAAATTTAAATAACAAAATCTATTCAAATCTATCGCGATCATTTTAAAATTAAGATAATCATTGTTTAAATCAAAATTCAACCTATTGTAATCTCTTCTCACTTTTCCAACTCATCAATATCCAAATTTAAATTAAATCCATATAATATCTTTAAGATTTAAATAACCCATATTAAATTTTACCTCACGATCTCCAAGTATCATAATCTCCTCTAGAAGTAATTCGAGTCCAATATTATTCCTATTTTCACTTATAAATTTTTTTTTCAACTTTTTAAATTCCATTCACATCCTCAATATTTCAAATAGGTAGTCCAATCATCAAATTTTTTTTTTAAATCATCAAATTGAAAAATAATTTAAATGCAGTCCACCAATGTTCAAGTCTGAAATTATATATTTATCCTTCAAATTCAAATTGATGATTTTACCTTCAATACTCAAAAATTTAAATTATGTACTTAAGGTATAAATATTGGGTCCTCAATATCAAGATTTTTAAAATTCATTAATCCTCATCATCTTAGTCATTCTTCTAAAATTCTCAAAATTAAATGGCTTGAACCTCTGCCAATCTAATCTTACTCGATTATAATCTAAAAGAAATTCCTCTCGAGTTGCCAATGCACTGCTACCCAACTTAGAATTTACCCATCTATCACAGAAGGCTATATACTTTAAGAAAAATATTCCTTAATTTATTTACTCATGCTATTCAATTATCAAAGTTTTAACACCAAATATATCACCTATGATATACCCTTAATCAATTATAAAAAAGTGTCACTAAGTCATGTGATTAGCCTTATGGGGTATATCTAGTACTATCAGTGTATCAAACTTATACCAAGCACGAGGTTTTGTCTTTTCGAAATAAGGGAAGACGAAGATCAATAATAAAGAGTTCAAGGGCGAGGTAATAGAATAGAAGTATCGAGATCAAGACGTTTAAAGAATTCAAATGGGAATTGTTAAAGTAGTTGTGGATTGATATCCTATTTTGGTAATGCCTATCCACATGCTCGCATCAGTACATTTATGTAACGGATACGATATGCTTAGACATATCTAGAGGGCAAGTTCATTCATCTACTAATCACTAGATATCTCAATCCACGTAAAGTAGTTATACGAAGGGCGAACCACGCTTACTATGGTTGATCAGACCGTAGTACACTG
This sequence comes from Iris macrosiphon, assembly GCA_036927795.1. Taxonomy (NCBI): domain Eukaryota; kingdom Viridiplantae; phylum Streptophyta; class Magnoliopsida; order Asparagales; family Iridaceae; genus Iris; species Iris macrosiphon. The sequence goes on along the minus strand of JAYESA010000003.1, from coordinate 64,514,198 downwards.
ATTCTGAAATGTATTAATGTATGCATCCACTAATACATATATAGTGAACAAGCTTGATGAAAGAATAAGCTTGCAAAACTAGACTATAATAGCGGCATAAGTCAAGGTGGTACAATAATTATAGGTACGCTAGATGATGATGAAAGGAGGTACAAGTCAATTCAAGTTCACAAAAACAAAACAAAAGAAATAGAATAAGCAATAATAATAAAGATTCTACAAGTCTCTATAGTTATCATACAACCTCCTTGTCTATGTCGCTAGTCGACCAAATGGGGGCAAGGACCTCTAAATTCTATTGTCTGAATAAATACTGTCGTCTTATGCTAGCATACAATTAATGTTGTTCAATCACACTTCAATAATAGGTCAAAAGACTATATGATACTAGGTTGTGAGGTATACTACCCAACTTAAAATAATAAACTAATACTGTGACAGTCTTAAGGGTACCGTAGAAGCTCCTGTTAAGGTCTTCGAGAAGAGGTCTTGGTACTTTTTAGGGTATCCTCTTATATTACATAGGTCATGGTCGTCTTAACTTTTAGTCATAGTGCAAGTGTCAATAGTAAGAATGGGACGGTTACTGGCCTCAAGGGAAAGGGAATATAACTCATATTGAGGTGTGGTACAAGTTATGCAATTTAAAACTAAGGGATAAGCACCAGGTCTCAATCTACAAGAATAACTTAACTATCAAGTTCTAACTACTAAGCACACAATTTCAAAATTCAAGATTACAACTATAATCCTAGCAAACTATGTGTCCTTAACAAAGAAATAAATTACTTGGCCTACTATCAGAAGTGTCAGGTGGCACGAGTTGAAAGATAAAGAAAAGAAGAACGTAATTTTGGTCGTCGCACAATTAGTGAACGTTAAGGCCACAAAGGAACAATATGTGAAATAAAGGGGCTCTAGGTAGCATCATAGTTTTCCAAGGTGGAGTGGTATACTAGTTGAATGTTCGAGGTATGATCAAGGGAGAAGTGTTGATTGCATTCCTCTAGGCTTCCTAGGGTGCTGTCTACTAATAACAAGACAATGATATAAGTTTATAGTTCTCCAATACTATCTAACTATGAGGGTTAGGTTCAGTCCTAATATTCTCTTTTGGTTTTCTATTGGTTCCTCCATACTAGGGTCAAACATTATGGTAAGCTTCTAACTAACTCTAGTGGTATCTATACTACTCTTAAGTCTTCATAATACATCAAGGGATAATGGTAAACCAGTCTATAGATAAGGAATTCTAGGTTCACTAGATATTCTAAACTTAGTGGTGTGTCTATATCCTCGTTGTAATCTTAATAGGTATGCTACTCTAATTATCATCCTAATAACAGGGGTTCTTATATTCTCAGTAGAAGGCTATACTTAAGAAACTATTAGGGAAGCACATGAATCAAGCATGATACAATTGTTCAAATAGAACAGATAGGAGGAAGATGAATCATAGTCAATTATGGATGAGATCCAATACTCTAGTCCTAGGTGAAGGCTTGCTCGGTACAGTAACGTAACCGAGATAATATGCTCTCGACCTGCATGGGCCACCACAAAAACATGTCACGCCCCAGTCCCAAAAATACGTAGGACTAGGACACGTAAGCATGCCAGCCGCATGGATATGGCAACTCCAATATATGAAAACCAAATCCACACGTACGCTGTAATATGAATCTCAAATCCACAAGTGGTATAAACATATGTCACAAGTCACAGGGTATAATCTAGATCTCATCCATGAAAATCAAATATGAATAAAATAACCAATGTCTATGAAACTAGATCTCAATAAGGAGTATCTAAGGATGATAGTTGGATAGAAACAAATCCACTACCAACTCAAATGGGAAAAGTAAATACAATATAAGTACAACACCATCAAACAATATAAGTACCAGCTATCAATCACGGCTCGAGAGAAGACGTCCACGAAGCATCTATAACCATCCAAATCTGCGCTCCTGCAAATACTCAAGAACAGGTACACCTGGCAGCGGACCAGGTCCTCAGAGGAACGTAACAAGATACAGAAAATATGAGCTAACTTGAATACAGTAAACATGCATATAATTTGAAAATAAATAAGTACGCTGTACAAGACAATCTATATGAATGCAAATGAGGACAACTTTTCGACGTATGGGCAAGGGTAGTCTACTCGATCTAAGCCTCACAACTCATGCACTCGTCCATGAACATCATCAGCCGGCATACCTCGGGGGTAGCGACCCTCGGACTCCATCAATCGACATACCTCGGGGGTAGCGACCATCGGACACGACCCACCATAGTGCGTGCTAGTGACTACGGTGTTACCAGAGTGGTTAAAGCCCATACGCCTAATGATTGTCCTCTATGATACTAAGTGTCAAGTGTGTGTCAACATATCTAATATATAGTAATGACTGAAAGAAAACTACACATGCAAGAATAAACAGAAATACAATAAATATACAAAAATATACTAAGCATGCAAAATACTGTAAACAATTTGGCAAGGTATCTTGCCTGGGGTCCTCCTGCTGGTATGAATCAGAGTCCAAGTCACAGTCCAAATAGCCTATGTATTACAAATTTATCACGTCAAAGGATAATTTATTTTAATTTATTTAATTCTGTAATAATTACTCTAAAATCCTATTTTAATCTTATTATTCTGATTTTTAGGTTAATGCCTAAATTTTGTCCAAAGGAATTAAATTTTATCGACTCGAGACTCATGGCACGCAAATCGAGGCGATCTGTTGACCGAAAAGTCAACTGACACAAACTTGACTTTCATGCATGAATTCCTGTAGATTTCAGCGTCAAAATATGTTGGAATTTATGGCTCGTCCGAATTCAAATTCGTTTGGAAATTATGGCACATACAAGTTTCGTTTCGTGCACCGATGGTTAAATTTTACCCTAGAAGTTCTACAGAATTATCAATATAAAAATACTTCGAAATAAATTCTGGGAAAAACATATGTCAATTATCTCGATATTAGCTTTCCGAAACTTTAAACGGTTCATGATTCTGAATCCTGGTTCTCCCGGAATCACGAAAACATCGAAACACGTCTATTTTCGGACATGCTGTGTTCTACGAATTTTCCAGAATTTAATAATAATAATTTCGTAAAACAAATTATATAATCAGAAAGCTAACCTCAATATCTTTCTAACATAAAAAACTAGGCCTCATTTGGAGTCCGGAGCTATGCGTAATAACTTCTGGAAGATGAAGGAACCCTAGATGGTAATTCTCCAAAATTCGGCTGAAGAAAAACCCTAGAAATAAACTTAAACTAATATATATATAGAGGAGAGAGAAAGCAGTCGTGGCTCAGATCTTGACACGTGGCAGCCATCCAACGCTGCCCGCCCCGCAGTCACTGACAGGCGGGCCCGACACTGTTTGCTGCGGGCGGCTGACAGGTGGGCCCCCTGTTTGCTGACTGGGCAGAAATAATTTCTTTTTGGGTTTTCTTTTTCAGAAAATAGTTTTTAATTCAATTTTTGATAATTAACTCAAAATAAATGCTAAAAATAATTAGAAAATTCCCAAAAAATTATAGAAAATATATTTTATTATTTAGAACCTAAAATTAAAGTTTGGGATATTTTTATATAAGTTTGAACATAAAATAAATTCTTCAAAGTCCTAGAAAATTAGTGTTACTAGTTTTTAATTAACTAAAAATTATGGAAAAATCCCAATAATCTAAAATAGCCTAAAATAATTCTAAATAAATATTTATATAAGTAAATATACTAAAAAATTTTATTTTCTAATTAACTAAGAGAATATTCTAAATAAATTCAACATCTATAATAAATATAATAATATAAAATATACATAAAATACCTATTTTGGGTGAGGGAGTTTACACGAACAGCTCGATCAATACTCCTTCCACTCTTTCCAATCTTGAAATTGAAGTGCAGTTCAATGAACGAAAACAATGAAATCATCAAAACCCTTCAGAAAAACCCAAGCAAATCCAAAACCAACTCAAAGCACGAAAGCAACAAGCGACATTAAAAACCGAGGCAATAAAAGATAGCAGCGGAGAAGTCCCTCATGACTCTGCCGCTAAGTCGATCCTTGGGACGCGGTCCACTGAATATGGGAATTGATTATGAAGAAACAAATCCATAACGAGGACGAGTTCTTAATTCAATCTATCCCGATCGAACGATACCGTCTTGTGTTTCTTAGCCGCGCTCCTCGAATAGGAGGAACGGGGCGCTACATCCTACCCAACTAATTGGAAGTTTCATCCCGAAACTTAGGAATAGAACCAACCGTTAGGGATTATTTGGTTGAGGTAGAAGCTTAGAGGGGAGTGGACAATCCCGAGCTATATGGTCTGGCCCGCCACAGTTGAAGCATAGACCTTTTCTGCTGTAACATCTATCGGTAGTGTGCCCTTGCCTTTTACAGTAATCATAGAATGGTCTCGGGTTTCCCTTTTGTGAACCACCGTGGTTAGGGCGCTTTGCAGCGGTGTTTCCTCTCTCGTTACCTTGGCGTTTATGATTGTAGGTATGCACAGCGCCGGTGGAAACGTGAGGATACTGCGGTTCAAGAGATAGGGCATGATTCATTACTTCATACATTGTACGATACTGATTATTGACCACGTGCGCATGGATGGCAGGGCCCAGACCACCTTCAAACCTTCTTGCTTGACTCGCTACATCAGGTAAATAGGCCTTAGCGAATTTGGAGAGTCGGTTAAATTCGGCGGAGTATTGCTTCACTGTCATACTGCCCTGCCGCAGCTGCACGAAATCATTCTCCATTTGACGTTGTACTGGAGGGGGTACATACTCCTCTTCGAACGCGACACGAAAGGTCGTCCACGAGATCGCCTCCTCTTCGTGATCAAATTGGAGAGATCGTCGATGCACGTTCCACCAATCATGTGCGTTGAGGCGGAGCTGAAGTTGCGCGCATGTGACGCGCTTCTCTTCGGGGACCTCTAGCAGAACGAAGTGATCTTCAAGTTCTGCTAGCCAATCTAGAGCTACCACTGGATCCTCAGTCCCGTTGAATAGGGTGTTACAGACTTTCTTGAAGTGGCCCAAGTTGAAGGCAGTCACGTCCCTCGGCCTTGGAATTGGTGGCGTCTCTACTTCAAGCACGGGCTGTTCCACCGGAGTCGTTGTTGTTACGGCGGAATGGTTGGCAGCCAAAGTTTGAACGATCTGTTGCAGGGCATCTACCTGCTTCTGTTGGACTGAGAATCGGGTTTCTAGATTGCTCTCGAGCTTGGCTTGGCGAGCTTCGTCTCGTTGTCGTTGCGATTCTAACATTTGCATCACCCGCTCAAGCGGGTCAACTTGAGACATGCCTCATTGGCTCCGAGAGCTTCCCGAAGTGCCCGAACTACTTTCTTGTGTTTCGTTCGGTGCTAGCGCTGCAGATTGCGCTGGAGCCATTCCTTCAAAAGAAGGTAAATTATATTAGAATCGTAATGTATTATGGACATATTGCATGAACGTATCTCATTTTGGCCTAGCGAGTTCAAGAGTTCGCACAAGAATTTGATCGTTAAAGGAACTTTTCCAGTGCGAGAGTCTAAGGAACTTGAATCTGTGCTCTGATACCATTATGTCACGACCCGATTCCGTAGAATCGTTGAGGCGTCCCCCGAATCGTGACCGTCGTGCGGGCCTGGAGTTGCGCCTGCACAAGGCTTTAATGATTTGCATAGCAAGCACATATTCAGAGTACGCAGATAAATTGAATCATAGATTTAAAACATGCAAAAGTTTTCTTTATTGATAATGAACATCTATTACAAACTCCTGAACGAGTGATCTAATATGCCGCACGGGATTACAAAAGTGTTGACTCAAAATGAGATAGCAGTCCTGTACATTACATCCCTTTATAAACTCAAAATGATAAAGACCTCCGGGCTGGAGGACGGCTTTGCCACAAAGCTGCATTGTGTATGAAGAGTTGCAAGCTTCTGACTCCAAAATGCTTCAAGGGGTGCGGTAAAGATGCGCCAACAGCTGGACTAGATCGGGAAGACGACTTCGGCTCCTCGCTCGGTTCGCCTTGGTACGGAGAACCTGTTTCAACGAGGGTCAGCATGTCGAAACATACTGGTGAAGGCGAGCTAACCGAACTATACCAATCAACACGTTGTTTTAGTGAAGCATGCATAATTATGGGTTTCTATCTTGCCTTAGTTCATTTACAAGTAAGCAGCATATAGAATTTACTGAAAATGAACGTGCCACCGTTAGGTGGATTTTACCTGTCCGTCTGAATTACCTGCACAATACTTACCTTGCCTTCCCTGCCACGAAGACACAAGTTAGTATGCAACAGGTTTAAATATACATAGGGATCACTGGCATGATGCCACGAAGGGACGGGTTATAGTCTCAAGACACAAATGATATACAACGCAGGTGGCGAGCCCCGCTGCATAACACTTTGCCCCATAACATACGACTATACATACGTTCCGTCCGGATCGGATCGGTCCCAGCGCCCCGGTGACCGTCCGCGGAACTCATAACATACCTTGTGCACAAGTTGTCCGTGATCAAACAACACTCATAGAATTAGTTCCATAGCATAACGGTTTTCCATAGTCTTCCTGACAGTTTATTTTATAACAGGCATAATTCCATACTTAGCACGATTCATAGAACAGTTATAAATGAACTAGTATACAGGATGATAACCGTTCATAAGTTTAGTTGACAAGCAATAATTCCAAGTCTATTCCCTTTTTATCGTGATCTATTTTATTATTACTTGGTATCGTTTGATCGGGGCAAAGAAGAATACAAGATTTTAGGGTGTGAAGCTTGGAAGCAGGGCTAGCTAATCGGGTTGGTAGCCACTCACTTGGTTGGAAGGAAAGGGGAAGGAAAGAGGCGCTTCACGACTCCTCTCGTAAGCCGCCTACTGCTCGTTCACCTGCATCACGAACAGCTCGATCAATACTCCTTCCACTCTTTCCAATCTTGAAATTGAAGTGTAGTTCAATGAACAAAAATAATGAAATTATCGAAACCGTTCAAGAAAACCCAAGCAAATCCAAAACCAACTCAAAGCACGAAAGTAACAAGCGACATCGAAAACTGAGGCAATAAAAGATAGCAGCGGAGAGGTCCCTTCTGACTTTGTCGCTAAGTCGATCCTTGGGGCACGGTCCACTGAATATGAGAATCGATTCCGAAGAAACAAATCCATAACGAGGACGAGTTCTTAATTCAATCTATCCCGATCGAACGATACCGTCTTGTGTTTCTTAGCCGCGCTCCTCAAATAGGAGGAACGGGGTGCTACAATATGGGGAACCGACACTGGGGCATGTTCTTCTGTTGACCCAACTCCCCAGGGACTATCATCTGGGAAGCCAGAGGTGCCTCCAGACTGGCACCAGACTCTACACCAGGCAGGTCATGAGGGCCAGAGGACCGCAAGACAAGAGGAGTAACAGTTGCCTCCACCACCTCTATTTCCTCCACAGATGCCATATATGCCTTTCCTACCTGGTCAAACCATGGATGGGCCACAGATGTGCCAGATGGTCTATGCTATGATACAGGCCCAGCAGCAGGTCCAGCAACAGGCTCAGCAACAGGCCCCGCAGCGCCAGGCTGAGACCTTAAGAGAGAGAGAGTATTATGACGGCTTTGGGACAGGCGTCACCACCATCTCGCCAGTCGACGATGGGTTCTGTCATAGACTTCCATCATATGATACCACTTCCATTTTCTGGCATGGAGGAGCCAACGGAGGTACACACATGGCTCACCAACATTCAACACCAGTTGGAGGCCACCGATCTCCCGAGGCATAGATGGATGACCGTTGTCAGGATGTAGCTTACCGGCAACTCTCATCACTGGTAGCTTTCAGAGGAGGAGCGTTTAGGGCCCGATTGGGTCATTTGGGAGGAGTTCTCTAGGCTCTTCCAGGAGATGTTTATTCCTTCTACTGCCAGAGCGGAACTTCGGGACAGGTTCCCAAACCTCAGGCCCCAGTTTGACCATTGAGGAGTACAATGCCGAGGTCCTCCGTTTGAGCCATTTTATACCATACTTGATTCCGACTGAGGAAAAGAAGGCAGAAAAGTTCTACGAAGGCCTGAGTTTTGAGACGCAGAGATTCATTGAATCTATAGCCCCCACCTCCTACTCTGAGGTTCTATTAGCAGCTCGACGCCATGATTACATCAACAAGATGGAGGCCAGTCTGACGCACTCATGTGCATCATCATTGTCAGTTTGAGCTCCGCAGGGAGGACCTTCGAAACGTCCTATGGTACCGCAGCAGCAGAGAGAAGCACCTTTGTAGGGAGCAGTGATTCCCACATGCCATTACTACGGCAAGAGGGGACACTTGTTGAGGGATTGTCGACGGAGGTTGGGAGTATGCCTATGATGTGGATTTGACCAGCATGCAGTCCGGGATTGCCTAGACCAGAGGACTCCAGTACTGATGGTTTATCGACCAGCCTTGCCAGCACCGAGGCCTTACCAGCAACCTCCCTGACCGAGGCCGCCCTACGCAGGAGTTGGGGCACTGCGACCACCAGCACCAGGAGAAAATCAGAGGAGGCTACCCTTGGCCCCACAGGCAGTTCGATACCAGCAGGCTCGACAACAGCCGAGGGCACCAGTACCAGGACATGGCCAAGCCCTTGCGATGACCAGTTCCTTTAAAGAGGTAAGCATTCAAGTCTGTTTACTATCAAAGAGAGCTTACTTCACCTTGGTACCGTACCCATTGAGGAGGCAGAGGCAGCTGAAGAGGTGATCAAAGGTACTATCTTAGTAGCTTCATTACCAGCAGTAGTATTATTTAATTCTGGTGCCACACACTCTTTCATAGCTATTAGTTTTGTGGCCACCCATAAAATAGCAACTGCACCTCTTCCGAAGATTAAGAGGATTCTTACAGAAGGTGGAATAGTACCAGTTAGCGATACTTATAGATCTTGTTCAGTAGTTGTTTGCGGGCCAGAGATACGTGCCCGATTTCTAGTCTTCTCCACGTCGGACTATGAAATTTTCCTAGGCATGGATTGGTTGAGACAATACCATACGACACTAGATTATCGTCGTGGTTGCGTTATATTTAGACCACCAGATTATCCTGAGTTTAAGTTTCTTCGGGGAGCCCGAGAGCATGGTGTCCAACCTACCTTAGTGGCACACATTGCAGAAGGTGAACTGGTGTACCCTTGCTTTATATCAGAGTTTGAGGATGTGTTTCCAGAGGATCTTTCAGGCCTGCCACTTGACAGAGAGATAAAGTTTACTATAGAGTTGACTCCCAGAGCCGAGCCAGTTACTTCCCCTGTCTACAGACTAGTACCGAAGGAGTTGGTTGAGTTGAAGGTCCAAGTAGATGATTTCTTAGACAAGGGTTTCATTCGGGCTAGTGTTTCTCTATGGGGAGCACCCATCTTATTTATGCCGAAGAAGGACGGGACGTATGTTTGTGTATCGATTACAGGACGCTAAATGCTGTAATGATAAAGAACAAGTACCCCTTGTCGTGCATCAATGATTTATATGATCAGTTGAGTGGCGCATGTATATTCTCGAAGATCAATCTCAGATTCGGCTATCATCAGATCAAGGTAAGAAAGGAGGACATTTCGAAGATAATTTTTTGGATGAAGTACGGGCACCATGAGTTTTTAGTTATGCCGTTTGGTTTAACCAATGCGCCAGCAGTATTTATGAGCCTAATAAACAAGGTTTTCCACTAGTACTTGTTTAAGTTCATGGTGGTATTTATTGACGATATCTTGGTATATTCCAAGAGCTTGGAGAAGCACAAGGAGCATCTCAGGATCGTGTTGGAGACGCTGAGGCAGGAGAGGCTGTATGCCAAGCTCAACAAATATGAGTTCTGCTTGGATATGGTACCATTCTTGGGTCACATAAAGAGATGGACTATCAGTTGACCCGGAGAAGATCACCGCAGTGGAGACGTAGCCTACCCCTACATCGATTACGGAGGTTAGGAGTTTTCTCGGACTTGTCAGATATTATCGGAGGTTCGTGGAAAACTTTCGAGGATCGTTGCACCTATGACGCTGCTGATGTGTAAAGGCGAGAAGTTTTTCTGGACTAAGAAGTGTCAAACGACTTTCGATGAGCTGAAGAAGCGTCTGACGTCAGCACCAATTTTAACACTTTCTTCTAGATCTGGAGGATTTGTGGTGTATAGCGATGCGTCTGGGAGCAGATTAGGATGTGTATTAATGCAGCACGGTAAGGTGATAGCTTACACATCGAGACAGTTAAGGGTTCATGAGAAGAACTACCCGACACACGATCTAGAGCTAGCTGCAGTAATATTTGTACTAAAGCTATGGCTGTAGTACCTTTATGGAGAGTGGGTTAAGATTTATACAGATCACAAAAGTCTGGAGTATGTCTTTACTCAAAAGGAGCTCAACATGAGACAGAGACGTTGGCTAGAGTTGATAACAGACTCTGATATTGAGTTGCAGTACCACTCTGGCAAGACGAATGTTATAGCAGATGCCTTAAGCAGGAAGCCCATGGTATACTTTTTGATGACTCAGTGATATTTGTTAGAGGATCTTCAGAAGTTTGGGATAGAGGTTGTATTGCCAGGAATGGGTGGACAAATGGCCAGTCTAGAGGTTCAGCCTACATTGGTTGAAAGGATCAAGGCAGCCCTGCCTATCGATGCGAGATTCCGATGACTGCGGGAGAGGACAGAGGCCGCCATACAGACAGGACACCAGATTCACAAAGACGAAACATTGAGGTATCAAGATCGCCTATATATTTCGAGTGGCGAGCTACACCAGGAGTTGATGACTGAGGCCCATAACTCGATTTATTCTATTCATCCCGGGGGTATGAAGATGTACCAAGATTTGAGGCAACACTACTGGTGGCATGAGATGGAGAGGGAGATTGCGAGATTCGTGGCGAGATATTTGGTTTGTCAGCAAGTCAAGGCCAAACATCAGAGGACTGCAGTACTATTGCAGCCATTTTCCATTACCAAATGGAAGTGGGAGCACGTTACCATGGACTTCGTCACGGGACTTCCAAGGAGCCCTAGCGGAAAGGATGCAGTCTGGGTTATCGTGGACCGACTCACCAAGTCGGCATATTTTTTGCCCTTCAGAGTTGGACAGTCCACGGAGACATTGGATGACATGTATATGAGGCAGATAGTACGACTACTTGGAGTACCTGTTAGCATTATATCGAATCATGATTCTAGATTCACGTTATATTTCTGGTGGAGTATGCAGAAGAGTCTAGGAAGTCGCCTTAAGTTCAGCACTGTATATCATCCACAGACTGATGGTTAGTCAGACCGCACGATTCAGATACTAGAGGATATATTGTGAGCTTGCATGATCGACTTTGGAGGATCTTGGGAGGACCATCTCCACTTGGTAGAATTCTCCTACAACAACAGCCACCAAGCAAACATATAGATGGCACTTATGAGGTACTGTATGGCAGGAAGTGTAGGTCGTCGATATGTTGGTGTGACATGAAAGAGCGTCAGATACTTGGTCCAGTGTTGATGACACAGACAGTGGAGAAGGTGAAGCAGATTCAGGGCCACCTGTGCGCAACACAGGACAAGCAGAAATATTGGGCAGATGCGCATCACAGACCTTTGGAATTCAAGAAAGGTGACTATGTGTTTTTGAAAATATCGCCTACTCATGGTACTATCAGATTTGGAGGCAGAGGCAAGCTGAGTCCGTAATACATCGAGCATTTTGACATTTTAGAGCGAGTTGGCGAAGTGGCTTATCATCTTGCATTGCCTCCATCATTAGAAGGAGTGCACGACGTATTTCACATATCATAGTTGAGGAGATACGTGGCAGACCCTAGCCAAGTGCTCGATCATTCAAAGATTACAGTCTGACCCAATTTATCATATGCGGAGCAGCCAGTAAGGATACTCGATCGCAGTGAGAAGATTTTAAGGGGACAAACTATTCGACTGGTCAGGGTTACATTGAAGCATCATTCGCCGGATGAGTCTACCTAGGAGCATGAGGATTCCATTCTACATTGTTTCTTGTATTTATTTGAGGATCGAGGTACAAATTTATGTACTGTAATTCGATTACCTGTTGACTTTTTAAATTCTCTTAACTCTTTTTCGTGCTTTGCTTTTAATTTTCGGGACAAAATTCTTCTAAATTGGAAAGGATGTAAACCCCCTCAAATTATATTTTAGGTAGACTAGATATGGTAAGAATTTTAGTTTAGCTTCAGGTTGATTAAGGTTTAGAAATTAGTGTTGTGTAGACTGGTTCTTTAATCTAAACCCTTGGTGCACCTTACCGTTGCTACAATAATTGAAGCCTAACAATAGCCTTTAATTTCTAATAAATCTTTGCACTCTTGATCTGACAAGCCAACCTAGGCACTGGATATTTTTGTCACTCACAAACACACTCTCTTGTACTCTAATTTAATTACACCACTTCCAAGTCATAAAAATCAATTCTTTAATCATATGTCGTGTACCTATGTTGTTGCTATCGATTTGGGGACACAAACTCAATCCGTTTTGCCGAACCAATTAAAGGATCCAAGACTGACACCAAGCCTACATCGTTTATGACCTTTGTGTCACTCCCAATTGAGACCCCTTGTACTCCCATTTAATTTAAGTGCACATATGATACTTTGTTTAATTAAATTGGGGACACTAACTTAACCTAACCCCAACTTAACCCAACACCCATTCATGAGGCCCATACAAAACATACAACACCCTCTCATCCTACAAAATATCAAACACCACTTCCCACATCAAATGCTCACCATTTTTCTTTTATGTGTAAACACCCAAATGTTAAGGGACTTAATGGCAAAAAGGGTGCTAGGTGTCACCATCCTATTAGTGAAAACCAATGAAGAAACCCACTCCCAACCTCATATGACCGGTCACCTCATCCTCTCTCTCTCCACCTTGCTATATACAACTCCTTCATGAAGCATCATAACCCTTAATTCAAATCCCCACCCCATCACAACCACACAATCCCTCTATATTAACACACACACTCAACCCCCCACATGTGGTCGGCCCTAATCCGTAGAAAAAAACCTAGGAATTCCCCCTCACTCTCTCTCCTCTCTCTACTTACACAGCTAACTCCCCTCTTCTTCTTCATCTTCATCTTCTTCTTCTTCATTCTTCTTCTTCTCTTGCTCCACCACACTGCTGCTACCACCGCTACTGCCACCATCACCCTCCTCCATGACGCGATGACCTGACACAACCACGACAACATCACCATGACCCCACAGTTGAGAACCACTACCTTCATACTACCGAGCACCACCACCACTACCCCGGTCGACACGCGCACCACCCCCGCGGTCGACGCCATCCCTGACCGAAGCCGCAGCATCGCCGCTGCCACTACCCGCAGCCTCCTGGGTAACTCCTCATCCTTATTATTATTTGTGTAGTTGTTTGTGTGTGCTAAGAAACCCTAGTTAGGGTTAGGGTTTCATAAATATTTCCCATGCATAATCTAATGGCATTGTTGAGGTTATATATATATATATATATATATATATATATATATATATATATATATATATATATATATATATATGGAATGGTTTTATAACAATTATTGTGGTTATATATATGTAAGCTTGATATTTTAGAACAAATTATTTGAGTATACTCTATACGTGAACATTATGTGTTTTTAGGGGCGTTAACTAAATTGGGTGTATAAAATTACGGCTATGATTACAGGGATGGTATGGTCGAGGATGAGCATAACTTAGATGACTGAAATTACGGTGATGAATATTAGGGATTAAAGATTTTGTTTGAGGACGTTTTACTAATTGTTGATCATATTTGATGCAACGTTACCTTAGTCAACTTGGGTCAACCCTCTAGTTAGTATCTATGTGAGCTTTGTAACTAAGACATAAGCCTATGCTAGACGTGTTGTCATCTCTTATTTTAGATAGTATCGAGCTAGATTATTAATTAATTTTATATATCATCTCTAGGCACTTTGGGATCCTCTGACTTGGATGTTGTACCAGAGCCCCGCCTTCATCATCCGAATCCAGGCAAGTGTACCTTGCTACTTTGTATCTCAGTTCCAGATTTACTATTTATTTTATCTATACATTGTGTTCGCTTGGGATCAGAATTGTTACTTCGCATCCGGGTCGTATCCGGGTGCAGACGCTCGTCAGTAACGTCTAGTATCGATTGTTAGAGGTTTCCTGATACCATGATATACCTACTTGGTTACATCGGAACCCTAAGACATATTCAAACACTGTCATCGTGCCAGACTTCCTTTGGTTCAACTCTCAACCCTACCATATATAACCTAATATTTTCTCTCCCTCTTCACTTTTTTATTTCTCACCCTCCCTTTAGTTTTCTCTCCACATTTCCATAGGCAAGTACACCTTTCATGAGAAATAGAGAAACCCTTCATACTATTATTCTATTATATTTATTATGTATTTTTAAGCACTTTTAGTTCTTGGAGTTTTCTGTCTTGATGGATGAATTAGTATAGATCTATATTTCTAAACTTAGGATTTTATAGCTTCATGAGTTTTTCTTAGTTTTGATCTATTAAACTTATGTCTTTGAAAACCTATTTTTCTACATGATATAACTTTCAATTTAGAGTATTTCGGCTTTTGGTTCACCCCATTTGGACTTGAAATGAGGATTTTATGAATAAAATAATATTTTAGTTTTGGGAGCTTTTTTGCTATGGCCGAACCTGTTATTGGAGAAGAAGAAGTTTCCATGCGGCTAGTGAGCATATGCGGCGGAGAGTGCCATACGGACCGATAGGGTTATACGGCCTAAACTCTTGTCGCATACTGACAGCATACGTCCATCTTGTTCGACGCATGACTGCTGATTTGTATAAGTATCCTTGAATACCTTGTGCTTTCACTCGCTGAACGAATGAGAAATTCACTAAGTCCAAGAGACCTCCATGCGACATCGACCCTATGCGGCATCGAACTCCATGCGTCACCGATACTCATGCGGCCTGGAGAACATGCGGCCATTAATTTCCTTGGACGCATGGCTCTGAAATAGTTGGCACTTATTTATATAATTTTGTCTTTTCTTCCTGAGACACTTTTTGGCTTATCACATCAATTACTTTATGTCACATAACTGACACTTTATTTATTGACCGTCACTTCAATACTTGTCCCAAGGAGTAGACCTTAACCCTTAGCATGTGGTCAGGACTTGTCATACGACCTAACTTTATGCGACCTGACTTCATGCGACCTAACTTCATGCAGCCTCACGTCATGCGGCCTGACTTCATATGTGTCTAGGATCTATATGCGGCTAGGATTCATATGCTGTCAGGATTTGCCATACGACCTGCCTTCATATGCAGCCTAGAATTCCCATACGGCCTAGAGACCCATGTGGCCTTGCTTATTTTGATTGAATATCTTCTTGATTCATGTGATCAAATGTATAATGGGTAATTGGACTCAAATACTGTATCCGTGCTGATACCCCTATTGCCTGATTATTGTTCATAATTTAATGTGGGTATGACATACCGTGTCACATGTTAAGTAATTATATTTGGGTTGTGCATCGAGAATGCCTCCAAATTCCTGAATGTGTGATATTATATATATATATATATATATATATATATATAGTTTCTCCAGCACGGACATAATAAGAGAATTAACTACCAAAGCGTGGCTAGGATATTGATTATCTGAATGTTGCATACACGCTCGGGGGAATCCAGATTTGACTTCCATTGATTCGCATCTAGCTTGCCCGTACTTTGTACGACATCTTAAGAAAAATTCTCACGTGACCACGCCTTGAGATTTTAAGCACAACATAGGGCTAATTAGGTAACTAAAAGTGGTAGGTAACTAGAAGTGGTAGTAACATTTGGAGGAAACAGTATCCCGAGATCATGCCAACGGACCTTTCCACAGAGATTCATTCTAAATGCGCTGTGGGCTGACTACCACAAATACTGAATATCATCTACCTTAATGGAGTGCAGTATCTGACTTATTATTATGCCGAACCACTATTTCAATATAGAACACTGGAACCGTTAATATCGTATTTTTAGTGCAGTAGTCCTACGGGGGACTGGTGCATCTTGCAAGTGCTTATTTTTTTTATTTGTTTCGGTTAACTCATGTTCGTCACTGGTGTGATCTGAGGATACTTATTATGCATAATTTCTGAGATAACCTCAAACTCCATAAAATATTAAGCCGTACGAATGATTGGCTGATATAAAAAATAAATTTGGCTGTGATTGTATTATTTAGCTAGTAGCCTAAGAAAGTGGACTGTCATAATGTGATGGTTCAACCCTTGTCCTTGTTTGGTAGTAGGGTTTGGCCTTTGCGCTAGGATATGCCATAGAACTAAGTTACGACACGGAACCTATATATTATTATATGTTTTCCCTGGGTTTTTGTTTCTCCATTTCGTACTTTCTTTGTGGTACTTTCTATTTGGGGTCTAACCCCACTGGTTTTGCATGGCCATATTTTGAGCCAGCACCCGAGGATCCAGCATACCTTTCCCCTACTCATGGTACGTACCAGGAACATGCTCGCAGGGGATAGCGAGTGGGTTTTCTTCTTCCCTGCTCGTCATTGGCGTTTAGCCACCGACACCTGTTAGCCGGCTCGTCTGGACATTAGTTTTCTTACATGATTGTATTAAATCAGACTGCAACTGATCATTGTCATGTACTTATGTTACTCTTCCAGCTTCTTATTTTGCACAGCTGGACTCCAGAATATTTTGAAAAAGCGTTTGGGATACCTTATTGCTTATTATATATGCTCTATGCTTACTGCTTCTTGTTTGAATGATTGAGACATAGAAATTCTTGACCATAGGATACTTGATTGTAGCATGCACCCCCTTGTATTATACATCCGTGATCATCGTACGACGTATAATACCTTGTACGGGGTAGCTGTCCATGTTCGTCTCAGTAGTTCGTTACTGGGGCGTAAAAATTCTTCTCTGTGCAGCTCCATGATTGGAGACTGCCTCGGTGATCTAAACATCCCGAGAGCTTTCTCTACTTTCTTCTCCTGACTCAGAATGACTAATGGATAAACTTCCTCATTTATGTATGTAACCTGATTCTACTTCTTTACTCCGTGTCATATTCTGTGCGATACGGTATCTCACGGTGTAAATAAGAACTATTTGTGGCATAACATAAGGAACTACTTCATTATACTCAATACACCAAGTTATGCATGTTGTAAGTAAAACTTTCATGTTCTATACAACGATAAGGCAGGGTTATCCCCTTAGTTATGTGTGTTCATCTCTTTTTATTAGCATACAAAGGTTATTGCTTAGAAATTAGCATGTATCATTCATTTTCTTAAGTGTGCAACTAAGCAGAGGCAGGTTCATCGGAGCCACCCACCTTAGCGATGAATCGCATCGACCGAGCAAGACTCCGAGCGCACCTCTAAAAAGTCTAAGTCTAAACTCCATTCGAATCTCCAAGTCTGAATGCCTTTGCATTGAACGAGTCATTTCGCTGAGCAAGGCAGGATGGTTCGCTAAACTTGTACCATTTGAATTGGCCCTTCGGGTAGAACGGAGCGGGTCGTTACATAATACACCACTCTGAACAGTCTCATCCTCGAGACTTCCTGAGCGGAATTTGTATTATCGCACAACTTCTAAACCAAACTCTATACGTCTCATCTAACTTCCAAAGATTGTTCAAACACTATATTTATTCCTTACCTCGTTCTACGCATCCGCTTAGCCAATCTTATCGAATAACTCTATCATTCAATGCTATCGAACTATACTTAACTTAACTATTGTATTTCCTGACTCAAACTCTACTATGCCTAGTGCAGGGCTGTATTACTCAATCTCATGATGCGCTATAACTCATCGCGGACGAAAAAAACTTAGGCTTAGGTGACTTACCCAATCGTTATACTCAACATTGTCTTATCGAAATCCAGTGTTATGCCTAAATGAGATCCTAAAAATCCTCAAGACTTCAAGTTTGAATCTCAGCTAATCTTCCAATCTCGTTTTGTATCAAGATCTATCTTGAGCCACTTCCCATTTTTGCTAATTAAATTTACTATCACCCAAAGTCATCACATCAAATTGCCTACATTTTCTGACTCCGTCTTTATTGTGCTTTAACACAGAGTTAATTTGCCCAACATGGGGTACGTTCTAATCCTTCGCGTCTTAGGTCCAATCGAATATGAATTTTTATTCATTTTCTTATTTCATTTTGCACATGTGCTTAACCATTTTATTGAATGACTCTATCGTTCAATTATTGCGTTCCCTGACTAGTCTCTTACTGCGCCTTACCGCAGAACTATCTCGTTCACACGGGACACGTTACAATCTTTTATTTACGAAAGTCTAGGCTAAGGCTAACTTACTCCAATTTCTATACTCATCCATGTGAATCTAAATATTTTTTACTTGCAGCTGCATTCGAGTTATGCATATCGCTAAGTCTGGATCGTACCCATATTCATGACGTCCCCCAAATATGTGTATTTCAACCAAGCTTAGTAATAGCGAAGTCGGACAAGCTACTCGTAAAAATCTTTTGAATCGTCGATCATTTTTCTACTCAACTAACCGAAGTCAGGTTTGTTTAGTCATCGTCTACCCCAATCCCACTCAAATCAAAGTATTGCATTACTAGCAACGTACCTCTTTTAAGCAACGATTCAATTTGTTATGCTAACTTATCTTGAATATCACCAATTTCAATCATAAGCGTTATGTCCGAGAAATCCTTAATACCGTCTTGTTCCTCTCCATCGCATAACATATCTAATCAATCAATTATCATCCAAGTCCTATCGCCCATTGTGTTTGTTTCAACGCCAACGTTACTAGCGTACACTCCCAGTTCCAAGTGCTAACTCTAAGTCTTGTTGTCCTAGTTCTATTATTTTTTTGAACGATAATCTAAAGTTAGTCACTCTAGTTTAACTCACGATATAGGGTCGTCTGCCTAGCCACTAGGTCACCTCACAAGGTCATAGGTACAGTTTGAGTTTGTGATTCACCGTGTAAATTTGTTGTACGACGCTCGCCCCAAGTTCCTAAGGTGAAACCACTTCTCGTTTGTACGGGGTATTCTACCCAAGCCCGCTTCACTCATATTTCTAAACATCGAGCACAGATCATCCTACAAACATCAACACCTTCGTTTTTACTGGGTTCGCGTCCATTCCTAAGACACATTCCTAAGACACATTCGTTCAACCAAATCCATGATATCACTACAAGAAAAATGACCTTTCTTGATGGTCAATTTTTAACGTGTGGCCAAATTCGTCAAGGAAAGCAGTTATCTTAACGGGTTTAGACATACGTCAAGGAAATACCATTTTTCTGTTAAGTATTAAAATTTGACCATATTCCTTGACGGTTTTAGATGAAGCGTCAAGAAAACCCATTACATTACTTGACGGTTTGCTAATAACCGTCAAGTAATGCATGTGCAAAAAAATTGCCCCGCACATTTCAGATGACATTTTCATAAATTTTTTAAATTATTTTTTACTGTATTTTTTATGTTGACAGTTTCGCAATCAATTTAATCGTTGTTGCTCAGATCATTTTTCTTATTTCTCTTCCGAGCATCTCCTATCTTCGTCCTTTCTCCATTTCTCCACATGGATGCTCTCCTCCGTCACCTCCTCTCCCTCCTTCCCAAACTCTATAATAAAATCCTAGACTACTTCGATCTCCTTTCCTTTCGCTACCGCTGCCTCCTTTTATTTTCCTCCAAACCCTAGACCTCTGCCTCCTCCCCCGCTTCCCCTACTGCATCGGGAACTCAGGAATGGTGTATCTCGATCGGTTGCTTTGGGAGCTCGGGAAGGGTGGCTCGCCGGAGGCTCGGGTGTCGAGATCTGTCGTGAGGGAAGATGAAGTAATATCGTAACGAGGCTCGATTGTCGATCTCTATCGAGATCTGGGAGGCCAAGAGTGACTCAAGGCGGCCACTGGTGGAGTCATCGGCTGAGGTTGCATGAGTCAGGTCGAGATGGCGGCGGATCCGGAGGGCTGGGTTTCCGACTCCAACAGATCGGCCCAGTCGGCTACTCAGATCCGGAGGAAAGGCGGTAATGGGACTGCACGACTGATCTGTCGCTAGAGGGAGGTTGCCGGTAAGTTAGGATCTACTCGTCGGGGAGGAGGAGACAGCACGGTGAAAGGTTAGGTTAGTATTGGGGTTTTGATTACTGTGTTGGGTGTTGATTTGGGGTTTGTATCCTGGTGTCGGACACAACAAGGATGGGGTTTGTGTCCTCTATTGGATTTTGTTGATTCAAAAGTGTCGTATTGGACACGGTGGATGTTATACTGCTAGTGTATGAACTCCTAGCTCGTCTCCTCTCAAAGTACCCCTCCCTTTGCAGCCCCACCCTTAGCTACTACCTCTCCCTGGACTTCCACGATATCTCATCCAAGACCCTCTTCGAGGTGTCGATAAGCTGCTTCCCCGACCTCTAGTCGGTCCGATACCCTCTCTGAGGTAACTCAAGACGCAAATCCTTTAATTGGAAATTAAATTTATAGCTTCTTATTTTGAGAATACTGTAAGCTTAAGAAACTAGTGTTACAAAAATTGAAAATTAAATTGGCATGACATGTTAATAACTATTGATAAGCTTTCATGTTGTTAATGTCTAACTTGAACATGGAATCTACTAATGGATAATAAATATTTTCAGCTCCAAGATTTTAGTTAGCTTGCAACTCCAGTATTCATTTGTGATAAATAGATCTATTATTTTTCCTGTGACTTCCTCTTGAAACTTCTTCATATGCTAATATGTGTTTTGTATATTTATGGATTTTTCTAATGCATTTGGCATTTTAGGTATGCTCTTATCATTATGGGATAGTATTAGAAAGTTTGAGAGTGTTGCAAGCCTTTTATGACCCAGAACTAGTAAAAATTGGCTGAAACTAGAGCTACATAAATAATTGATGAAATTATTTTCAAACTTTTCTTTCATTCTTATATTTAACAAGTCTAAAATTTTCAAAATTTTCTGGAAGCTTGAGGGTCCAATACTGACACTCATAGTGAGGCGTCCAATATCGGTACTGATATCGTATTTATAGGCTTGGTACATAGCATGGGTAGATTTTTTTTTGCTTGGATATGAAACCATGTATAGGTCTTAATTGGGGTTTCTTCAAGAAAATATATTTTATATATGTTGTAATTTGTATTTTATACTAATTTTTGTTTGAATATTGGAGTTATCAAGTATATGTATTAGCAATGCACCAATTAACTAAATTATCGCATAAATGGTTTCAATTCTTCATCTTTTAACCATAAAATTGTTTATTGGTTGTTTAGAATGCCATTATCTCTTTCTCTAGAACTGAAATTAGTAATTTTCTTAAAATTTGGTTCCCTTCGTGGATTTAAAAACTACAAACATGGCAGAAGAGGCTCCGAACGAGATCCCAGAGCACTACTAGAATAAGCGAGATTAGCGACGTTTTTTAGCGACTCCAGGTAAAAACGTCGCTAATTTAGCGACTCCATGTAAAAACGTCACTAGACGTCGCTAATTGGCGACGTCTAGCGACGTTTAGCGACTTTTATTAAGATTTTAAAAGATTAGTCACTATAAGTTCAATTAAGGTCACTAAACGTCGCTAATATATCTGATTTAGCGACGTTTAGCGTCGTAATTAGCGACGTATATATCAAAAATATTTAGCAACATGTTTAGCGACGTCTATGACATCGCTAAATTTTATTTTAGCGACGTTTATATTTGACGTCGCTAAATTTTGGTTAATTTGGGCTCAGTTTTCTTTTCCCCTATCTGTCAAAATGTTTGAAAGTTTTTGATTTCCCCCGCCCCCCTCTCCGGCGACCGTCTCTCCACGGCTGCGGCTACTCCGGCATCCCCCTCCTCCTCCTCGAGCTCTAGGTAATCTCTCTCTCTCTCTCTCACATGTGACACTGACACAACACACACTTGACAGACACGACACACGCACACAGACACGACACACGCACATAGACACTGACAGACACACACGACACACACACACACAGACGCAGACACACACGCACACACACGACACACGACATACGCACACAGACACTGACAGACACGACACACACACACAAGCTAATACCTCATTCATACAAGCCCCGTCCATTTTACACACCAAATGTGTTTTGGTCAAAGGTTCCATTACCAACCTTGCAATTTGGCAGATTGATACTTCGGCAAGGATGTTTGCTAACACCAACCTTAAATATTGGGTCATTTCACTTGCCCATAGAGCATCGTTTGGATGATTTTGTGTCAAATCCATTTGAACTCCAACAGTTGTAGATCTCTCAGAATATGGTATAAAGTATCTAGTGCCATTTGAATGGCAGATTCTTATAAGTTTAGCATTTTGGTAACTCCCACCCTGTATGTTGTCTAAAATACATCAAATGCCGTCTCTTATTTAACCTGGTGAATTAATAAAACAAAACAAATATCTAACCACTTGCTACTCTCATCATAGCATACGTCACTATTCAAATTTCTATTTTGAAACCTCCAGGCGAATTACCTTCAAGCCATTAGATGAAGACAAACAGATTGGACAAATTTGTAACTTCATTGGTTGATTGTTGAGCTGAGCTTGCATAAATAAGATTGGTAGAGATTTACTAGGATCCAAATTCCCTCAGGGTTAAGGTATAGACAAGTATCGGGTAGGTGTTCACCGGTCACTAGTTGCATGCCAATACAGCCCTTAACTGATACTGTGGTATCAGGGATTTAATTGGCAAGAGTGATCAGTTCAGTACAGTTCAATTAGAGCACAAAAGTGCTGTGAAGTGAACTGATACTGTGATATTAACCTAGTATTGACTAGTATAAACTAGTATGAATCTAGAAGTAGCTTAGAAACATCACCATGAACTAGTTAACCCTGTTTATCATTTCAAGGGCTCTTGGACTTTGATAAATGAAAGTATGTATTATATCAGTTATGAAATGAAAGTATTGCTTATTTTAGACTTTGATAAATAGTCAGTTGTTTTGAATATTGCTTATTTTAGACTTTGATAAATAAAAGTATGTATTATATCAGTTATGATTTTTATAGTACGGTTAAGTTATGAAGTTAGGTGATAAACCACTGTATGTAATGATTTATATGATACATACTGTCATTTTTGCAGAAGTATCTAGAAATGGATATGAATTACTATCTGCGTCATCGTTCGTGGATGTACAACCATCATCCTGATGACATGTGCGGTGTACGGGATGAATTCATTGAGGGTGTACAGTAGTTCCTGCAGTTCGCCAAGGCGTTCCCTCAGTACATGGACGGTACCAAAATTAAGTGTCCGTGTGTGAGATGTCGCAACAGGAAATATCATCCAGAAGTGGAAGTTACATATCATTTATACTCGAAGGGCTTCACGCCGAATTACTATCAGTGGACCACTCACGGAGAACTTGTATCTCTAGCATCGGAGTCAGAACCCTATGTGGAGCCATATATGGATGTCCATGACCACGATGCTTACGACGACGGGTTGGTGAACATGGTTTATGATGCTGCGGGGCCTAGTTTCAATCCGGACAATTATGATGCGACGGGACCTAGTTTTAATCCGGACAATTATGATGCAGCTGAGGAGGCACCGAATACCGATGCTGCAAAGTTTATGGAGTTTCTGGAGAATGCAAGGACTCCACTATATCCTGGTTGTGAGGATCATTCACCGTTGGAGGTGGTTACAAGATTATTGAGCATCAAGTCCAATTTTAACATGTCGCAAGAATGCTATAATCGACTGCTCGATTTGATTATAGAGATCTTGCCCGAGGGTACAAAGTTGCCTAAAGACTTCTATCGATCTAAGAGGATGGTGAGATCGCTTTGGATGGGATACAAGAAAATCGATGCATGTCGCAACGGGTGCATGTTGTACTACAAAGACGACAAGGATGAAGATGCGTACAGATTCTGTGGTACTGATCGCTATAAGGCCACTGTTAGAGAAAAGTCTGTCGGTGCAAGGAAGCCTACTGATTCGATGCACTACTTGCCTTTGACGCCGCGGTTGCAGCGATTGTTTATGGTTAAGGAGACTGCAGAAAACATGAGTAGGCATTCTGGTTTGCGCACTTCCAGGTAAAAGTATATTAAATAAATCCTCTAATTTATGCATATTATATAACTTATTCGTGATGCTAACTTACTAAATTATTTATTGTAGGAAACGTATTTTTATCCTCCGCACCGGGCCGAGTTGATCGAGCGACTCTTTCCTACCATTGCCGCCAAGCTTATCCGAGATGTTCTGGATGACCAGAAGGCTCGTGATCGTGCTGGAAAACCGATCTAAGGTTGGATCACGCCTGAGAAGTGGACTGCGATGAGGGCTAGATTCGACGATCTGAGCTACAAAGAAAGGTCTGAGAAGGCCAAGGCGGCTAGGTGGAATGCTGCCAAGTGGTGTGGTGGCTCGATTCCGATGACGGAACATTTTCGTCGTTTGGTATATTTTTTCTTTTAAAATATATTATTTTAATGAAAGTACCATAAAATGGTACTTGGAAAAAATATTTAAGTTTAGTAATAAATAATATATTTCTAACCGGTACAGAGGGGTGAGGATGCAAACATGGTGATCGTATTCTTGGCCACCCATCGCAAGGACGGAAATCTCATTGATGAGAGGGCCTCTCAGACCTATGTAAGTATTACTTTACTTTGTGTTAATTTTAATATAATTAGGCAATTATCGAGTTTCCAAACCTTTCTAGGCCGAGTAACTTAGGCTGCGTGAGCGGGCGACTGCTAGTGCACCTACACCTGGAGAGGCTGGTACTTCGTCGCAGCCCGCTCCAGCTCCGTCGGCGGACGACCTGTGGGTGACCGCAGCTGGTGGTCTCCAGAGGGGTACGTACTACGGTACAGGCTCCTATGGCGTCCTGGTTGCGACGCAGTCAACTAGGGCCTCCACGACAGCTGCGCATTCCATACAGCCCTCACAGTCGCAGCCCTCGCAGTCGTCGGCCAGAGTCCAGGAGCCCGTCCAGGAGGCTGTTGACCGTCAGATTGCTTCTCTCCGTGACGAGTTGCTGCGAAGGATGGAGGAGCAGCCCCGATCCCAGTCGCAGGCGGACGATCCGATGCTCATCGCACGATTCGATATGCTCGACCGCAGCATGACGGAGCTCCGAGATTTAACAAATGATATTAGAGCCTCCAATGACCACAACATCATGGAGCTGCAGGCATCACAGGTATCAATGGGTGAGAGGCTGACGATGATGCAGGATTCAATGGTTCATAGCAGTACGAGGCAGTTATCTACCATGGATTCTTACAACCAACGACTCACAGACTTGGAGCGGGCACAGCCTCCTGGTGCGTCTACATCGACACAGACTCCACCGACGTCACTGCCTTCTCCATCGACATCGGTGTCGATTCCACGGGGCGAGTATGATCAGTTCTTATCCTTCAAGCGTGCCGGTGGTCAGCCTCCTGCAGATCCGCAGTAGTATAGTTAGTTACTGGATATTTATATTTTTATTATTATTTAGGATGCGATTGTATGGATATAAATTTGCCATATTCTTTATGTTTATGATGAGATTTGCTGGATGCTTTCTTTTCTTCAAATTTTATTATATTATTCATATTTTGGTTTACAACTAATGACTCATACTTGGTCTATATTTACCCAGTGCACTAGAATTTTTCCTCATAGTGCTGCTATTGTGTTCTTCATTCAATTATTTCTACTACCATCATATACCTGATAATGAACCCAAGGGGGTTGGTAAACCCAGAAATGCAATTCAGATTTTTTTTATTTTAAATTAGCGATATTTTTAGCGACGTTTAGCGACGTTCATTTACGTCGCTAAGTACGTCGCTAATTAGTGATGCTGTTACACGTCGCTAAATATGTCGCTAATGACGTCGCTAAAATCGTCGCTGTACGTCGCAAATTGCTGACATGGCAGTACTGCCAGGTCATTTAAGACGTCGGTGTAACGTCGCTATATAAGTCGCTAATTAGCGACGTTTAGCGACGTTAGTATACGTCGCTATTTAGTGACTCCGCGTCGCTAAACGTCACTAAATGTAGCGACACTTTAAAGTCGTTAAAAAACGTCGGCATAGCGACGTTTAGCGACGTTTTTTGTTTTAGCGACTTGGTTTTTTCCGACTGCTTTAAAACGTCGCTAAACCAATTTAGCGACATTTTTTGTTATTTAGCGATGTTTTTAGACGTTGCTAATTTGACTTATTCTGGTAGTAGAGGTAATTTTTTATTATTCATTTTTAGTATATTTTTTAGTCAATTTTTTTTTGTTATGTTTCGATCATTTAATTTTGTGGGGATTGTAATTAATATAAATGGTCCCCTTCAATCCCTTGAAGAAGAAGAAAAAGAAGAAGGTTGTTATTCAAGAGGCTCTCGAAGATGTGGAGAAGCTCGCTGAGAAGACCGAAGAGCTATCAGGTCTGCTCGTTGTTAACTTAGACTCGATAAATCTGTAGTTAGAAACTTACTTTTGGGAAATTAAATTTTATTCTAATGCAATTGCTGCTGATGTCGTGGAGCCAAACTTTGTTGGGCTGAAGAAAAAGAAGAAGAAAACAGTTAGTTTCTCTACTAGTTATGACCCCATGTTGCACAGTTATGAATAGAACATGATGATAACATAGCGACACGGACATGAGACTAATTTTGATGCATCCTACTGTGATTCTGGTGTCCATTTTGTCGAATATTTTTTTTCACTACACGAAAACACGGGTTGTTGTATCGACCTTCGTGTGCTCTAGTGTATTTTGGAGCCTCCATAAAATATGTGTGAAATAATACACTTTACATACATGGAACAAGATACCAATTTTTGGTTTGTCGTAGTGTATTTTGCAGTTTCCATATCGTTGAATATGTGCATGCATAACACGAACAAAATATTTATTGCAGTGTACTAGTGTATTTTGATATGTCATCCTATGTCGGTATGGGTTTGATTATTCGGTTTGGGTGAGATATCAAAATCTTCATAATTATATGGTTTGCTTTCAATTATAGGTTTTCTTTGGTTCAATTGCAAGGCCACTGCTTAAGAAGTCCAAATTGATGATTGGAATTGTTCTTGTGCTATTCCTTGGGATCAAGTTCATGATAATTGTGTTATTCCTTATGTAATGAGGGATATGGTTGTGGCACATCTAAGAAGTTTGCGTTTTAAATGGCATTTGATTTTTTAATTTATGTTAGAGATTTTCCTTGTTAGTTAGGAACCTAGTCATGTGCTTGAGATTTGAAAAGCAATGATTATTCCAATGTGTTTCCTTTTTGTGACTGATATCCTCTTGTTCTGGGCCTTACACTTTGTAACGAACATAGCCTTTCACCAAAGTCACACTAGCTCTGAACCTACATTCTTCCCATAGGACTTTCCATCATTTTTCCATACCGATATCCTTGCTTCTTTGCGTCCTAGGCACAAATACTGTAGATAGTGTAATAAGTTGAACAAAAAATGTTAGCTTGGATTCCTCTTTGAGCTCGTAGAACACGACTATTCATTTATGCTTTTGTGATGTATCAATGACCTCTGATAAAGTTTATTTTGTTTTGAAGTTTCTAGATTATAAATTTATGTTTTTCTCGACTTTTCTCTTTGATAATGGAGGAACACAAGTGCATTAAACTCTGGCTACACCTTCTTATATATGAACTATAGTCTAAACTGCCCCCATATTATATAGAGCTCGGAAGGATTAGTGTTTTGGGTGTACCAGGGACCTTAGGATTTTGGTATACTGGTATAAAGTGTTCTGATCTATGTGCTAGATATTTTAGTTTAGGGGATTTTGTGGATACTAAAAGATACTTTTTGGCTTTTAGTTGAGATCACATACTCAGTACTAAAGGATATTGGTTGCACAGTGTTATGGTAGTAATATGCTACATATTACTTATAAGTCCCAACTTCTCTTGACTAAAGTACTTTCTTATTTGCTTCTAATTACTTATAAAGCAAATCAAACTTTTTTGGTTGTAGGCTCTAGTCACGTTGCTACTATAGCCTGCATAAAAAAAAATTTCTTTCTACTTTGTTATATGGCTGTGGACAACAGATAATAATGGAGCATTATAGGCCTCTTATCTCTTCGTTGGGAATTTAGATTGAAGAATAACTTATTATTTATCGTGGTAACCAATACCTTCTTTTGGGAAGAGTTTTGTTTGTATGAGCACCATAGGTGGTACTCTTGCAGTAGATGAACATGAAAAAATGGGTATGCCTTTTAGATTTCAACAAAAGATTTGTTATATTAAGGTATTAACAAGATAGGAGAGACAGATGCAAACACGGGAAATCTATGATGCAAGAAAAAGATCAAAGTGTCAACATACTAGGTCTGTAGGAAATTCACCACTATAGAGTGGTTTCAATATTATAAATTTAGTTAGATGCCATTTTGTAATTTTTTTGAGTAATTTAAGGAGGTAGGCAGAAAATAGAAGGGGAGGTTTTAATATATAAAATGAGTATAGGAAACAGAGTTTTAGCATAGCCGTCTATACCAATAGGCTCCAAGATCCTATAGTTTTTACCTTTAACCATGAAGATAATTAGGAAACGAGTACTTTTATTAAATGTCAAGTTGAGAATCAGAGTTAGTACAAAGGTAAAAACTGATAAGATCAATAAAAAAATGATAATATCTTTAGGATACATGCTACCAAGCATGACCATACAAATTTTAGTTATCTAGCATGATGGAAGTATACAGACTTGTTTGGCCTGACTGAACCATTTTAAATTAAAATTTGCTATATCTTCCTCTAAATGCAGCACTTAAGAGGTATGTGTATCTGAATTTTTCATTCAGTAAATCTTTATATATATATATATATATATATATATATATATATATATATATATATATATATATATATATATATATATATGTTCTTTTATATTTTACGGCTAATAACACTAAAAATTATATGAATGGTCCGAAACAATAAAAAACTGATACTCGAATTCGAAACTGTCGATACTATCGATACCGCCGATCCTGGTACTCATAGGAATGGTCCGATACCGATTTCGATACTGCGAACCTTGTCTTGAAGTCGATTAATTTTGGTTCATGACACTTTACCAAGGACTGATATTTTATCATTACATTTTTTTGAACTCCAGAAGTTTTTATACAGTGAATTAACCAACAAGTTCATATTACTAGCTTTATTTCCCAAAGAAACATGACTTGACCTTAGAGAGCAATAATTAATTTTTATATTTATATTCTTCATTTTATGGCGCGGATATTGCTATTTACTCCACATTTAATTGAACATTATACTGGCAAGATACTACTTATAGAAGCATTGAGAGTTTAACATCTTGGCATCTAAAGGTTCTTTATACCATTCTGATTATATTTAAATTTTGGTTTGTGTTTTTGTTAATGAATAACAAATAATAAACTAAATAGTGGTTCCATAGTAACTTAAGAACATTGCTAGTATAATTTATTAACCAACTTTGTTCTCTTTATAAAATTTGGGTAAAAAAAGAGAGGCTATCACATTAGGCAAGACCCTCCTATAATTATTTTATAGTTGTTGTAAGGTGCCTATTATAAATATTGCCAATCTTCAATGTCCTAATTGATGGTGTAGATCTAGTGCCTCACTGATCAGTCGTTTAGTGGTTGGTTTGGACTAGCGAGCTACCTTCATGGTGTTATTCCAGTTTGAATTTCTTAGCCATTCCCACCTTAATGAAGCTTGACGACATTTATTTTGATAATTACGGTAAATTATTTGAGGATAAGCTTTAAAAGATATCTTTATAGATATTCATTGAAATATAAAGTGTTAAAGAAGTATAATTTTCTTTCTTTACTCTTGGCTTTTGGGAAAATGTCAATCACTTCTACCTAATAAAGTTTGATTACATATTTTTGACGCTGTTTCTTTTTATAATTCTTGGATGTTTCTTACCTTTGATTATTTGGGGATAACCTTCAAGTCGATATCGAGAACTCTTGTATTGGTTTATAGATATTCAATGAAGTATAAGTGTAAAATCAGGATACTTTTCTTTCTCTACTCTTGGTTTTCCGGAATATGGCTTTGTCTATGAGAACATGGTTGGCTGAGATGACAACAAGCAAGATACTGATTTCGATACTGCAAAATAACCTTGATTCAAACCAAATTGGCACACAAAGTTGAGACATAACATCAAGATATAATAGAGCCTTCTCAAATTTAAGAAAAATAATGTGTCTATGTGCAATATACTAATATGGTACTATATTAAAAAATGGTTGGACACAATAGTTATGTCAGTCAAGTCCACATGTACCTCAGTTACATCAAAGTACTAGGCAATAACTTCCACCCTCTTTCAGGAGGTCTCTAACCCTAGCTCGGTTGTGAGAGTTCTTAATATGACAAAAATATAGAGTTTTTAATATGAACAAAAAATTGATCAGCAAGAAAGACTAAAACAAGCACTACTTAACTCAGCAATGAGAAAATTTTGTAGCTGTCATTCTAATTTTCAATCCCTTTATACATTTATTTACTCCTTTATTTTTTTATACTTTTTTCTTCATGAAGTATTATGTCATGGGAAAGAAAAAATTAGCAAATATCACTGTTGTAAATGTATATATGTATCGATAGTCTTTTCATATTCTTAATGTTTCTGTTTGGTTTTAAATTCAGACGATACTAAATGTTGCTAGGTTGAAAAGCTATTTCAAATTTGTTGTAAGAAAACTAACAAATTTAATGCACACAGTCAACTCATCCATAATTAACAAAGACAATAACAAAGCCTTCATCCCTACTTTATATTGCCCAGACAAGTGCAAGATTATTAATATGGTTTTTGTTTGAATAGATATGATATCTTAGTGAGGATTGAAAATTGAATAATTTTTTTTTGATATGCATGGAATGCATGACATCCATCTAGTATACAGTCGTCATATTTGGAGGAATAATGAAATAAGAGATACCCATCTTGAGGTGCCTCCCTATCTCTCTGTCTCTTTATCTTTGGTTGTGATTACTTTAACATGCTAATGGCTGATATAAAATTGGTCGACAGCTTCCAGGTTGACAACAGGGACACTATATACAATCAGAGAGTATGAAAAGCATTCCTTAAATTATACGATATAATGTAGGGTCTGAAGAAGTTACACGATATAAATTACACGATAACATTGGTCGACAGCCATTTTTTCTGGCCTAGGTTAACACCCAATACCTTATAATATCTTAGCTTATAATAATATATTACACTAATATCTTACCCAATTCTATTACCTAGTCCTATATTTCAATATCTTGCCATAACTTGGTATCTTGAGATACCAACTCCTATTACCAAAGATATCCAAATCCTAGACTTAAACTTATTCACACTTGGCACTAGACATTAGACACTCACTTATATATGACACATACACAAACATCAACCTCATATTGCCCCTGCATACTGTTGTGTAGTTGGTGTTGTTGATACATCTGCTCACTTACTGTCACACTTGTAGTCATCCCACTCAATAAAATCTGAAACCATTACTCACCTAGGATACACATAGTTGATCAATCGAGTACACTCTCAAGACACACACTCTTAACATATCTCGACTACAAGTTGTATGCAACATCTGCACATAAAAATCTATTGCCAATAACAACAGTAGTACTAGCAATTTCAGATCCTTTATATACATCTAACACACAGTTTTTAACTACTTCTACTCAAACCCTCATTCCAGACAAACACACACTAAACAGGCAAACACATACACACACTGGAAACTACTACTGCCCTTGAAGATCCAACTGTGCACTGCACCTTGCAGTGCACACCCATTGTTCTGTACAGCAGAACAATACCTGCAACAAGCAAGGCCTCAACCTCAGTCCCCAACAACTGTACATCTGTGTACTGAACCAATGCACACAGTTACACACAGATAAACACTGATACCCTTGGTATCAGACAGGTGCATAGGTCTGTTACACTCCCTTGATACTCCAATAACCACCAACACAATGCACACTGCTTGTACGCAACCAATGCACAACAGGCCTTCACCTCTCTCTCATCCAATCACACATACATACACATTCTCTACCTATCTCATTCACACTAACACAAGCACACTTACACTTATCAGTCTTCTCCTTCCCATAACAACACACCCAATACATCAAACACACTATACTATACACACTAAAAGATACACCAACCCTAACACTACCATGTACCAAACACTTGGTGTGCCCAATGGTACACATTCAAGTATTTTACCAAGATAACTACCAATAATCCACACCATCATGATACTAACCTCCAATTCACGTAGAACACATATAATATATAATATATAATATATAATATATAATATATAATATATAATATATAATATATAATTATGATATATATATATATATATATCACTAATATAGCTAATTATAGTGCATTAAAAGAAAAATGACACACAAGGACACCAATACATAGAAATATCCAAATCCACCATCTAGTATCATGGCGTATCGTGATACGGGCTCTCCGTATCAATTATAGACACAAGGACACCCCCTCAATCCTAATTAGACACAAATAGAACATTAGAACATATTACAAGTATTGAAATTGAACATTTAAGAACTCATGACCATTCTTAAGTGTATCAAACTTGGATATGAGATGGTTGAGCCATGCTCTATTTAACTATCTGATCAAATATTGATTTAATTTCTCCTTCAAATTGTGTTTCTTTACTATTAGTTCTTATATGTGTCATTTTTGTGTATACATTAAGTGGAACTAGACTATTTCACAGTAGAGGTATTATCCATATCATGACATCCAGCTCCCTTCTTTTGTATTTACCTTTATTATATGTTTACATAGAATTATTTAATCTTTTTGGGTGAATAATTATATTTGAAATGAGAAACATATAGAAATTTTGAGCTAATAAAATAATATTCATGCTCTACTATGCTATCAAAACTTTCCAGATTTATTTTCTAGTACCTGATTCTTCATTATCCAAGTTGATTTGTTTTTGCAGAAAAGTAATAAAAAATAGTGTCAATCTAGAGAGGAATAAAGATCACTATGTTTGTGGAGGATCCTCTTCTTTCAGTTAGAATTGTATGTATTTTCTAACTATAACATCTTAGTTGAGCTTTAAGTGATAATGTGTTTATTTTCTATAGCCTCTCTGACTCAATATGTTTTGACTTGATATATTCAAGAACTAGGACACTAATTATCCTCAAACTATAGTTTTGACTCGATAAGGTTTTTAATTACATATTTTGGGAAAGCTTTTGGAGAGAAGTGGAAGTCTCTCTCCGAATATGTAATGATAGTTTTATAAGATCGAGACAATGAGCTTAACTGGTTATGCATATGCAGGGATCTGTCAAGTGTAGGGTATTGGGAGAGGCCACCATCAACTTGGCATACTATTTTGAGGTGCTCAAACCTTCATATGTTTCTCTATCGCTACAGGGATCCATTGCTGGAGCCATCCTTCATTTGATTTTAACGTATTATATTAGCGCTGTTGATGCTTTTTTTTTCCTTTTCATATGCAATGTCTTGAACTACTCGTGTGCACTAGGATATTATGAAATAACAATTCAGATCTTCATATCCAATAAGTAGATTACTTCTTCTAGTGCCAATACTTGCTTGGTTCATGCGGATTATTTCCTGTTCAAACCATACACCCTATTTTACATGTAAATATTTATTTGGTTATTTTGAGATAAGTGAAAGGCATATAGAGAAGTCTTTATCATCGCCTTAATAATTTGTTGATTCTTTTTAATCATGCAATCTTTACATGTATGGAAGCTATAAAACTTTAGCAATAAAATGACATAATTTTTCCTATTTTTCTTGTTCTCTTAGGAACTACGTGGGAAATGAAGACTGGACTGTGTTGGGATATACTTGGGTTTAGCTATTTTGTTATATAATTTGGCAAGGTGCCAAGTATTTTGTATGTACATGTTTTGGATGTTTAAGATAACGTAAAAGACCATATATTTTTGTTATTTGATTATGTGGTTGGATGTTTGTAATGTACAAAAGCGTATTTGTTAATACAAAAATTGTGTGTTTTATAGTTTTTTGATGTTTGCGGTGTTTTGGATTATATTAATATTATTTATATTTGGTAACTATCAAAGGGGAGCATATAATATATAATTATAAATTAAATTTTGATTAAACAAAAATAAGTTTCTCTTGACGATCATAAAATGTCAAGAAATATCTAAATTTTGCTACAGAATATTATTTCTTGCCTATTTTTAAACATCAAGAAAGGTTTTCCTTGATGGGTTTTTTCAATCAAGAAAGGGCTTTCTTGATGGTCATTATCCGTCATCTAGGCCCCAGTCAAGAAAAGTTTTCATTTATCTTGATGATTTTTTGGCTATGTTTTCTTGACAGTTTAAAACCGTCAAGACAGTTTTCTTACTTAACGGTTATAAACTGTCAAGAAAACTAATCCAGAAACCGTCAAGAAAAATTAAGACTTTTCTTGACTCTGGCCTAGATGGCGGATCCAAAACCGTCGAGAAAACCCTATCTTGACGGAAAAATCCATCAAGAAAAGCTATTTTTTATGTAGTATATATCCATATCGTACGTCAAACCTAGCGATTCGCATAGTATATCTCCTCAAACACATGATAGAATCCACCTATCCATTCTTTCCTTAGTCTAGACTACCAAGTCACGATTCAATTTCTAACTCTTCGATCTCAATCACAAATTCAAAGTCGCTCAATATAATTCACGTATCTGTTCACTAAACCATCGAACGTCTTGCTTCAAGTTCTGGACTAACTCATCCTTAAAACACATCAGATTCACTTATATTTTCAAACTTGTCTTATCGTGTCGTACCACAAGTCAAGACGATCCTTCAATTGTCATGCTCCAGTCTCCCGCAAGTTCAATCATTCCGCTGGACGTGAAATCATGACGCCAACGCTCCCACATAATAATCTTCCTAATCTAGGCATGATACATGTGCGAACAAGGAGTTGCACTCGCACAAGATAAGAAAGTCAAACGTTATAGTTATCATCGAAGCGATTATAACACCTTATCGTTATGCTTCGTCTCATCCAAGTTATATATTAATCCACCAAGTCTTGTTTATCTTAATAACCATTAATGACGTGCTCATAATTCGTCCAACCAAATAGTCCAACTTTAATATTATCGTTCGATCAATCCGTAGTCTACTTTTAGCATTCCACAAACCATTCAAGTTTAAATTCACTCGTCAAAGTCTATCCACCTTCCTAAATTTATCTTTTATCGAATTCGTCTGAATAATCATCGGACATATTCCTGCGAGTTTGATTATCCCCGTTGGACGTACAATTACCACGCCATCGCTCCCTCAGGATAATCGTTCTCAGCCGGGCCTGATGTCGAGTGCTATCTTTTGAACTAGATTCAAGATCGTTTGTCCAATTCAAAGGTTAAAATCCGTTATCGCTTATCTCAATTATTGAACCACAGATTTTTCTAACTTGTATCAATCCGTGCTATCTTCCAATTATCGATATTACATAAAGTCTTTCAAATTCAAAATCATAACATCCGTACTTAAGCTAAATTCTATCAAGCGATATCCTACTCGATCTTGATTTTCCATGCACGCTATCTTCTATCGCGCTAACTCCTGATCGCATCCTCAATTATTCTATCTCAAACTCAAGTTTCAATCCAATTAACTCAATTTAAAATCGCTCGTATGATCCACTAAGTTTTCTTGACCCATATATTAATTCCAGCACTCTAAATTTCTATTCGATATAAGCCTTATAACTTGTTCACGCATTCTAACTCGTTCGAATCAAATCTCGCATGATTCCTGTAACGCCCCAGTCCCAAAATACGTAGGATTAGGAATAAGTAACATGCCAGCTACATTTTTTATCAGACTCTGGTCCGAGTCGAATACGTATAAGTTGTATTATAATGGTCACTATCTAGATAATCCAGTAAATATAAATATCTATACCTTAATCCACAATAAATATAATACAACAAGAATGAACTACATGTGCTAAAGTCGACCGTCCAGTAACACACAAGCTTGAATATACTCAAGAAAAAAATATGAGTCTATAAAAACTAGGCTACATCAGCAGATGAATCAAAAATATAAACGAATAACATAACTCTGATAGAAATGATATAAGTACCTAGTACCAATGCCCACATGGCAAAGCAATCTAAATCAGCAACTCTAGGCAGGCTCCACAACGGTCTATGCTATAAAACTGGCAATGAAGCAGGTCCTCAGAGGGACGTAACAAGGTACAAGAAATAGTATGCCAAAGTAAAATAGTATAATTCCACATATTCAAGGGTAAACTACTGTAACCATCTAAGTGATATGCATATAAGCACATTACTCATACTCAGGCTGAAAATACTATAGGATCTGTGTCGGAGAGCCCATAACAACAAGTAATATCTCGTAGGGACAGTAAATGTGCCAAAGATCTGGGACAAAGTCTAAGGCACCTCCAGTAACATAGTGTATATATATATATATATATATATATATATATATATATATATATATATATATATATATATATATATATAATTAGCCTGTAGTATGGCGTATCTCTTCCCACCCAATGTAACCTCACGTCTCATGTCCACGACGTCTCATTCCATAACATGGAAGATCAAGACCTCTAGCTAGTACAACGAGTCATAATGATATATGTATATAATATGCAAGTATTATATCAAGATTCCTATAATCCTATACAGAATCACCATGAATACCTCAAGAAGGATTGTGTCACATGAAATAGTGTCAAGTGTCCTATGGTCTGACGTACAAGGATACAAGCACGTGAAATGAGATTGTGGTATTAACTCTCTAAGTGATGTTACTCGACTCCGCGTACGGCGTTAACACCCGAATCTTTTTTGGACTCTAAGCAACATCTCATGGCCCTAGGGTAAATACACACATCAAACATATCAAATAACTATAATAACTATATAAGATAATTAAGGCAAGGAACTGTGATACATCATGGCAAGGTACACTTGCCTGTTGTCTGTGGCTGCGATGTTGTCTGTCCAACGTTCTCTACTGGAAGAGTAGCAGATCCAAGATACCATGTTAAATATATTCTAATCAATAACCAAACACGTTAACTACTCCAGGACAACACGAAAGATCGTTGCACAACCTTAACTTTTAGTTAACGTTCTTATCCAACAATCCAATAGTTGCGTAGCATTAAACAACGTGCCAAGATGCATGTGCCATGACACTCTCAAAATAAGTTGTGAGTATGTCTTACATAGAACATACCACACATACTTATAGGAACTTACATGTGTTTGGCTACACGTAGTCCTATATGTACGTAGGAACGTATCGATATCGTAAAACTTGCACAATTGCTATCCTATTCATCTAACATGAATGGAACATCTTAATCATGTATTTTAACATCATTTATTACTGAATCAATAATAATTAATATTCTGAAATAATTTCTAAATAGTCAAAAATAACCAAACATCGGCATTGCATGCCATTATTTGCTTCGGACGACAACTAGTCATTCTAACCAACTTTGACACGTAGCCTTGACATACAACCTCCATGTTGGCATCCAAATATGATTAAATAATAAATTAATACATTAAATATTCTGAAATTAATATACATTAATTTTTGGAATTTATTTACTTCAGTAAAATATAACAACTATCAAAGAACTATAACTAGTCTTGATGCGACGTGTCTGTGTCAAGGTTGTTCATTGGTTTAGGATAGTTTTTGTACATAAAAATATAGATATAATACATGTAAATCATTCTAAACATCATCTATCATTAATATAAATTTACACAAGATTTTATTCATAAAAAATAGGGAAAGAAACAAAGTTGGAAAACTTACGCGATTGCGATTACGACAAGGACCTTTTTTGCGACTACAGCCAAACGGAGTACCAAACGAACTCCAAACCTCACGAAACTTTACTAGGCTCTTGGGGACTTCAATTATGATGTAAATATAGGATTTTTAGGATTTTTTATGCTATGGAGGGTTCTGAACTGCTACTGCAACCAGCATCCAATATTTGGCCAAAAAAGGGTTCGGTTGGAATTTTTGTGGAGTTGTGGCCTGTGGGGAAGGAGTGAGGAAGAGGAAAAGAAGTAGAAAAGGGAGAGAATGTGAGAAAGGAGTTTTTTTTTGTAAGAGAGAGAAAAATGGGGGCCAAACCTAATAATTAGGTTTAAGTGTTGGGGTGTTGATAAATATATGTAGTTTAAATATGTGGGTGGTTTGGGTTTGATTTAATACTTAAAAATATGTGGGTTGAATTTTGTGGAGTCTTAATATGGTAAGGGTCTAAAATTTAAATTAGGAGATTGTAACAAAAAGATTCACTTATGATTTGGTTTGATCCAAAGATATGAATATGCAACAAACTAGGGGTTTCCTAATTTGGAAATGTGGGATTTAAATCTTTAATTGATTTGTTCAGATTTTGTGGATATATTTCATATGTGCGATGTTTTTTGGAATAAGAAAAATGTGTGGGGTTTATTTTTTAGGATTGTGATTTGGTTGGTTAGGATCTTAGGTAGTTAGGTAGTTAGGCCAACTATGAAGACACCTATGACACTTTCTATAAATAAAAATTCTACAAATAGAAAAAATTATATATATATATATATATATATATATATATATATATATATATATATATATATATATATATATATATATATATATATATGGGGGTATTTGGGTGCATTACATGCCTACATGTGTTTGGGTTCGGTTTGGGTCAAGTTCTAGTCAAAATGAAGCAGTTTTACGGTAACCGTGGTTCTAGATGTTTGTCAATATTTTGGATCATGGAAGAAATCAAACAAATGCAACATCCATATCCAAAATATATTAGGTACAATCAAGATTAGTAATATAAATTTTTTTGGAAGAAAAAATGTTGTGCATTGCTCCAAATATCCAAGCCATGACAAAGTGTCATATATAAATTTAATTTTTATAAATTAATACTTTAAAATATTAAATTAAATTAAATAAAAAGTACCAAATTATTCCTATTTTAAAATGAGGGGGCTTACAAACTACCCACCATAAAAGAATTGTGTCATCGTAATTTAAGATTTTTAATAATACACTTTTTTTTCCAATTGGGCCAAATTCTTTATTGTGATTTTGCATAGTACTCAATATTAACTTCATTTTTTATACTTAAAATAAAATTTTAATTCCTTTAAATTTAACCCCTTCAAGAACTAAACTCCTCAAATTTAAATTAAATTAAATTTTCACTTTTAAAACTACATTCTTCTACTCGATCAATTTTTTTTATCTCTTCAACAATTAATACATGAGATTCCAAGTCCTCAACATTTTCAAAACATGAGTTTAATTCCCATCTTCAAAATATTTTTAAAAAATATATTTTACATCGACATCTTTTAGTCCAAGGACTATAATGTAAATCTTCTTAAATTTCTCAAAATTATAAATTAATAACGCAATACTCAAAATTTTAAATCCAATCCTCAAAATTCTGTCTTCCAAATTTAAATTCCAAAGATTCACTCTTCCAGAGTTAGACCTTTCAAATCCAAAGAAAATTTAAATCTAGAATATCATGATCTTTCCAAAAATTAATATTTCACTATTACCACATAATACCTTTTAAATTCCTTCCTCAAAGTTGTCAAACTTCAAAATTTTAAATTCAATTCTTAAGAGAGTCTTCTCCTCAATCCCTCAAATTATTGAATTTTTTTTCTTTCGAATCCATAATACCCATACTTAATCAATTTACCCTCTATCATTAAACCTAGCAATCATAAATTTATCCAAAAAAAATGGTATATGGCATATCTAATCCTGGTCAATCTCTTAAGATCAAATCAAATCAAATCCTCAAAATTTATAATTTATAATATATCTTTATCTCCTCAAAATCTTAAAATTTAATTTACTTCCATCTATTCTTAAAATTTGAATCCAATTACAAACTTTAAAATATTCTTATTTAAAATTTAAATTCCAAAATTTGTTCTATCAAACTTACTCCTCCATTTTTTTCAATTACTAAGACGATAATAATTAACTTTACAAAATTATCAAATTTGAATTCACCAACTATCATATCCCAAAATCCTCCAATTTAAAGTCTAAGTTCAGTCTTATCATGATCTCCTCATCTGTCTTCAAAATTTTAAATTTTAATTAACATAATAATCAATTCTCTTTATTTGCACCTAAAAAAAAAAATTTTTTCGAGGGCTGCTAGCCATCTTCAATCCAATCAATCCATCTTTCATATAACCTCAAAATCTAAAAATTTGAATTCAATCTTCAAATTTTTTTTTAAATTTTTAATTCACATCTAGTTAAATTTCTCTAATATTAATAAATTGATTATACTCAACAAATTCAACATTATCATAGTTATTCATTCAATTTTTTTTCAAATCACATAGAAGTTTAAGCCTTAAAGCACCAGAATTTGACAATTCTTATCTTCATCAATTGTATAACCTCTGAATCAAATTTGCTAGTCGAGAAACCTACCCACCTTAGATCAAACCATCTCATCAAAACACAATATTATACCCTCACATAAATTAACTCACATTTGTCCAAAATATTTATCTAATAGTAACCCATCACTTCTAATCTATGGCAATTGATAGAGTCCTTCTTATTATAGGTTTCTACTGCTAATGTCAATTCTCATGTCTTTAATCTATTCTAACTCTAATATCTAAAAATCATCTACCATAATCTTTCCTACTCAAGTATCCCTCTTCTTACAAATATTCCACCAAATATGTCTTCTTTGTCTTGACTAGAATCTTCAGGAAAAATTATCACGCACGAGTGTTCATCTCTCCGAAATTAGGAAAGACGAGAATCAATGAATAAGAGTTCAAAGAAAGTATGAATAAATATAATTTTGAGGTTCAAGGACGAAATTAGAATTCAAAGTTCCAATAGCAATTGTGGATTGAGATCCTAACAAACTTATCCTAATGCAGGCTCGCTCGGTATAGTAATGCAACTAAAACAATTTAATTAGGACCTGCATAGGCTACCACAAAAATATACAACACCCCAGTCCCAAAATATG
This sequence comes from Iris macrosiphon, assembly GCA_036927795.1. Lineage (NCBI taxonomy): Eukaryota > Viridiplantae > Streptophyta > Magnoliopsida > Asparagales > Iridaceae > Iris > Iris macrosiphon. The sequence continues at coordinate 64,472,823 of JAYESA010000003.1, read as the reverse complement.
TAGGACTAGGAATATATAACATGCCAGCTACACATTCGACCAGACTCTGGTCCGACTCTAATATGTATAAGCTGTATTATAATGGTCACTATCTAAAAAATCCAGTAAATATAAATATCTATGCCTCAATCCACAATAAAGATAATACAACAAGAATGAGCTATATGTGCTAAAGTCAGTCGTCCAGTAACACACAAGCTCGAATAGACTCGAGAAAAAAATATGAGTCTATAAAAACTAGGCTACATCAGCAGATGAATCAATAATATAAATAAATTAGCATAACTATGGTAGAAATGATATAAATACCTGGTACCAAAGCCCACATGACAAAATAACCCAAAATAATAACTCCAGGTAGGCTCCACAATGATCTATGCTGCAAAACTGGCAAGGGAACAGGTCCTCAGAGGGACGTAATAAGGTACAAGAAATAGTATGCCAAAGTAAAATAGTATAATGCCACATACTCAAGGGTAAACTACTGTAACCATCTAAGTGATATGCACATAAGAACATCACTCGTACTCAGGCTGAAAGCACTACAAGATCAGTGTTGGGGAGCCCATAGGAGCAAGTAATATCTCGTAGGGCCAGTAAATATGCCAAAGATCCGGGACAGAGTCTAAGGCACCTCCAGTAACATAGTATATATATATATATATATATATATATATATATATATATATATATATATATATATATATATATATATATATATATATATATATAATATATATATATATAAACATAATCAGCCTGTAGTATGATGTGTCTTTCCTCACCCAATGTAGCCTCATGTCTCATATCTATGATGTCTCATGTCCATAACACGCAAGATCAGGACCTCTAGCTAGTACAATGAGTCATAATGATATATGTATATAATATGCAAGTCTCATATCAAGAGTCATGTAATCCTATATAGAATCACTATAAATAGCTCAAGAAGGATTATGTCACATGAAATAGTGTCAAGTGTCCTACAGTCTGACGTGCAAGGATACAATCATGTAAAATAATATTGTGGTATTAACTCTCTAAGTGACGTTACTCGACTCCGCGTACAGCGTCGACAACCAAATCTTGTTACGTACTTATAGTAACTTACATGTGTTTGGCTACACGTAGTCCTATATGTACGTAGGAACGTATCGATGTCGTAAAACTTGTATCATTGCTATCCTATTCATCTAACATGCATGTAACCTCTTAATCACGTATTTTAAAATTATTTATTACTGAATTAATCATAATTAATATTCTAAAATTATTTCTAAATAGTCAAAAATAACCAAACATCGGTATTGCATGCCATTATTTGCTTCGGACGACAACTAGTCATTCTAACCAACTTTGGCACGTAGCCTTGACATACAACCTCCATGTTGGCATCCAAATATGATTAAATAATAAATTAATACATTAAATATTCTGAAATTAATATACATTAATTTTTGAAATTTATTTACTTTAGAAAAATATAACAACTATCAAAGAACTATAACTAGTCTTGATGCGACGTGTCCGTATCAAGGTTGTTCATTTGTTTGGGATAATTTTTGTACATAAAAATATAGATCTAATGCATGAAACTAATTCTAAGTATCATTTATCATTAATATAAATTTACACAAGATTTTATTCATGAAAAAAATAGGGAAAGAAACAAAGTTGAAAAACTTACGCGATTGCGATTACGGCGGGGACCTTTTTCGCGACTACAGCCAAATGGAGTACGAAAGGAACTCCAAACCTGAGGATCCTGGGGACTTCAATTATTATGTAAATCTTTTAAGGTTTTTTTCTTCTACCGAGGGGTCTGAACTGCTGCTGCAACCAGCAGCCAATATTTGGCCAAAAATGGGTTCGGTTGGGATTTTTCTGGAGTTGTGGCCCGTGGGGAAGGAGAGAGAAAGAATGAAAGAAGTAGAAGAGTGAAAGAATGTGAGGAAGTAGTTTTTTTGTGAGGGAGAGAAAAAGGGGTTCCAAACCTAAAAATTAGGTTTAAGTGTTGGGGTGTTGGTAAATATATGTAGTTTAAATAGTTGGGTGGTTATGATTTAATTTAATATTTAAAAATATATGGGTAGAATTTTGTGGAGTCTTAATATGGTAAGGAGCTAAAATTTAAATTAGGAGATTGTCACAAAAATATTCACTTAGAATTTGGTTTGAACCAAAGATAGGAATATGCAACAAACTAGGGGTTTCCTAATTTGGAAATGTGGGATTTAAATTTTTAATTGATTTGTTCAGATTTTATGGATATATTTTATATATGGGATATATTGTGGAACAAAAAAAGGTGTGAGAGTTTTTTGTTAGGATTATGATTTGGTTGGTTAGGATCTTGGGTATAGGCCAACTATGATGACACCTATGGCACTTTCTATAAATAAAAATTCTATAAATAGAAAAATTTAATTTATATATATATATATATATATATATATATATATATATATATATATATATATATTTGGGTGCACTACATGCCTACATGTATTTGGATTTGGTTTGGGTCAAGTTGTAGTAAAAAGGAAGCAGTTTTACGGTAACCGTGGTTCTAGATGTTTGTCAATATTTTTGGAGTATGGGAAAAATCAAACAAATGAAATATCCATGTCCCAAATATATTAGGTACAATCAAGATTAGTAATATAAAAAAAAATTCGATGAAAAAAAGTTGTGTATTGCTCCAAATATCCAAGCCATGGCAAATTATCATATATAAAAAAAGATTTTAAAAATTAATACTTTAAAATATTAAATTAAATAAAAGAAATTGAAAAGTACCAAATTATCCCTATTTCAAAATGGGGGGCATACAATTCTTTCAAATTCACTTACTTTCTAGGCATCACTTATACTAAGGTTTCGCACAATCACGTTATTTGCTATCTCAAAATCCACGATTTACTTGAACATTTCTAAGATGACCAATACACCATTCAGGGTTTGAGCTATACTCTATGAATCTTTTAAAACTTACTCCATTCTCAAATCACTTATTCGTTCCTGAGACTATCGCATACACCACTCAGGAATCGAGTCATCCTATTAACTCTTGAATCGCGTTTGCATCGTTCACTCGTATATCCAATTCGTTCCTTAGGACTCCAGCGTGATCCCTATTCACAGCCTCAACAATCTTAGTCTCGTATGTACCTCTATCGATAGTTATCCACACAATCTATCTTTTGAGTAGTAACTTATCACTACGAATAACCGTCCGAACTATATCTCAAAAATCCAAACACGATTTATATTATTCGCCTTAGCGATAATCAGATAACGTCTTTTCCGATTTCTATTCTAAGTATGACTTATCTTATCCGTACTGTAAGAACCCTAATTCTAAAAACCGTATTTCTCTATTATTAATTATGTAATTTATTATTTATAGTAGTTATGAGCTAAATAGAGAGAATAGATTTTATTAGATTTTATTTTGAGATGTTTGAGCATTTAGAGGACTTATGAAGCCATTATAATTTTTTCCTAATTTATTCCATGTAGGAGACCCGTTGGACAGTTGCTAGCTCAGCCGTATGCACCAATATAATTCTTAGAATTTTCTGTATGTATATATGTATATATATATATATATATGTATATATATATATATATATATATATATATATATATATATATATATATATATATATAAAATTTCTATTGGATATTGGGTATCAAACCGAAACCCAAACCCATTACCCGCTTGCACCCTAACTCGCGTAAACAAATATAAAACAACAGCAGTAGAAAAACCTACCATGATCTTTCCTTCTCCGCGTGTAAAGATGAGAATGATCAGCAACAACCCCACCGCTTAATTTCCTTTCATCTGTGCGTAAAACAAACTCCACCAGTTCTTATTTTCATCCGCGCGTAAAGCAACCCCGCGTATATTCATTTCCTTTTTCCCGCGCGTAAGAGCCATCATATTTCACCGCCTCTAAACCCTATTATTACTAAACTCTCCTCAACCAAAACCTAAACTAATGAAAGAAAGAAACAACAGCGGCAGTAATTTCTTAACCAGTAAGTAACCCCCACCGCCTCTTATCACTATATATATGTGTTATTACAACTCTTCCAAACCCTAACCCCACTTCTTCTTACAATGAACTAAAATACTGTATTGGACGTTGCACTATATAGAACTTTTGCTCGGCAAGTATACATTGCCATTGTACTGTTATTTATATTCCAGCTGATACATGCATGTTTAATCCTGCTTATATAGAGGTTTATTTATGTAGATTTTGGACCCATTTTATGAGACCACCCCAGTATTATGGAGAATTATTAGATTCATTGGTTGTGACACAGTTGTTACACGAGTTGTGAGTCTCATATAGATCACGGATTGCTTGACAGGTCTGGCCTCTTGTACGTATTGGCCGTGCGTTAGGGATGACTGCTGATAGAAACTTTGTATGCTAGTAGACCTGGCAGTTATTTAGAGGTTTTATAGTGTCATGGATATGGCATGCTTAGAGCATGGGGTGGGGAGAACAACAAGTAAGGCGTTTGGGCTCCTTTATACTTTTCCTAGTTCGCACGGATTCTCCGCTAGAGAAATGGGTGCTTGTGATCCTATATATTGCAGGCAGCCTTTGCCGCTTAAAAGACGGTATGCTTGTAGGCCTCTGATTCTCTGAGAGAATAATGCCAATCCCATTATGGCCAGATAGCCCACGCGTTGGAAAAGTTGTTCTTAAATTGCATTCACTTAGACGGTTAGGCGACCCATGGGATGTTTATATTTCACTACTTATTGGCATGTTATTATGTATCTTGTTACGTCCCTCTGAGGACCTGGTCCCTTTCCAGATATGGACGAGCAGGAGTATCCACAGGAGTATGGACCTGGACCCGACTCTACTTACTAGACTGAGGAGGTCTTACCCTCAGAGTAGCTGTGATTTTTTCCACTATTTAGAGATTTTGTTACTACTTCAGTATAGTCATTTTGTAGTGGATTTGTTTCCACCCGAATATCAGACTTGATACTTATCTTGGATATCCAGTTATTATTCAGCTCTTTATTCCTACTTATTATTTGTGCTGTGGATGAGATATAGATTCATGTATGACTTGTTGTGACAGTATATTACTACTGGTGGATTGCATATTCATATACAACGTACGTGTGTATATGATTTCCATATATTAGGGTTCATATACATACGACTGGGCGTATTACGTATTCCTAGTCCTACGTATTTTGGGACTGGGGCGTGACATGTTTTTAGTGGTGGCCCATTCAGGTCAAGAATATATTGTCTTGGTTACATAACTGTACCAAACAAGCCTGCATATAGGAATAGAGTATAAGGATCTCATCTATGCTTGACTGAAGCCTCATTCTTCCTTAAAGTTTTACGCCAGGTACCCTTTACACTGAGACCAGGGACCTCTATTTATGTAGAGTAACCAATTTGTTGACGTAAAAACCAAAGTATGCAGAAGATTGTCTACTTTACGCTGCGATTATGACAACTGCTAAACTACGTTTCCTTAGTCTTCTCAATCTATATGACATCATGCAAGCCATGTAGGTAAACTATCCCAGCGTAAACTTGATGATTCTTAAATAAATAGATAACCAGAGTAGAGTATCTGATTAGGCATAAAATATAAGGATGGTGATGTGAGCGTATTTGCCATAAGTTTTAGTTTTCCCAGCCATGACCAAATCTTGTGCATTAAATGCGAAGATATGCCTCGAGTCCTGTGCAAACAACAGCTTTTGACGTGACGTCTGATTTTGTTTTATCTTGAGCATAAAAACCTATTTCAGACTGAAGCGTAAAAGCTCATTTTCTGTTAATATAGGATATGCAGCATATTTAGAAGACTCCCTTTTCCTTTTTGATGCGTAAAATAACTTGTATCCAATATGTCACAAAGCGACAACCTGGGTCTCTGTACAAATCATTATCACAGCTGACCTCTCGATCATCGTGCAGTACTTCTGTCAGATGTCAGGATTCACTGATTTGTCTGACAAATTCATCCGAGGAAATACCAAGAGTTTCTCGTACGACTTTACGCTGCAACATATTTCAGATTTTATAGATCTCTTTACGCGCGAAGAATTTTACGCAGACTCTTACGTAGATAGATTTTACGCAGACTTTTACGCGGGCAGATTTTACGCACAAACCTTTTATGTAAGACTTTACGCAGCATATATTTTACGCGCAGATTTTTACGTAGACTTTTACGCGCAGAAAAGTATAACAGACTTTTTATGCGGCTAACTTTGAAACTGTTTTACGCCGACAGTCTTGAATCTCTATTTTACGCGGATATTTCTGAATCCTTACTTTATGTTCCTCTGCTTTACATGGACCTCTCTGAAACTTTACTTTACGTCGAACTATCTTGAAGCTCTGCATTACGCAGGAAGCTTATTAACCTGTTTTATGCCAACTACCTTGAAGTCTTGTTTTACGCAGGGAGAAACTTCATGTATGATTGGGGAATTTTACTGAAAAATATGTGGCCAATTCCCTAGCGTATTTTATGCTTCTACATTCTATCCAATGCTTGCATCCTTCTTGTACTCCTTCTAAACGTTGTACATCACCTGTAGAGAGATGGATATGTAGAAGTAATGTACTGTCACAGATGGTGATACAACTCCTGGAGTCAATGGTCAGACTCAAGGAGAGACCTCAACAATTCTTAGACTTCCGGGATCAGATGAACAGATTCATAATCCAGTTCCATCTGATCTTCCCATTCCACCTAATGGGAACCTTCCAGTCTCATCAACACCGCAGGATGGCCAGGCTCAACTGTTCCAATTCTTTCAGATGATAATGCAGGAACAGAGACATCAGGCTACCTCACTAGCTGCAAAGCAGAGGTAGCAAGCAGCAGAACAAAGACAAGAGTTCCTAGCAGCACTTGAAAGGATGGCTGCAAAGACTATTGTACCAGCTCAAGCACTAGCTCTAGTACCTCGAGCTAAAGTTGGTTCAGTAAAAGACTTTATACAGATGGGTCCGAGGACGTACAAAGGCATTGAGAGCCCAGAGGAAACTACCAACTGGATCACTCATACTCAGAAATTGTTAGAGGCATCGCAGCTACCTGCAGACCTATGGATGACAGGTGTAAGAACGCTTCTAGATGGTAATGCTCATCACTGGTGGGAATCTATGGAGCGCCAGTTGGGTATATACCAGACTTGGGAGCAGTTCCTGGAGTGCTTTGAAAGGAAGTACTTCTCGAACACCGTCAGAGATGCATTATACGATCAGTTTCTCCACCTGGAGCAGGGGAACTGAATGGTGGACGAGTATGATGTTGAGTTTAGTCGCCTCAATAAATATGGTGCTGTCTTGATACCAGATGACTTGGCCAAGGCTAAGAGGTTTCATCGTGGACTAACTCAGGAGCTATAATACTACACTAGCTCCCAGTCCCGAATCTCTTATGCCGAGTTACTGACAGAAGATAGATTACAAGAAACCGTCAGCAGAGGAAAGGGAGGTCAGCTGAGGACACAACAAGGACCAACAAGAATACAACAAGAAGGACCTATCAGACATCCTTTAGCTCAACAACAACAGTATCAGCATAGAGCAGGACCATACCAGGTTCCAGATAAGCTCCAATGTAACTATTGTGGGAGACGAGGAAACATCTTAAGAGACTGTCGGGCCCGTTTGGGACAGTGTATGAGATATGGTTCTGGACAGCACCAGGCAAGAAATTGTCCAAAGCAGCAGACACTTCCACCGCCAGTACAGAGACTAGCGCTTCCAGCACCTCAACCTCCAGCAGCAGGAGGATTTCAGCGAGGACCACCACTACCTACACAGGAGGATCAATTCGCGAGGACCAGACAGGGACAACCTCGAAGGAACGGACAAGCTTTTGTAATAGAATTGGATGACATAGATCAGGAGATTGATGTCATAGCAGGTACCACTCTTGCTTTTACTTTTCCTGCTATGACATTATTTGATACGGGAGCCACCCACTCATTCATATCATCTAGCTTTATTTCCAAACACAACATTACCTCTACACCTTTACCTAGTGGTATTAGAATTCTCACCGGAGGAGGAGTTGTACCTATTAGTAGAATTTATAGATCATGTCCTATAGTGATATGTGGCAGAGAGATGAATACCCGACTCTTAGTCCTTCCTATGCCAACTTTTGATATTGTGCTTGGAATGGACTGGCTAAGCAAGTACCACGCTTTCTTCAATTATTTTGGAGGAAGCATTCTTTTTAAGGTACCCGGCCAGCCTGAACTTGAGTTTACATGAGGATCCACAGAAATCCTTGATGGTATGTAGCTCGCAATGGACGATGTCGTTTATCATCCTATTATTTCAGAATTCCAAGACGTCTTTCTAGTAGAATTACCAGGCCTACCCCCAGATAGAGACGTAGAATTCTCAATTGAATTAACACCAGGAGCAGCACCCATAGCATCACATATTTATAGACTAGCGAAGAAGGAGATGGATGAACTGAAGACACAATTGAAAGAACTAGAAGAGAAATGTTTCATCCGACCAAGTGCATCACCCTGGGGAGCACCAGTGTTGTTTGTACCAAAGAAGGATGGGTCAGTGCATATGTGCATTGACTATAGAGCCTTAAATGCAGTGACAGTGAAGAATAAATATCCACTCCCACGCATTGATGACTTATTCGATCAGCTTAGTGGAGCCAAGATGTTCTCAAAGATAGATTTGAAATCGGGATATCATCAGGTGAAGGTACGAAACAAGGACATCCCGAAGACCGCATTCCGAACAAGATATGGGCACTACGAGTTCTTGGTCATGCCATTTGGATTGACCAATGCTCCAGCTATCTTTATGGACTTAATGCATCGAGTCTTCCACCAGTATTTGGACCAGTTTGTGGTCGTCTTCATAGATGATATACTTGTCTATTCAAAGAGCCACGAGGAACATGAGAAGCACCTGCGAATTGTTCTCAAAACCTTGAAAAAAGAGCAGTTATATGCAAAGCTCAGTAAATGTGAGTTCTTCTTGGATAGAGTCTCATTTTTTGGACATGTTATTACAAGAGATGGAATTTCTGTTGATCCAGAAAAGATCTTGGTAGTCGAGACATGGCCTGTTCCTAAATCAGTAGCAGAGGTAAGAAGTTTCCTTGGACTTGCGGGATATTACCGACGGTTCGTAGAGAACTTATCAAGGATAGCAACACCTATGACTCGATTGACTTGCAAAGATCAAGAGTTCATATAGACTAACGTGTGTCAAACCGCTTTCGAGGAATTGAAGAAGCGACTGACTTCAGCACCAGTATTAACTATTCCATCTGGACCATGAGGCTATGTGATATACAGTGACGCATCAGGGAAAGGTTTGGGATGTGTATTGATGCAACAAGGCAAAGTGATTGCATACGCATCTAGACAGTTACGAGTACATGAGAAGAATTATCCAACTCATGACTTGGAACTTGCAGCTGTTGTATTTTCTCTGAAGCTATGGAGACATTACTAATATGGGGAACGAGTGGAAATCTATACAGACCATAAAAGCCTCAAGTATGTCTTTACGCGGAAAGAGTTAAATATGAGGCAACGTCGATGGCTTGAATTGATGAAAGATTTTGAGATAGAGCTACATTATCACCCAGGCAAGGCTAACGTTGTACCAGACGCGTTAAGCCGGAAGCCAACAGCTTATTTTCTAACAATACAGAAGGAATTACTGGAGGACTTGCAAGGTTTTGGCATTGAAGTGATATTACCCGGAACAGATGGGACACTAGCCAACTTGCAAATACAATCATCACTAGTAGAGAGAATCAAGGCAGCATTGCCTACAGACGACAGATTCAGGAGATTAAAGGAAAGAACAGAGGCCGGAGAACAGACAGGACTGCGAATTCATAATAACGGGACATTACGATGTGGTAATCGTCTATATATTCCCAATAGAGAAATTCAACAGGAGCTAATGACAGAAGCTCATAGTTCGATATATTCTATTCATCCTGGAGGCACCAAGATGTATCGTGACTTACGACAGCATTTTTGGTGGCATGGAATAAAAAGGGAGATAGCTCGCTTTGTAGCTAAATGTTTGGTATGCCAACAAGTAAAGGCAGAACACTAGAGAACAGCAGGATTATTACAACCACTTCCGATTCCAGAGTGGAAGTGGGAACATATCACTATGGACTTCGTCACAGGTTTTCCCAGGAGTCCAAGTGGTAGAGATGCAGTATGGGTAATAGTAGACAGACTCACCAAGTCAGCCCATTGCTTACCTTTTAGAGTTGGCCAGTCTACAGAAGCTTTGGCTAACTTATATATGAAACAGATCATGAGATTGCACGGCGTACTAGTCAGCATTATATCAGACAAGGATTCGGGCTTTACGTCGTATTTTTGGAGGAGCATGCAAGAAATTCTTGGAACTCGTCTGAAGTTCAGTACATCTTATCACCCACAGACAGATGGGCAGTCAGAACGTACTATTCAGACATTGGAGGATATGTTGAAGGCTTATATATTAGACTTTGGAGGATCATGGGAGGACCATCTACATCTTTTGGAATTTTCTTACAACAATAGTTATCAGGCGAGCATCCAAATGGCTCCGTTTGAAGCATTATATGGAAGAAAGTGTAGATCTTCTGTATGTTAGAGTGACGTGGGAGAACGTCAGATTCTGGGACCAGAGTTAGTGGTCAACAACGTAGAAACAGTTAAGAAGATACAAAGATACTTGCGAGCAGCGCAAGACAGACAGAAATAATGGACAGACCTTCATCGTCATCCCTTGGAGTTTAAAGAGGGCGATCATGTCTTCTTGAGGATATCACCTACTAGAGGCACCATTCGATTTGGAGGACGCAGCAAGTTGAGTCCAAGGTATATTGGACCATTTAACGTACCAGAGAGAGTGGAAGAAGTGGCATATCGACTTTGCGCTACCACCTTCACTTGAGGGAGTACATGACGTATTCCATGTGTCACAGTTCAGGCGATATGTGGCAGACAGCAGTCATGTTCTTGACCATTCGGAGATCACCATTGGGCAGAGCTTGTCATATCAAGAGCAACACGTGGAAATCCTTGATCGTCGAGAGAAAGTATTGAGGAACCAGTCTATTCCTTTAGTCCGCGTGGCATGGAAGCATGGCGCGCCAGGAGAATCTACTTGGGAGGGTGAGGACGACATGCGCTAACATTTTTCGAACCTATTCGCAGACCAAGGTATAAATTTAACCTGGTAATTTATATCCCCTACCATTTTTGACTTTCTACCCTGGCTTAGTTTAATTTCGAGGACAAAATTTTTATAAGTTGGATAAAATATAAGAACCCTAATTCTAAAAACCATATTTCTCTATTATTAATTATATAATTTATTATTTATAGTAGTTATGAGCTAAATAGAGAGAATATATTTTATTAGATTTTATTTTGAGATGTTTGAGCATTTAAAGGACTTATGGAGCCATTATAAATTTTTCTAATTTATTCCATGTAGGAGACCCGTTGGACAGTTGCTAGCTCAGTCGTATGCACCAATATAATTCTTAGAATTTTTTGTATATATATATATATATATATATATATATATATATATATATATATATATATATATATATATATATATATATATATATATAATTTCTATTGGATATTGGGTATTAAACCGAAACCCAAACCCATTATCCGCTTGCACCCTAACTCGCGTAAACAAATATGAAACAGCAGCAGTAGCAAAACCAACCTTGCTCTTCCCTTCTCCGCGCGTAAAGATGAGAATTATCAGCAACAACCCCACCGCTTAATTTCCTTTCATCCGCGCGTAAAACAAACTCCACCACTTCTTATTTTCATCCGGGCAAAAAGCAACCCCCGCGTATATTAATTTCCTTTTTCCCGCACGTAAGAGCCATCCTATTTCACCGCCTCTAAACCCTATTATTACTAAACTCTCCTCAACCGAAACCTAAACCAATGAAAGAAAGAAACAGCAGCGGCAGTAATTTTTTAACTAGTAAGTAACCCCCACCGCCTCTTATCACTATATATATGTGTTATTACAACTCTTCCAAACCCTAACTCCACTTCTTCTTACAACGAACTAAAACACTGTATTGGACATTGCACTATACAAAACTTTTGCTCGGCAAGTATACCTTGCCATTGTACTGTTATTTACATTCCAGCTGATACATGCATGTTTAATCCTGCTTATATAGAGGTTTATTTATGTAGATTTTGGACCCATTTTATGAGACCACCCCAGTATTATGGAGCATCATTAGATTCATTGGCTGTGACACAGTTGTTACACGAGTTATGAGTCTCATATAGATCACGGACTGTGTGACAGGTCTGGCCTCCTGTACGTATTGGCCGTCCATTAGGGATGACTACTGATAGAAACTTTGTATGCTAGTAGACCTGGCAGTTATTTGGAGGTTTTATCGTATCATGGATGTGGCATGCTTAGAGCATGGGGTGGGAAGAACAACAAGTAAGGTGTTTGGGCTCCTTTACACTTTCCTTAGTTCGCACGGATTCTCTGCTAGAGAAACGGGTGGTTGTGGTCCTATATATTGCAGGCGGTCTTTGCCGTTTAAAAGACGGTACGCTTGTAGGCCCCTGATTCTCCGAGAGAATCATGCCAATTCCATTATGGCCAGATAGCCCACGCGTTGGGAAAGTTGTTCTCAAATTGTATTCACTTAGACGGTTAGGCGACCCATGGGATGTTTATATTTCAGTACTTATTAGCATGTTATTATGTATCTTGTTACATCCCTCTGAGGACCTGGTCCCTTTCCAGATATGGACGAGTAGGAGTACCCACATGAGTATGGACTTGGATCCGACTCTACTTACCAGACTGAGGAGGTCTTACCCTTAGAGTAGATGTGATTATTTCCACTGTTTAGAGATTTTGTTACTACTTCAATATAGTCGTTTTGTAGTGGATTTGTTTCCACCCGACTATCAGACTTGATACTTATTTTGGATATCCAATTATTATTCAGCTCTTTATTCCTACTTATTATTTGTGCTGTGGATGAGATATAGATTCATGTATGACTTGTTGTGATAGTATATTACCACTGGTGGATTGCATATTTATATACAGCGTATGTGTGTATATGATTTCCATATATTGGGGTTCACATACATACGGCTGGACGTGTTACGTATTCCTAGTCCTATGTATTTTAGGACTGGGGCATGACACGTACTGTATCAAATTCTCACTCAAATAGTCGCTCGCACTAAAGGGTCCAGGTGCGCGATACTCAGCACATCTTAGTCGAACGATTGTATGCATAATTGTCCCATCTGAACGATATTTTAAGTCTCATACACCAATTTTCTAACATCAACAGAAAGCTAATCTATTTCTAATGTAACTTGCTAACTCTAGCACAAGTCTGCTCACATAAGGTCTGACTCAACTTGGCACAAAGGCCATCGCATAACTATCTTCGACCAATAATCCTTCGTACAAATTTTTGAAATATTTAGACTCATTGTATGGAACATTCATCGAAGTATCGAGAGAGAGCATCTATCACATCATCAATGCACAAGTTTAAAACTGAGAGAATCGATATGAATTCCAAGGACGTAAAGCTGTGCAATGATACCAGTGTGTTATGTCCCAATCTTCCGCAGGATCGATCGGCCTCATTGGACGCGAATTACTGCTCCAATGCTCCCTCGGGATAATAGTTCCTATTAAGATGTAATGTCGTACGAGCCTGGAGTTGCGTCCGCGCAAGGTAAATGCCGAAACGGCTGTTGATAACTAGTTCGTAGAGTCATCATAGCGGAAACATAGAATAAACACAAGTATTGAATCCAAAATAAGCTCTTTATTGATATGAAGTAAAGATTACAAGCGATATTAGGCCGAGATTACAAGTCGCTCCTGCTCTCTCTCTCTCTCTCATTACAATGAGTATGCCCTTAGGCTTACAACTAAATCAAACACTCTGGATGATAATGTTCCCATACATTACGTCTCATATACGTGAACCCCAATATATTCCAAGTGCGGTCCGACGCCATGATGCGTCAAGCGAACTCTGAATCCGTGCGAGTTTTCCCAGCACCCAGCATGCAATCTGGTTGGGTATCAGTACATTGAATGTACTGGTTGGGAGGCCTCTCGCCCATACCTCAAAACAAGCACGTACATTAGTTATGTATACCGACTGATTTTGTTGTCTTTTTAGTCTTTAACTTAGGATCAGTTTTATGGCAATATAATAAAAGTAATATCCGTGTCTGAATTAAGAGTGTCATACTATAAATAACTGAGTTTGTCTTACCTTTTTCTTACCATTCGGCCTTCCCTGTCATTCAAAATAATATAATCAATAATCTACTAAGTAATGAAGAACATCTATGCAATTCAAGTGTTATAATTGTGTCTCTGTCTCCAAAATATTTTACTTAAACTATGTTATATACCGTGCATCCATTCTAAATGTGTGAAGTGTCATGCATTACACTCCTTCATGTTGCTCTTTTTTCTGAATGTGGATCGCCGTTATGCATGCATGACTTATTTATATGAAGGTCACTGGCTCTGTTAGCTATATTGGACATAATCTGGGTTGGAATGAATGTCTTCAGCTCGGCTGCGAGCCTTACTGGGCGTCCCAAACCATCCGACCAGTCGGCTATCTTTCCAGGTCGGTTGCAAGCCTTGCTGGACGTCCTGCACTCACCTGTTAGTACTTCATCTAGCTATTACACTAGAACTTCAGCTAGCGCAGTCCTCCAGGGTTGACATGATTCTGATGACTCAGAGATTGTTTCAGGACTCTCTTCCTGGTGCGCAACCAGTTGTCTATGATCATGCAACTACTCCAACACTTCCAATCCTAGCCAAGAACTCTTTGCTCGATTTCTGTTATCCGAAGACTTCAGTTCGGTTGATTCTTCTGCTCATCTCCCTGATTGGAGACTACCTCGGTGATATGAGCATCCCGAGAACTTTCTCTGCTTTCTTCTTCTGACTCAAAATGACTAATGGATAGCCTTCCTCGTCTATGTATGCAACCTGATTCTCTTTCTTTACTCCGTTTTATATTCCATGCGATGCGGTGCCTCAAGGTGTAAATAATAACTATTTGTGGCATAACATAAGGAAGTACTTTATTAGACTCAATACACCAAGTTATGCAGGTTGCAAGTAAAACTTTCATGTTCTATACAACAATAAGGCGTGGTTATCCCCTTAGCTATCTGCATTCATATCTTTTTATTAGCATGCAAAGGTTATCGCTTAGAAACTTGCATGTATCATTCCTTTTCTTAAGTACGTAGCTAAGTAGAGACAGGTTCATCGGAGCCACCCACCTTAGCAATGAATCGCATCGGCCGAGCGAGACTCCGAGCGCGCCTTTGAAAAGTCTAAGTCTGAACTCCATTTGAAGGTCCAAGTCTAAATCCCTTTGTATTGAACGAGTCTAAATCCCCAGGGCCGGGCCTGAGTCGAAGCCTCCTAACTCAAGAAGAAACCCAGAAATGAAGACAATAACATCATGAGGTTATTGTATTTTTCTGAAGACAAGACTAAAAAAAAAAAAAACAAAGCATCTGAAACTAATTAAGTAAGCAGCAAAGCAACCTAAAATAATATTAACCTGAAACGAAAAAGAGGGAAAAAAACATCCTAAGAAAAGATTACAAGAGAGATCATCGATGGTCTTTCAATAAAATGGAAAATGCATCCAGGAACTGCCAATTTTCATGTAGGATTGCTACACTATATTTTCCTCTAGGCCACGTCCAGTGCTGCTGCTGCTGCTGCTCCATTGGTTGTGGTAGCGGTAGGAGTAGCAGTAAGAGTAGGCATCGCACTGTGTATCAATTAACTTTAAAAGTATTGATATTGTCTTCATTTACTGTATTCAAGATTACTCAATAATGTTTCTATTTATTTTTAATTTGAACGAATCAAAGTCTCTGAAAATTAAAGTTTCTGAAACGAATTGATTGTTACTGACTTGATATACAATACTTCATTTATTCAGGTTTCAAAAAACATTTCTGGTTTTGAATCGTTCTATTTGAATCTGAATTTACTTCTGATTTGTTATACATAAATAGAACATAGACAGAATATTTGTACATTAATTTTTTTTTCTTAATGGTCTGTACTACTTTATTGTAACAGACAAAATGACAAATGTTGAGAATACTATGATGATCACTATTGTTCCTGTTGTCACGTGTCACGACCCGCACCCGGAAATTCGGGCACGAGTACGTGGGCACGTCCAGCCTACGCCGCAGTGTCGGCGGTAGTACGCTGTCTAGGTCTTACTCACAAGTAATTTTAAATCTATCTCATCCACAATCAATAGACAAGGAGAATAACAGGAAATAGGAATGCTAACTTTTATAAAACAAATTGTGACAACAGATCCATAATTAATACAAAGCCAGAAGATAAATCGGGGACAAACCCGAGTATATGCTGAAAGAAAATAAATAAGTAGCTACTGCTAACTACTCTGCAGAAGTAACCTCCTGGGTGGGAACTGGCTCCTCATATGGGTCACCTGCTAACTCTTAGTGGCCATAATAGGTAGGGGCAAGGTCCTCATCATCGCCTAAAACAACGGATCCAGTCAGGAAAGGAGCAAAGTACACAATACACAACAAGATTAAACTAAATATTTATGACAATTAGATTGAGTATCATATTGAGAATATGTATAAAAGAAACAACAATATCTCAGAGTTAATGCTATAAACAGGAATATGAGAAAACAGGGATAAATAAGACAGAAAATGAAACTACAACAGTCAGCAAGAACTATAACAAGACCAGAAGCTATCTGTGTGAACTTGTGTTTATTTTAGAATACATAGTTGGCATGTAGGGGTTTATAAGGCTAATCCGGCCGTCATAAACGGCTATTAAACATGAATAATCGAGATCCGGCTGAGGGTACAGTCGCGCACCAACAGCTATTAAACACGGTAGGGGGGAAAGGGTAAACTACATGCCTTCTAGTATTCTCCCACCCGACACGAAAGCAAGACATGAAAAACCAGTATTCAAGACATGAAATCCAGTGTTCTAATACTACGTGTAATCATCAAGGGTACTAGTAGAGCAGGAAATTAATTATCATAATATAAAGATTTAAACTTGAAGTGCAGGTACTTGCCTGTTGTTTGGATCCAATTATAGTTATGAGTCTCGGGGAAATATTCCAGAAATGACTCTGGATGCTGAAATAAATATTACCATCATACTCAGAAGATATCAAATAGCTAGAAACGCCTGTCCTTGGGTCCAATTTGGAGACAAGGACAAAAACGACAGTTTCGGATCAAAACGGGGTCCGCCGGTGGGCCCGCTTTGCACCGAAAAATGTGTCCGGGTCAACGGTCTCCAAATTCACCAAACTTAGTGTCAACAGGTCAGAAACGCTGATACGAACCCAACGGAACTTTCAGAATTGATTCCGATGAGCCGATCACGAAATCGCCCGTCGAGCGGGACCTGTGGGACCCACGACACGCGATTTCATCAACGTTCTCAGAATCGAACCAAACTTGACCCACAGGACCAGCGTATTGCTACGAGTTCGATGGCGCAAGTTTCGTCTCGATCCGACGAGTGTACAAGAAGTTAGGGCGAATTGCAGGAAAGGCGGATACGGGGCGGTGTCCGCGGATACGCGTTGATCCCGGTGTGCACGCACACCCGAATCGACTCCGCAAAATCCCACACGTCCGTATCAACGCTGCGCACGTATCTGTGAAGACCGCACGCGACCAAGTCGTCCCGTTTGGCGGGGCGTACTCAGTTCCGGGGCGAAACAGGGTCTGGTTTTTCCTGTTTTTGGATCGCGGTGTGCGATCACCACAGGACGCGATGTCCCGAGCGGTTTGTCCGGGCACCGAGAGGGTCATACAGGCTTCGCAACGTAATTTACGGAATTGAAATCCGAGCTACGAGCAAGAAACTACACGCACCTGAACTGGGTCTAAAAACCCGAAAAAATCCCGTGTCCGTGTCGTGTCCGACACGCCGACACAAAATTGGAAAAAATTAGGGTTAGGGTTTCCTGGACTCCGGCGAGGGGAGGCCGGCCGGAGGAGGGCGGCGCCGCTGCGGGGGAGGCCGGCCGAGGGCTGGGCGGCTGCGCGGCAAGGCGGGGCGAGGCGGAGGCAGCCGGTCGGCGCCGTGGGCGGCTCAGGCGAGGGGAGGGGGCGCTGCTGCGGCTCGCCGCGGCTGTCGGGGTCGTGGGGGGAGGGGGAAGAAGGAGGAGGAAGGTGGTCGCCGACGAGGGCGGGAGGCGGTTGTGGCGTCGTGGCGGTGGTGGTTCGTGGTGGCCGGAGGGAGAGAGGGGGTTTATTTATAGGGGAGGAGGAGAGGCGAGGTGGCGGGGGCGAGGCCGGGAAGGGCGGAGGCGAGGGCGACGTGGGGCGGGCTGATGCGGGCTGAGCGGCGGAAAACGCGGCGGAGCGGCGGTTGCGGGCCGAGCGGGGCGCGGGGAGAGGGATCGTGGGGAAACGGTCGGGCTCGGGTCGAGTTCGGGTCTGGCAGACCCAACCCAACCCGCTAGGCCGTGGGCCGGGCTGGGATAGGTGGGTTGGGCTGGGCCCTGTTGGGCTTGGGCCAGGTTGGGTTAAGGAATTTAAATAAAACAATTAAAAAATAAATAAATAAATAGTTTTTAGGTGTTTTAAATTAGGTCCGGGGTCCGATAAATTCCAGAAAAATTATCCTAAGTCCAGTTTTCTATTTTACACCCAAAAATATTATTTTCATGATATTTTAATATTATTTATTAATAAATAAAAATTATTTAATAATTAAAAACCCTGATTTTAATTACAGAAAATTCCCAGAAAATTCCAGAAAATTGCGAAAAATCCAATTTTAATATTTTTGAAAAATCAAGGGCTTACAATCTACCCAACTTATGAAAATTTCGTCCTCGAAATTTAAAATTAAGCCATACTCTGTTAACCCTTCACGTACATCAATCGCAATCTCCTTGCGATAATTAAAATCCTAATCATATCCACTGAAATCACTTCAAGGTTAAGATGACTACTATTCCATCAAAAATTCAACCTATGGTTATCACTTCTTACTTTCTCAAATTACCCTCAGGTAAAATTTTAAATTAAGCCTGTATAACATCTTCAAGATTTGCATACGCTTATAAATTTACCTCACGATTCTAATTATCATAATTTCTTCTGGAAGTAATTCGAGTCCAGTAGTATTCCCATTCACACTTGTATGCTTCAACTCTTTAAATTTCATTCACCTCCTCAATAATCCAACTAGGTAGTCCAACCATCAAGTTTTAATTCTTAATTCAAATCATCAAGTTGAAAAATAATTTAAATGTAGTCCACCAATGTTCAAGTCTGAAATTCTATAATTCTATCCTCTAAATTCAAATTGACGATTTTACTTTCATTATTCAAAATTTAAATCATGTACCTAAGATATAACTATTGGGTCCTCGATATCAATTCATTAATCATTTTAGTCACTCCTCTAAATTTTTAAAATTATAATGGCTTGCTTCTTCCAATCTAACCTTACTCGGTCACAATCCAAAGGACATTCCTCTCGAGTCGACAAATGCATCGCTACCCAACTTAGAATTTACCCATTCATCACAAAAGACTATATACCTTAAGAAAATATTCCTTAGTATGTGTACTCATGTCATTCAATCCTCGAAACTCCAACACCGATCATATCACATATGATATGTCCTTAATTTTGAAAGAATAATCCTCAAGTATGTGATAAGCCTATGGGGCATATCCAGTATTCTCCGTGTATCAGACTTATACCAAGCACGAGATTTCGTCTTTCCAAAATAAGGGAAGGCGAAGATCAATAATAAAGAGTTCAAGGATGAGGTGATAGAACCGAAGTATCGGGATCAAGACGTTTAAAGAATTCAAATGGGACTTGTCAAGTAGTTGTGGATTGAATCCTATCTTGGTAATTCCTATTCACATGCTCGTATTAATACAGTTATGCTCAGACATGTCTAGGACAGGTATACTAGTCAACTGTATATCTCAATCCACGTAAAGTAGTGCGAAGGGCGAATCAAAATGCACTAAGGTTGATCAGACCGTAATACACTGATTCTGAATAGACAATTGTATTAGTGTGTTGACCCACTAATACATATGTCATGAACAAGCTTGATAAAAGGATAAGCTTGCAAAACTAGGCTATACTAGCAGCATAAGTCAAGTACAGCAAAATTAAGTGCGCTAGATGGTGCTAAAAGGAGGTACAAATTATTTAAGTTCTCAAAACAACACTCAATAAGCACAATGTCAAAGACTCTACAATCAAATATAAAGCATACCAGGTTATTAGCAAGTTTAAAGTTTCTAGGTTGGGGCTGAGGTCACGAACCAATAGGCACAAGCTAAAACAATACTAGAAAACGGTATCTACGAATCACTTACGCGCGTTAGTTACTCTAAGAGTCTGCACGTTCTCCACGATCAGCGCGTAAGCTTGTCCGTGTTCTGGAGGTAGTGCCCTCTGCTGCGCTGCTGGGGCCTGGCCTGAATTGGAACTTTTTGTGCAGTTGTGCATCTTTGAGCAGCAGGACAGTCCTTCATTTGATGTGCTGCTGATCCATAATATAGACAGGCACCTAGCCTCTTTCTACAATCCTGCCAAATGTGACCTTGTTTTCGACAATAGCCACAAGTGGGAGCTTGTTGGTTCTGTCCTTGAGTTGGATTCATCTGTGGTCGCTTTACAGCTTTTTTCTGTTGTGCTTGGTCGGGTGCTGACGCATACGACCGCTTCCGGCTGGACTCGATCCTTGTGGTGCACTCCACAGGTCGCGCTGCAGTAAGAACGTCCTCGTCGAAGGTAATTGTATTTGAACTGCTTAGCTTCCGTGACTCCGAGCTAATTCTGTCGATGAAGTTCTCTGCTTGATTTTGCTGAGCTTCTTGTTGAACCTTCTGATAGGCTTGCATCATCACGTAGAACATTCAGAACATTTGTTGTTCGTCCATAGGCTGTCCTAGTGGAAAGGAAGGTATCGGTGGAGCAGACTGCGTCGATGGTGGAACGTCATCTTGATGGATTCTCGAGGCAGGCTGACTTGCTTGACCGTACTGTGATGATTGGCTTTCACCAACTGGTGTCACATTGTCTTCGTGGGTACCCATAACGCCTTGTGGTTTTTCTGCATGAGCCTCGTTGCTGTCTGGTGGGTCCATTTTCCTGCATCCAAAATAAATAATAAGAGGCGCACAGGAATCAAGGCAGGACGCAAATCAAGAAATTAATTCGAATTCGATATGGATATCAAGAATGTTTCAAGCAAGTGGATGAGATCCTAAAAACTTATTATATTCTTATTGCAGGCCTGTTCGGTCCCTAAGTTGAAACCGAATAATTTAGTCGTTGACCTGCATGGGCCACCACAAAAATGTGTCACGACCCGCACCCGGAAATTCGGGCACGAGTACGTGGGCACGTCCAGCCTACGCCGCAGTGTCGGCGCTAGTACGCTGTCTAGGTCTTACTCACAAGTAATTTTAAATCTATCTCATCCACAATCAATAGACAAGGAGAATAACAGGAAATAGGAATGCTAACTTTTATAAAATAAATTGTGACAACAGATCCATAGTTAATACAAAGCCAGAAGATAAATCGGGGACAAACCCGAGTATATGCTGAAAGGAAATAAATAAGTAGCTACTGCTAACTACTCTGCAGAAGTAACCTCCTGGGTGGGAACTGGCTCCTCATATGGGTCACCTGCTAACTCTTAGTGGCCATAATAGGTAGGGGCAAGGTCCTCATCATCGCCTAAAACAACGGATCCAGTCAGGAAAGGAACAAAGTACACAATGCACAACAAGATTAAACTAAATATTTATGACAATTAGATTGAGTATCATATTGAGAATATGTATAAAAGAAACAACAATATCTCAGAGTTAATGCTATAAACAGGAATATGAGAAAACAGGGATAAATAAGACAGGAAATGAAACTACAACAGTCAGCAAGAACTATAACAAGACCAGAAGCTATCTGTGTGAACTTGTGTTTATTTTAGAATACATAGTTGGCATGTAGGGGTTTATAAGGCTAATTCGGCCGTCATAAACGGCTATTAAACATGAATAATCGAGATCCGGCTGAGGGTACAGTCGCGCACCAACAGCTATTAAACACGGTAGGGGGGAAAGGGTAAACTACATGCCTTCTAGTATTCTCCCACCCGACACGAAAGCAAGACATGAAAAACCAGTATTCAAGACATAAAATCCAGTGTTCTAATACTACGTGTAATCATCAAGGGTACTAGTAGAGCAGGAAATTAATTATCATAATATAAAGATTTAAACTTGAAGTGCAGGTACTTGCCTGTTGTTTGGATCCAATTATAGTTATGAGTCTCGGGGAAATATTCCAGAAATAACTCCGGATGCTGAAATAAATATTACCATCATGCTCAGAAGATATCAAATAGCTAGAAACGCCTGTCCTTGGGTCCAATTTGGAGACAAGGGCAAAAACGGCAGTTTCGGGTCAAAACGGGATCCGCCGGTGGGCCCGCTTTGCACCGAAAAACGTGTCCGGGTCAACGGTCTCCAAATTCACCAAACTTAGTGTCAACAGGTCAGGAACGCTGATACGAACCCAACGGAACTTTCAGAATTGGATTTCGATGAGCCGATCACGAAATCGCCCGTCGAACGGGACCTGTGGGTCCCACGACACGCAATTTTGTCAACGTTCTCAGAATCGAACCAAACTTGACCCACAGGACCAGCGTATTGCTACGAGTCCGATGGCGCAAGTTTTATCTCAGTCCGACGAGTGTACAAGAAGTTAGGGCGAATTGCAGGAAAGGCAGATACGGGGCGGTGTCCGCGGATACGCGTTGATCCCGGTGTGCACGCACACCCGAATCGACTTCCGCGAAATCCCACACATCCGTATCAACGCTGCGCACGTATCTGTGAAGACCGCACGCGACCAAGTCGTCCCGTTTGGCGGGGCGTACTCAGTTCCGGGGTAAAACAGGGTCTGGTTTTTCCTGTTTTTGGATCGCGGTGTGCGATCACCACAGGACGCGATGCCCCGAGCGGTTTATCCGGGCACCGAGAGGGTCATACAGGCTTCGCAACGCAATTTACGGAATTGAAATCCGAGCTACGAGCAAGAAACTACACGCACCTGAACTGGGTCTAAAAACCCAAAAAAATCCCGTGTCCGTGTCGTGTCCGACACGCCGACACAAAATTGGGAAAAATTAGGGTTAGGGTTTCCTGGACTCCGGCGAGGGGAGGCCGGCCGGAGGAGGGCGGCGCCGCTGCGGGGGAGGCCGGCCGAGGGCTGGGCGGCTGCGCGGCAAGGCGGGGCGAGGCGGAGGCAGCCGGGCGGCGCCGTGGGCGGCTCAGGCGAGGGGAGGGGGCGCTGCTGCGGCTCGCCGCGGCTGTCGGGGTCGTGGGGGGAGGGGGAAGAAGGAAGAGGAAGGTGGTCTCCGGCGAGGGCGGGAGGCGGTGGTGGCGTCGTGGCGGTGGTGGTTCGTGGTGGCCGGAGGGAGAGAGGGGGTTTATTTATAGGGGAGGAGGAGAGGCGAGGTGGCGGGGGCGAGGCCGGGAAGGGCGGAGGCGAGGGCGACGTGGGGCGGGCTGACGCGGGCTGAGCGGCGGAAAATGCGGCGGAGCGACGGTTGCGGGCCGAGCGGAGCGCGGGGAGAGGGATCGTAGGGAAACGGTCGGGCTCGGGTCGGGTTCGGGTCTGGCAGACCCGACCCGACCCGCTAGGCCGTGAGCCGGGCTGGGATAGGTGGGTTGGGCTGGGCCCTGTTGGGCTTGGGCCCGGTTGGGTTAAGAAATTTAAATAAAACAATTAAAAAATAAATAAATAAATAAATAAATAAATAAATAAATAAGTAAATAAATAGTTTTTAGGTGTTTTAAATTAGGTCCGGGGCCCGATAAATTCCAAAAAAATTACCCTAAGTCCAGTTTTCCATTTTACACCCAAAAATATTATTTTTATGATATTTTAATATTATTTATTAACAAATAAAAATTATTTAATAATTAAAAATCCTAATTTTAATTACAGAAAATTTCCAAAAAATTTTAGAAAATTGCGAAAAATCCAATTTTAATATTTTTGAAAAATCAAGGGCTTACATCACGTCTCAGTCCCAAAATACGCGGGACCGAGCCACGTGGCAACAGTCAGCTACGTCTACCGTGGACTCTTGTCCAACGATATATGTATAAGCTGTCTATAGTTGGGTATTCTAGCAAGCATAATCTATAGTTGGCCTATTACATGTAGCTCAATCCCCATGGGTAATGAAAGCAAGTCAAAACATATAATACTAAAGTTGGCCACCCGATAGCATTTATATTCGAATATGTCCGAAACATAAGAACATGGGCATATAAAAACCAAACTCATAAGAGAAGAATACCATGGGTAACACATATCGCTCATCATGAAGAAGGTACTAAAAGTAAATAGGAAAGATAAAGATAACGATACGAGGTGAGGATACCCACGGCTGCTCGGGTACTGGCGCCTAAATCTGACTCCTCGGTGGCGTCATAGCTGGATCAATCCTCTGTCTCTCACTTCCCTGAAACCTGGATACACAAATCCAGCCCGTCAATTTGGGGAGAGCGTGGGTCCAAAGGAAGCCGCTCTCATAAAAATATATCAAACACAAAAATATACATAGGTATGTAACTAAGTCCATCCTATCAATATAATCATAACAAGGGCAAGCTACGACAAGGTACGGATATGAAGTAAATACAATGTAACTAAGACATGAGTTAAGAAATTTGGTAGGAGGTTCATACCTGCGTGCGGATATGCCTGCATATGAGTTACATAAAAATAATACATATATACATAATGGCGGTAGATAAGAGAACATCCAAGTATCGCAGTGAACCACCAAAGTGCAAATATCAAAGGTAATCGAGTTATCCAAAATCAAGAAAATCAAGTTGTTCTAAATATACCAGTCAAGCAAGCTATTCAAAAATACAAGTCAAACAAGCTGTTCCAAGTCAAGTCAAGCAAGATGTTCCACGTCAAGTCAAGCAAGCTGTTCCAAATCATAAATTACTCAAGTTTCAACTATCAATCAAACATGAATCTTTTTAATCACGAATTAAGGAAACCGACATATAAGTTATTATGAGTACAATTCAAACAAATAGCTAGGTCGTTAAGGAAGACGAGTCCTAACTGGTATCCAACTATCAAATTAAACTACCCTAAACTAAGGTGCTCCCTTACATCTACATTCCATATTTATTCTAAGAGTTTCCGAAAATTTTGGTAGAGTCTCCTTTGTATTTGCATTTATTTTTTTGTATTTGCATTTGTAAATAAGACCCGACTACAAGTAAATTACAAAATCAAGGTAAAACAAGTGTGTTGTCTAACTAGCATCCAAAGCAAGTGTTCAGACTATGAGCATTGTGATCCTTATCAATATCTACACCATATTCATGTCATTAAGGCAATATCTACACTGTCTCGAATAAAAGCAAATAAAGTAGAGGTACAACTAATGTACATATAGTATTTTTCTAGGAGTGTCTAACCATAATCTCACACACATACAGTTTATGCTATCGTGCAAATGCTACCTAGTAAATATGATCCAGTTACAGAAAAATGTGACAATTGAGGGATATTACTGTCAAGTAAATACTAGGTATGATCTATAGCTATCATGCATAGCAAAGGATATTAGGATAAACTATGAGCATTGCGATCCTTATCAATACTATGTCGAAGAAAAGTAAGTAATCGAGGGGCTGTCCATATTATTAGCTAACATAGTGATTTAATTAGTCATTCAATTCTAAACCAAAATTTACGCTAAGAATAAGGAAAATATTTGAGTTTAATATATTGTTACGAGTGCGAGTGACCACTCGCCTGAGCATGAAGGATGCAATCGCGTCCTTGGTTGCGAGGCTCAAGTCTGATCTATGCTCGACGTTCCATACACTCAATAGCACGACAACAGAAACCTTGGGATAAACCAATCAATAATAATTATAAGGAACACCAAGATATGAAGAAACAAAGTAACGTAAAAGCAAATATACCAAGGCAAAAATTTGAATATGCAGGGCTCCTAGTCTTCGGTAGGGCACAATGGCGGATCTCGCAGGCTGAAGATTGTTGTTGAATCCCAAGCCGAATCAAAATGACCGGAGACAAAGTCAGGGTCCCCTGTCCCTCGACGATGAAGGTGCTTGGACAGCGGGAAGGATGTTGGCTACACGGAAGAGGAGTGGTTGATGTCGAGATCACTGATTCGATCTGTACGTCGAGAGGATGAGTCAAGGAAAGAGGACTTGGAGAGCTTGCGGAGATGTGGGTGACGGTTGATGAGGCTGTATGGGTGAGGTGCCACCGTCGGGAAGGCAACTTGGATGAGGGATGGTGGATTCGACACGGCATGCTCATATCAGATTGGACCTCGGGGCAAGCGGGAACGCTGCTCGGTGTCTCCTCGTCGAGAGGATGGATAGGGCTGTCCACTGCCCCTTGGCCACGTCGAAGCTAGGATCGGACGTGGTGTTGGAAGGGTGCGGTGTTGACGCTGGAGACAGGCAAGGGTGGCTCACCCGAGAACTGGGAGGTGCAATGTCGTTCGTTGAAGACACTGATGACGATGATGGTGAGAGGAGCTCGGGGAAGTGGAGGTCAAAAATAGTGAGAGGAAGGAGAATGAGTAGAGGGAGGAGGTTGGTCACGAGTAAGAGCCAATGGAGGAGATGGTGGTGAAGTTGCTCCTCGTGAAGGTGGTGGCTAGGGTTGGTTATGAAGAGATGAAGATGATAAAATATATAGAGATGAGTTTGGGTTAGCTAGGAGAATGTGATGGAGATAAACGGTAGGATAGGCTTGCCAGGGGAGAGGGCGGTAGTTGGCACCGTATACGCGCGTGAGCTGGAGGGGGTCTCGACGTACAGGCATGGTCGTTCCACTCTGCAGCAAGACGCGATCTACATTGTCCTATGCGACAGGGATGAATAAACTGTTTGCATATGAAGAGAATTTAAATCCCTTCATAAGTTTTGAATTTGGCTGCTGGTATGGTGACCCGTCTGACCCGATAAGGGAAAGGGAATGTACATGCATAGGCTAGGATTTGTTGCAATGATAGGGTAGATGTTTGGATCGAATGGGTATTGGGATGAAAGGTTTTGTTGACATAATTTGGCTTCAACCAACGGTGCACCAACAATTAAAATATATATATATATATATATATATATATAGTAACAACAAGGAAATCTTGTAGATGAATGGAATGTGTCAAACAATGGGCTGCCGTTGGAAATGGGTTTGTTAAAGTCAAACATTTATACCTATCTTAAGTTAATTATTAACTATATTTATAAAAGCCTATGCATATATATTAGGTCTAACTCCGATTCTAGCCTTAAAAACTATATTAGTAATATTTATACTAATTATCATTCATCTTAAATGGGGGATTTTACACCTGTCCATATCGAACAAGGAGAGAAACTGGAGAGGTTCAATGGAACCGACTTCAAACGCTGGCAACAGAAGATGTTGTTCTAACTTACAACTTTGAATCTGGCAAATATTCTAATTAAAATAGTCCATATTCTGCAAGAAGGTGAAACTGACAACAATATTATTGCAAATATTAAAAAATGGAAGAATGTAGACTTTTTGTCCAGGAAACACATATTAAGTAGACTGGACAACTATTTATGGAATGTTTACAGTCCACTGAAGACTGCAAAAGAAGTCTGGGATGCTCTGGTCAAGAAATACAAAGCAGAGAATGCAGTGTCTAAGAAATTTGTAGTAGGCAAATTTCTAGACTACTGCATGGTTGATTCCAGAACTGTGGCAAGTCAGGTCGAAGATTTACAATGTATCTTACAGAAACTGGTTGCCGAAGGTATGGCCTTATATGAACTTTTGCAAGTAGCCTCTATAATTGAAAAACTTACACCTCTCTAAAAGGTTATAAGAACTACTTGAAACAAAAACGTAAGGATATGCCATTGGCATACCTGATTGTCAGGCTTAAAATAGAAGAGAACAACAAGAGCACTGATAAAATCTCTTCTATAGAAGTCAAGGCAAATGTCTTGAAAATAGGACAAAAGGGGAAAACACAAACAATTTGGAGACTCCAGTCAAGGAAACTACAAAAAGTTCAAAGAAAAATGCCACACATGCAAGAAGATGAAACATAAGCTGTTGATTGTCATAGCCACAACAACAACAACAACAACAACAACAACAACAACAAAAAGGGACATTCTCACCAGGCTCATATGACTGAAGATGAGCATTTGGCCAAGGGTATTGAAGACCTGGTTCTAGCGGTTGTTGTCTCTGAAGTAACATTGTAGGAAGCAACCCAAGGGAGTGGTGGGTTGACACTAGGGCTACACGTAATATCTGTGCTGAAAGGCGATGTTCAATACCTACCAAAGAGTCGACCAAGGCAAACAACTCTTCATGGAAAATTCTTCATCGTCAAAGGTTGAAGGACAAGGAACGATATGTCTATAAATGACGTCAGGAAAAGAATTAAAGCTTAACAATGTTCTACACGTTCCTGATATTCGGAAGAATATGATTTCCAGATCTATGTAAATAAGCATGGGTTTAAGTTGATATTTGAATCTGACAAATTTATACTTAACAAGAGTGGGATTAATGTGGGGAGGGGTTACCTCAAGAAGGGCCTCTTTAAAATGAATGTAATGACTGCTATGCCTAATAAGATGATTAATTTTTCTTATATTTTTGAGTCCTATCATATGTGGCATGGTATATTAGTTCATGTTAATTATGATTTAATTAGGAAACTAATGAACATGGACTTAATTCCCAGATATGCAATAGATTCAAATCATAAGTGTGAAATATGTGCAGAAACAAAATTAACTTGTACTTCCTTTCAAAATCTGGTTGAAAGAGATACATAACCATTGGATTTAATCCATACAGATGTATGTGATCTAAAAGGCATGCAAACTAGAAATGGGAAGAAGTATTTCATTGCTTTCACCGATGATAGTACTCGATATTGCTATATGTTTATCTTATGAAATCAAAAGATAAGGCAATATATATATTCAAGCAATATAAAACTGAAGTAAAAACCAACTTAATCGAAAGATTAAAGTTCTTAAGAGTGATGGAGGTGGTGAATATGAAGCACCTTTTGCAGGGTTCTGTGCAGAACATGGAATTATCCACCAAACCATTGTACCATATTCACCACAATATAATGGTATTGCTGAACAAAAAAATTGAAAGAAATGATGAATTCTTTATTGCTAAAATCTGGTCTACCAGATAACCTATGGGGAGAAGATGAACTTACTTCCAACTACCTTTTAAATAAGGTGCCCTACAAGAAAATGGATAAGACTCCATTTGAATTATGGAAAGAAAGGAAACCTTCCAATAAATACCTTAAAGTGTGGGGATGCCTTACAAAAGTGGCATTTCCTTTGTCTAAAAAGGTCAAGATATGTCTTAAGGCCTTCGATGGCATATTTATAGGATATGATAAAAATAGTTCTGCTTATCGATTTCTCGTACATGTCAGACATTCCAGATATACATAATAATACAATTATTGAATCTAGGAATGCCTTATTCTTTGAGAATATCTTTCCATGTAAAAAGATATATGAAAGAGAAACATTAAAAAAAAATCATGATGATATTAGACATGGTGGTCAAAATAATGCAGACAATGAATTTTCAGATAAGGAAGATGAGCCTAGACGTAGTAAGAGGTCTAGAACATCGAAGTCCTTTGGACCTGAATTTTTAACCTTTATGTTAGAAAATGAGCCTCAAACTTTCAAAGATGCAATTTCTACACTAGAGACTCCATAACTGGAAATAAGCTATCAATAATGAAATAGAGTCCATCATGCAAAACCATACAAGGGAACTGGTTGATCTTCCTCCAGGGTGTAAGCCATTAGGCTGTAAATGGATATTCAAGTGGAAGATAAAAGCTGATGGAACTATTGATAAATATAAGGCAAGACTAGTTGTCAAAGAATATAATCAAAAACAAGAAATTGATTATTTTAACACATATTCACCAATAACAAGAATAACATTAATTCGAATGTTAATTGCAATTGCAGCATTGCATAATCTTTAAATACATCAAATGGATATAAAGACTGCCTTTCTAAATGATGACTTAGAAGAAAAAATTATATGAATCAACCAGAAGAATTCATAGTAGCAGGTAAAGAAAGAAAGGTATGCAAACTAGTTAAGTCTCTATACGAACTTAAACAAGCACCTAAACAGTGGCACCAAAAGTTTGACAATGTAATGTTGTCAAATGGATTCAAAATTATTGAGTGTGATAAATGTGTATATTCTAAAAACACACAAATTGGATATTTCACTATATGCCTATATGTGGATGATAATAAGCATTAACTATAACATAATCCAGGACACAAAGAAGATCTTACTCAAAAACTTTGATATGAAAGATCTGGGGGTTGCAGTTGTTATATTAGAAATTAAGATTTCTAAAATGCCAGATGGGCTGATATTATCTCAATCTCATTACATTGAGAAAATCTTAGAGAAATATAATCAAAACGATAATAACATTGCAAAAACTCCAGTAGATCTAAATCTTCATTTAATGAAGAGTACCGAAGAAAGTATTTCACAAATGGAATATTCTCGTATAATTAGGAGCCTAATGTATGTCACAAATTGTACGCGACTAGACATTGCTCAATCAGTTAACAAACTGAGTTGATATATGAGTAATCAAGGAGAAAATCACTGGAAGACAATCATTAGAGTACTCAGATATCTAAGATATACTAAAGACTATGGACTGTAGTATACTAAATACCTAGCTGTACTCGAAAGATACAGTGATTCAAATTGGATATCTGATACTAATTAAAGACTCAAAATCCACAAGTGGATATGTCTTTACACTTGGAGGTGCAGCAATATCGTGGAAGTCCTCAAAACAAATGTGCATAGACAGATCTGTAACCCCTGTTTCTTGAAAATTTAATTTATAATTTAATTTAAAATTTTGGATTATCAACCTCTGTAAATTATTAAAACGAATTTGAATTAAATCCTAATTAACAAATTATGAGGAGGGGAGGGTAGTTTTATTAATATCCTAAAAATAACCTGGTGGAAAGTTTCTAGAGAACCAAACTAATTTAGACATGTGCTCTTTTAATTCTAGAATCTTCTAATTAACCCTATAAATCAAGTAGCCCAAAACGTAATTTATTTATTCCCACATAAATTCCTCCAAGCCCAAAATTATTCTGGCCCACTCTTAATAAACTATAGACTCAACCTCCTTTTCCAAATAAATTAAAGAAGAAGAGTTTTCTGTTGGGGTCCAGTCTGGATTTGGTAAATTTTGGAGCCAAAATATGGTCAAAGATTTAATTTGATATAATTTAAAAATCTACATTAAATGTAAGATTTGATTATATTTCAAATTTGTATCAAATATTTAATTTGACTATATTTGGACGTCCATAATTGGTGTTAGGCTATTTTAGGGGGGATATGATTCTTATTTTAAGATTTTCTATTTAGGAAATCATATTATGACATAAAATAATATTTCTTATCCTATAATATAGGAGGAGGCTGGAGGCACAAAGTATATCACAAAGTTGGAGATTCGGGGTACTCGTCCACAGAAAATTAATGAGAAAGCTCGTATTTTTTTCTCTTAGGTGTTTGTCATCCAAGACAGAAGGAAGAAAAATAAGATATTAAAATTGAAATTGCTAGGGGGTTGAACCTATTATAGCAAAGGGTTTCAAAAGTCATTTTGTAAACCCCCTCACCAAAAAATATGTATCTTTTGTGTATTTTGTATTTGTTGTATTTGTTTTGGATTATTATTTTTTAATAAATTAAAACCCAATAATTTTTATTAGGATACTTCACCGCGGTTTGAACATTAATAATATAGGATGGCCCCAAAATTTGTATCTCCCTTCATAGGAAGTAGCCTACACAGGAGACACTACCTATAGGATCTTTTCGTGGCACAAGAATTCGACCCCTTGGCATTAGTATGACATTAGCGTAACAACTATATATTCTTGTGTTAAATATTTAGATATTTTAGATATATAATTTTATGGTTATTTTTCTATCCCAACTTCCTACAATTAGCATCCCATAATTCTCCAGACCAAATTAGAAAAATTCTCTTTTTGTAATATGTGCATATTATTTACTATTAGCCTATTTTGTGGGTAACCATTCAATTAATTACTTAGTTTATTAGATAATACAATTATTTGATTTATCATAACTAAATAAATATCTAATTATTAATTATAAAATATTTCATAAAATATTTTGGGTGTAGTATGTTATTTAAATCTTTACAAGGTAAATTTTTTAGAATTTATTATGTGTGCAAATATTATTTTTGGATTTTGTAACCACATCTATATATATGTAAATATATATAAATAAATATAAGGTCAATAATAAAAATGATAATAATAATAATGATAATGATAATAATAATAATAATAATAATAATAATAATAAATAAATAAGAAAAGAAAAGTAAAAAATAAAATAAAACAAAAACCTAATCCTATACTAAAACCTAACAAAACCCATCCTAATAACTACCCCCCAGAAACTTTACCCCAAAGCCCCATGTTCACACCCAATTTTCCATCAACCTGTTTAATAATTTCAAAAACTAATTGAAGGATTTTTTTTCTCAACTACAACTTGGTTTCGGTAGAGAGGCTGGCGAATGATGGTTGTCGCAATTTGTTTGGGGACAAAGATTGGATGCTTATGAAGGGTTCCCAATATCTGGCTCGAGGAGATTTATGTTGTGGCATGTATAAGATCAAGCCGCTGAGTTGTACAGGTAGGCCACAAACATCGGATGGAGGTTCGGGGGGTATTCGACAGGAGTTGGATCATCGAGAACTTGCCGAGGAGGGACTTCGAGATATTTTGAGGATTACGAAGGATTTGGTTCATCGAGACAAAGCGATGAATGGTGATGAGCCACAGATTGAGGATCAGTATGTCGGTCCCAATACAGTTGGTCGATCACCAGTGGGGGTTGCTTCACGGATCCGATTTTGGTGACGGGTGGTTTGCTAAAGCTTCACGAAGCGATATTGGTTTCAACAGTTCGAGGCCAAGGAGAAGATCAAGGTTTGCAGCAAACCCAATCTGAGGCAGGAGCGTCACCATTCACACAATTATGGGGGAGCCATCGGTCATCGACGGCATACACAGTGCATGATATTCTTCTCGAGGATGCATGTGTATGGAGAAGTTTCAAGTTCGGACACGAAGGTGAGAAGATTCAGGAGTTCGAATCTCGGGAGAATCGCACTGTCTGCTTGTTTCGGCTAGCCAAGGGTGAAGAAGCTCGTCGGAACGTTAACACGTTTTGGTGGAAGACGGAAGTCGAGAACAAGCAGCCAAGACTCACGGTGAGGCTGATCGTCAGGGACTTCGGTCTTGGTCGTGTCATTGATGTCGACAGGATCCCAGTAGTGCAGGAGGTGCTACGCATGACAGCTAGCATCGACGTGACGGTCGAGGAGTTGGAGACGACAGAAGATGCAAGGCAGCTCGGGGGATCAGAGATCGATGACATGGGGGATTAGGAATTCTGTCGCGGGATGACAAGCCTGGAGTCAAGTTGAGAAGCCATGGGGTCAACACCCTCTCGTCAGACTGGAGGGAGAGATTGTTGGGGTCCAGTCTGGATTTGGTAAATTTTGGAGCCAAAATATGGTCAAAGATTTGATTTAATATAATTTTAAAATCTACATTAAATGTAAGATTTGATTAGATTTTAAATTTGTATCAAAAATTTAATTTAACCATATTTGAACGTCCATAATTGGTGTTCGACTATTTTAGGTGAATATGATTCTTATTTTAAGGTTTTTTATTTAGAAAATCCTATTATGACCTAAAATATGATTTCTCATCCTATAGGAGGAGGATGGAGGCACAAAGTTGGAGATTCGGGGTGCTCGTCCACAGAAAATCTAAGAGAAAGCCATGCTTTGCTCTTAGGACTTTGTCATGCAAGACAGAAGGAGATCTAATCGGGGAGTCGTCAACTTCGGTTAGGATAATTGCTACGGGTTGGTGAGCGATTTCAATTGTAATCTCTTATTGTTCTTCTTGAGTGTGGTGAGGGGGTTGAACCTATTTGGACAAAGGGTTTCAACATTGATTTTATCAATCTTGTAATTTCACCTGAGTTATAAAGGTTGATATTTGTCCAGGTGACGTAGTCACCGCCATATATTTGTCTTTATCTGTGCTTGGTGTTCATTAGACCAGGTTGGTTATCTCAGGTAGGTTGGACTAAAGTTTCTGATGCGGACACTCTCAGACACGGTGTCGGAACGCTTGCAGGACGTGATTCCCAATACTTTCTTGTTCTTCTCTGTAACGGCCTAGCCCTCCTCTGCTCTAATCATCTTCTGCTCCCAAGCCCTAATTCTGGCGCCTTCCTTCCCGACGAGCTCCTACCGTTTTCTACGGGACAACTCCGAAAAACTTCAGGCGTTCTCCGTCGACCTAGCCTGTAGACCACCGATGTTCTTCCCGACGAGCGAAGCCATGGAGGTTTCTTTCCAAACTCCATGGAGAGAGCCATGGCGAATCACTGAAGCTCCGCCAACGACTAACGGGTTCCTCGCCGGTGACTTACAGTGGAGATCGACGTCCCGATCGTCTTCTTCGACCATCCTTCCCATTGCTCCGGCGATCCAATCGTCTTCTCCGACAATGAGCACCGGATTCGTGGGTATCCTCCTCTCAAACTTCTTTTTTTTCAATTTCGAACTTGTCTTTCTCTAATCCGTTTTTGATGTTGATCGTCTCATCAAAAATTTAATCGATCGATCGGGTCACTCGAAAGCGGTGGGAACCAAGCTGCATCACAACAGCTCCGTCAAGGTGAATTCATCACCGAGGTCCTCCACTGCGAGATTGACCCTCCAATGGTCGTCCCTGCCGATCACAGAGCTCGAGATCGGGTGCTCAAGTCATCCGAGCGATCAGGATCCGCGTGTAGATTGATCAGGATCGATCAAGAACTTGAGATCAAACTTGAACTCGATCGATCGGTAAGTATTCAGAATTTCATTCTCCTTGGATCTCTTTTGATTTACTTTTCTTTCTGTTGATTTGAAATAAAGAACATATTGAGAATTCAATTTCCACCTCTACCCTCTAAATGTTTGTGGAAAATCTTGAATCAGGGGTTCAGAGTCGTGCTGGACACGCGAGGACCGTGTCTGATCCTTTGTAGCTTAGCTTGGTCTTTGCAGATCGAGTGCTGAACTCCGACTCAGGTTCGATTTCTGCACTATTTTCTTTACTGAATTCGGTCGAGTTAGGGAATCGCGGACACGAGGACAGTGTCTACACATCAATACATATGGTGTCGAATCAATATCAAGTCAGAACTCGAGTGGACACATAGTAGACTCCGTTCCTGTCCCACTAGTTGGGTGCAGTTTGACCCCAAATGTTGTTCGGTCAGCACAAAAAACAAACAAGTGCATCGGCAGGATAATTGGTGTTTTGAATTTCAAACAGATCGAAGTATAGGAGTAGGAAACTGAGTGTCCGATCAGCCTCGTGGGTATGGGTTGAACATAGCAGGCTGGGTTAAGCTAGGCAGACCAGGCTTTTGGGCTTTTGGACTTTTGGACTCAGAGTTTGAGGTTGGAAAAGGCTGCGTTGGGTCCAGTGTTGGGCCAGAGCCGAGTAATTATTACCAGCTAACAAAGACTGTTACTAGTTATTAATTAGTAGTATACATAAGAATTGTTAGTATCATATTAGAACCAATTAGTTAAAGTATTAGAAATTAAGTAGTAATTAACAATATTCAAAAGATTTAATTAGCAAATAAAATAATTAGTTATAAATTAGGGATTTGGTTAATTAACTAGTATAATTAAGAGTTTAGCTAGAAAATAGATTAGAAATCAATAATTCAGTTTTAGATAAGAAATTCTAGAAGGGTCTAATTAAGGAATTTAGTTTTGGAATGATTGAGAATTAGAACCTAACATTTATACATTGCTTTCTAGGTGGATTTAGTGCGACTCTCATCGTAGGAGAAAGGCAAGTACACTACGATTTGACCATTACTTTGTATTTCTGCATTGCATTGATCTCATATTGGACACGTACTTGACACGAGTTATTGTGCATTAATTGTGTTATTGTACTATTAGGATGGAAAATATTTGTTCTTTATATGACCAATCCCCTTAGTGTAACATTGTGCCGAGCTTAATCGCACATCGTGCACGTTTGGTTAAGGCGTACCATTATATTGTGCTATTGTACTTAATGGTCGGTCACCTATTAGAACAATATTTCAAATCACTATTGCATAATTGTACTTTCTTGTTACAGTTATTGTGCCATTGTACAGTTTCAGGATAGTGCATTATGATTTTCATTGTATTTCAATTTTACATTGTATAGTGTCATTTTCATAGGGTTGTACTTTGCTCCTTTCTTGACGGGATACGTTGCAAGTGACTTGACTTCCACCCTATCTTTTATGGCACACATGACAAGGTGATGGCATGGAGGTTATGTAGAGCCAGAGATGATTTAGGATAGACATAGGACCCTTGTATAGGTTTCCTAATGTACTTGGTGGGAGTTGGATGACTGTATATTGAGTGGTTGAGGATGCCTTTATCATTCACCGAATTTGTCTCCAGATATTTATTGTAAATGTTGTAAAAAAAAAAAAAAAATAGTAGAACATAGTGATGTGATGATCGATATTGGGCAAGATATAGATTTGCTGTGATGAGTGAGATCCGATTACTGTATTTTGATGACTGTTGAGGACTAGAACAACTGACTACTGTGGTTAACAACAGCGTAGGCTGGACGCGCTCACAAACCGTACCCGATATCACAGGCGCAGGTCTTGACAAGATCAACTATGTAATCTGAATTCATAGCTCTGGGTAAATCAAGTAAAGAAGCAGAATGGCTTCGAAACTTCTTAGAGGATATTCCAATATAGCCAAAACTTGTACCAACAACTTGTATACATTGTGATAGTCAATCTGCTATCGGTAGGGCAGAGAGTCATATTTATAACGGTAAATCAAGACACATCAGGAGACGCCACAATACTGTTAGGCAACTTCTTGATCTCTAATGGCATAATCACGATTGATTATGTAAAATCAAAGGAAAACCTTGATGATCCTCTAACTAAAGGTTTGACAAGAGAGCAAGTTTATAAGTCATAGAGGGGAATGGGCTTGAAGCCAATGATAAAAGAAATTCCATAAAGGAAAATCCAATCTAGTTGATTGGAGATCCCAAGATTTAGGTTCAAAGGGACAATCTACTTATGTGAAACATGAGACGTCACAATACTGTTAGGCAACTTCTTGATCTCTAATGGCATAATCACGATTGATTAGGTAAAATCAAAGAAAAACCTTGTGGATCCACTAACTAAAGGTTTGACAAGAGAGCAAGTTTATAAGTTATCGAGGAGAATGGGCTTGAAGCCAAAGATAAAAGAAATTCCATAAAGGAAAACCCAATCTAGTTGGTTGGAGATCCCAAGATCTAGGTTCAAAGGGACAATCTACTTATATGAAATTCTGAAATGATACTGACGAGTATTTAATTACTCTTACCATTCTCTAGGATGACAAATAACAATGTCGCCTTCAAATAATACTAGGGTAAGCTTTGCTTTTTAATGATTCCTATAACTTGAAATTTAAGTGAAATATAGCAGGATACTCTTATTAGGAAGTCACCTATGTGAGTGTGGAAGTGGCATCGCTTTTATGAGAATTATAAGGCTGAATTATCTAAGAACACTCATGAAACCAGACATGTTCATGGCCAAAATGAACAAATAAATAGAAGCAATTTTGGTCAAAAAGCAGTTGTGTGATATTTATTGGTTCAAGTTTACAACAATAGCATAACAGTTCAAGACATCATGTTCATTGGATAGGTAGTAAACTCGATAAATATTCACAAGGGAAGGTTCAAGGCCAAAAGCTACATATCCTGATACAATAACTTTCTAAATGATCTCTCTCTCTCTCTCTCTCTCTCTCTCTCTATATATATATATATATATATATATATATATATATATATATATATATATATATTGTGTCTGCATTTTGTTTGCATTATATTCAGTGAAATATTCATTAATGTGGGGATAGTTGGAAATAATTGAATGAATATTTTCAATTTTCATTGGTTGTGTTTATTGGAAGATGTGTGTCTCTTCCAAACATTGTGTCTATTAATATTTTTATCACTTCATCCTTTATAAAAGAGTCATATGGATCCAATCAATTCACTCATTCATACATCAAGTATTCATTTCAAGAGAGAGAGAGAGAGAGAGAGAGAGAGAGAGAGTACCTCCATTGCTTCGACAAGTTCCTGCGGTTTGAAGTGCTGCTACCGGAGGAGGAGTATCGTTGTATCCTGGGAGACTAACGCCATTAAACCGTAAGCATCTGTGTGGGGCGAATATTGTCTTAAGGATATTGAACAAAGTTCAAGTCTCTGTCTTGGTCAGATCATTTATTTATATTTTATTTTCAGATTCTAAAATACAAAGTTGGAATATTTTTACCAACAAAGGGCACGTGGGGGTAGGGTGGCAACGAGTGAGGCACCCAACGTCGGTGAAGGTTGCTGGAGCGCATGTGATGGCGGGTTACCAACGAAGGAGGAGGAGAGGGGTGCTGGAGTGTAAAATTCCTCTAAAATATAAAATATATAATTCCTAAGAAGTAAAAGAAAATATTAATATGATTTTTCTAGAATTTTTGGGAATTAATATAATAATTCTCATGAGCTAGAAATAATGTCAACCAATAACTCGCGAGATCATCAAATTCCTAATTATTAAAGTTTAAGAGGATTATAATAATTAATATGATAATGATAATAATAATAATAATAATAATAATAATAATAATAATAATGCCAAGATAAATTATCACAACAAAATTTCATGTGTGTTAAAAAAGAGAAAGAAGAAGAAAGGAATTAGGAATAGGAAAAGAAAAAGAAAATAAAAAGAAAAGAAAAGAAAAGAAAAGAAAAGAAAAGAAAAGAAAAGAAACCAATAACTCGCGAGATCATCAAACCCTCGCGAGTCAACCATCTCCTATAATACCCGTTGAACCCAAATAGCCCCCTATTCGGCTGAAACCGAAATCAAAACCCCAAGGGATTGTTTGGATCAAGGTTTTGTATTCATAGGAATTCATTTTCTATTCTTTTCCATGGAAAAGTAATTCAACATTCCCATACCCATGTTTGGTTAGGTTAGTTTGAAAATATGAAAACAAATCTTAATTTATTAAGTTTTTCATAAATATCCTTTCATACTTTTATTATCTAAATTTACATGTTTGGTATATAAGTTAAAATTTTAAAAATAAAATGAGGGTGTTATTGTCCAAACAAAAATTTTAAACAACATTCCTAGGAAAACAAAGATATTCCCAAAGGGGGACTTGGGAATTACTTTCCCACACAATGGGAATATGAAGCCCCTCCTATTCTCCTCTAATTTTCAATCCTTGACATACCAACAAGGATAAGGAATCTAAATCCATTTTTTTTAGGTTCTCCGACATCCCCTGCACCTAGAAAATCACCTGCACATGACAAAAAGTCGTCGGAGTGAGCGCGACAACCCCGAGAAGTGAATTTCTTTCAGCCACACAACATTGCCAGGTACCCCTGTTCATCGTCATGTATCTTTCATTTTACTCGAACGTTTTTCAATCCGTAAAGTTTTCTGGATAGCCTACGTAACACTCTCTTGGAAATTTTGGTTTTATAGAATTATGATGTTTTAAATGGTGAAAACATAGGTGCAAAACCCAAAAAACTGACTGAATAACATTAACTTTATGGACAATTTTCGTGTTAAAAATCTCACTTGAT
The DNA here is from genome assembly GCA_036927795.1 of Iris macrosiphon. Lineage (NCBI taxonomy): Eukaryota > Viridiplantae > Streptophyta > Magnoliopsida > Asparagales > Iridaceae > Iris > Iris macrosiphon. Next base: position 64,432,699 of record JAYESA010000003.1, on the reverse strand, counting down.
GCAATTATTACTGCTAGAATATTAGGGATTTTTGAAATCCATTTGAACATGCCTGTAGACAACCTAACCATATTCAAAACCCATTAATTAGTTTAATTTAATTTCTAGTTTTAGCCATTAAAAATTAGATTCAAAAACCCGAAAAACTTATTTTCAGAAATTTAAATTTTGCGTTACGCAGTTCGTCCCGACAAATTGGACCGCCTCATCACATACCAATTACACCGAAAGGCGTATATGGTATTTTATAATATGTGGGCTTTTGCGGAACCTGATTTGGATGTGTGTGCACGCCAGAATCAACCTGTGTCAGTCGAAAGTCCCAATATCGAGGTTTTGCAAATTATCCCATTAGTTAGTGTGCGCTCATCGGATTGCAACGAAACTTGTGCAGCTGGTCTCGCATCATTTGACTTGTCTTCTGAGCCAAGTTTTGTCTGATTTTGAGTCAGTCAACAAATTGCCGTTTTGCGACCCCACAATTCGATTTGACAAACGATTTTGTGATCGGCTCAACGGAATCAAAAATTGGATATACCGTTAAGTTCGTATCGTCGTCTAGAATTTTTTTGACCTATAATTTTTTTTCTATTTATAGACCTTTAGTCTTGGCACATTTTTCGTTGCAAAGATGACCACATATGGATCCCGCTTTGATTCGAAATAACAGTTTTAGCCTCCGGGTCCAAATTGGACGAATGAGTTATGTTTTTTGACCATCTCGCTAATTCCATGAATTTTGGTGATGTCTATTTCAGCATCCGGGAACGTTTGTTCAGCTTTCTTATTTTTTGTATTCGTTGTACTTGTTGTTTTGCGTCATTTCAGCACCAAATCAACACCAAACAAGTATACCTTGCCCCTACTACTGTTTATTTTCATTATCATCTGCATGTTTGAATCCTTTCATTTTTTTTTCTCTATAACTGCGCGTCCAAGAAATACTTGGGTGCAACGACAGAGTGCGTCGTATTTTACCTTTATTTTTTTACTATTTATGTCGACTTAGAGTTAAGAGACCACTCTATACTTTTGAGGCATCTTTATGTTTTATTTGGCCACAACACATTTCTTACACAAGTTGTGAGTTTCATATAAATCACGACCCTGCGTATTGAGTGGCCAACAATACGTATGGGATGTGCGATAGGAAATAACTACTAATAGAAATGCATGCTAGAAGACTTGACAGTTGTTAGAGGTATTATCGTGTTGTGGATACGACACGAATAGGAGCATGGGGTGGGGAGGACAACTACTAGCGTAGGGGTTCTCATTGTTTATTTACTTTTTCTTGAGTTGGCCACGGGTGACTCGGAGGAGCGCTACCTATGTCGAACATTTATTTACTTTTCCTCGAGTTGGCCGCGGGTGACTCGGATGGGCACTACGCGAGTCTAGCACCTGTATTTGTCGAGAGCTCTTCATTAGGAATGTTGTCCTCAAAAGTGCATTTCACATAGAAGTGTTAAAAGACCTTTTGGATTATTAGTTTCAGTATTTTGTGGCATACTTTTATGTATCGTGTTACGTCCCTCTGAGGACATGGATCTGGATATTTTCCCAGGTGTAGATGATCATGACTATTCACAGGAGCACAGACCGGGATTTTTTACTTCCATTCTATTTCGTGGAGCTGCTCCCCTTCGAGATTTTTTGGTTCATAGCTGATAGACTTATTAGGTTGCTACTCTTTCTTTCGTCTATTTATTTTAAATAGTAAAATTCTATATCTATTATGGTTTGGTAGTGGATTTGTCTCCACCCAACCATTGGTCTTTTCGACTATTTCTTACTTGATTCAGTTATATATATGATTGGTTATTCATTTTTATTTGATATTGTGGATGGGATTTAGTATGCATGTGATTTGTGACAATTATATACCACTTGTGAGCTTTTTTTCATATTACAACGTACACTACTAGAATAAGCGGGATTAGCGACGTTTTTTAGCGACTCAATATAAAAACGTCGCTAATTTAGCGACTCCATGTAAAAACGTCGCTAGACGTCGCTAATTGGCGACATTTAGCGACGTTTAGCGACTTTTATTCAGTTTTTAAAAGATTAGTCGCTATAAGTTTAATTTAGGTCGCTAAACGTCGCTAATATATTTTATTTAGCCACTTTTTTAGCGAAGTAAATTTTTGGACATTTTAGCGACGTCATTAGCGACGTTTACGACGTCGCTAAATTAGCGACGTCATTACTGGCGTCGCTAAAACGTCGCTAAATTCTAAATTAGCGACGTTATTATTGGCGTCGCTAAATTCGTCGCTAAATTCTAAATTAGCGACGTCATTATTGGCGTCGCTAAAACGTCGCTAATTTTTTTACTAAGGGCTGATTCTCCCCATTTCCTTCGATCTCTCCCTCTCCATCTCCTAAACCCGCTCTCGATCTCTCCCGCTCCGGCTCCTCCTTCCTCCCTCCTCCCTCCGGCGACCCCCCTCGGCCGCGTCCTCCCCCTCCGGCTCCCCTCCTCCCTCCGGCGCCCCCTCCTCCCTCCCGGCGACCCCCTCCAGCCGCGTCCTCCCCCCTCCGGCCGCGTCCTCCGCCCTCCTCCTCTAGGTAAACCCTAACTCTCTCTCTCTCTCTCTCCCTCTCTCTCTCTCTCTCACATGACACACATGGCACTGACACTGACACTGACACGACACACACACGTTACAGACACTGACACAGACATGACACACACACTGACACGACACACACACACACGTGACCTAGGGTTAAGGTTAGGGTTAGGGTTTTTGACCTGGGGTTAGGGTTAGGGTTAGGGTTTTTGACCTGGGATTAGGGTTAGGGTTTTTGTGATAAGGGCTTAGTGTAATCCACGACTACAGACGATCCTCCCTCACTGGATCCATGGGTTCGCCATTGATGATCGAAAGTTTCGGTGGTGATCCACGAGGAAATCCCTTGCAGCTCCTTCTCGGATCCTCTGTGTACTCTTTCAAAGTTTGTACCCGAGCTTCGCCATGGATTGGAACTCTAATCGGTGGAGATTCATGGAGAGATCCATGGCAGCTCATGCTTGGATCTTTGGCTGCCTCCATGATTGGATCTATATGCTGCTCTGATACCATTTGATACGTTCCCAAATATGGATGACCTAAATCTGAAACATATCTAACCGCATTTGACATTGTAGAATGAAACATACCTAGAAATCAACAGTCTACTTCAGAATTTTTTGAAATGAAGAACTTTTATGATATATTACATGTTTGGGCATACATTATTGTGTTGACATGACTGGGAAACATGTGATTTTGGTAAATATTCAATGGCTGCATAACTTGAGGCAATCCTCAATTACAATATTTTGTTCCATTTTTAATTTATGTGCAATCTATGTTACCAAAACAGTCGTGGTTATGCGAAGGTATGAATCAAACATGGGACAGTAGCAATTTTAACAAAGCTTAGGACATATGTGCCTTTTCAAAAGGTTGAAACATGCATTAGTATATAATAAGTTTGGGGTGAGGGGGGGGGGGGTGGGGGGGGGGGTGTAAATTAAAATTTAAGGGGACATTGAGGAGTGAGCTTGAGACCGCTTGTTTAAAACCGTGTTCACTTACTAATCGACTACAAATTAGTTGTGAATTTCTCATAAAACATTAAGTATATAATATAATACATATATCTATATATAATATAATACATATATCTATATAGTAGGAAATAGAAATTTAAGGGGACATTATGCAGCGAAATGTTGACTCCATATCTGTGAGTCGGCTATCTAGTGAACTTAAGAGGCATAGTTGCTATGCTTGTGTATGTAAATGTTGATTCCATATATGTAGTACCTGTTGCTATAGTTGTAACTTATTAAGTCATTATCATGTCTTTCAAGAAAAAAGCTTACGCCTACAGGTGTATACTGAAGTAGGCTCTGGTGACGTCTTAAATGAAATGCTTATTGTTTGTGCATCATAATTCTTGATGATATTCCTCTGCCATATATATATAGAATATTTTCAGTAAATTATGTTATAATATTTGCTGTGGTCCTTGTTTTGCAGATTTCTTCAAAGATCTCTCTCTCCTTCTGATAAGAGAAGAGAGGAGTACTACATATTCAACACATTCTTTTACAGTAAACTTGAAGAAGCTGTGACTTACAAGGTATGTTACTTCATACAAAAATGGGTAGCACGACGTTGTCTTGTGGATTGTTGGTAGTCATGTTAATAGTTTATCTTGCGGTCGGAAGATTGATAATACTTATTTGCAAAAAGTGATATCGTAATTTGAAGCATGTTTTGTTCTTTAGTTTGGTATAAATGAGTACTATGAAGATCTATGTACATCCTGTAGTGATCTTGAGTACACATAGTTTCCTGATTACCGCCTTTATCCAATAAAGGGCGTCTAGTAATTGTCAATTTTAACTTACGGCAGATGGTGGACCTACTAAACTTTTTTAATTCTTGATCCACATAGGTTTAAGGATAGTGAGATACTAAGTAATGTTGATTACCATTGAACATATATCATACCATGAGCTAAATTACATAACTGCAAGTGTAGGTTCAACTACATACTAGGCTTATAAGGTTTTTGATGAGACCCTCTTGTTTGTTGCCATGACTAGAACGTGGTGCCAACCTACAAATGGTATATTGCAGGTTGACAGCTGATGGTGAAAACTAAGCTCTTTATTAGAAATTTTCAATGTTGAGCCGGCCTCATACTGCTTGAAAAAGGCTTGAATGGTGATGAGACTGATGATTATGGTTTTAGTGTAGATACCTCTATATTTGTATTTTGTGCAAGCTATATCCTATAAGCACTTGATGTCTGCTTCTGCCGATATGTTCTGTTATTTTAAAATAATTGGTACCAACATACTTTACACTACTACTGCATTATGGCACACGTTTGTTTCTCAAAGTTATTTTCAGTGTTTTATCTGTTGCAAGTTATCCTCCCAGACTACTGCATAAAGTGCATGCTGTTTCCTTACTAATTGTTGCATATGGCCTATACCTTTTTGATTATACTAATATACATAATTATTTACACCACATTACTGGAAAACCTCCTGTTAAGGCCACAAAATGGGCAAAATCATTCATAACCCTCCAGCCGCGACCTGGGGTTATGAATGAAGGATATCTGATATCGATGAACCGTGATTCTCTAGCTAGGATTTCTTGTAAATAATGTTGCAAGAGCCTGAGTCCAATTCATGTCTTTGAATGTCCAGAATGATACAATTTATTTGGCTAATGTAATCCAACTTGGGCATATAATGACTTCATAGATATTCTAAGATTTTTTTGCAAAATGTAGACAACTATCAATTATGATCACATTCATAAGTATGTATCAGGATAAGCCAAAGTTTGAAAAAGAATGACATATATGAGAATGAGAAGTTATCTTGGGTTAATTAGAGGATATGCCATCAGACTTATCATCCATGTGCAGCAGCCTTATTGTTGGGAATAAACACGAAAATTATTACCCAAGATGAGCGTTTATAGAGAGGACATAGGTATCCGTGATCATATTTTATGTCTTTAGAGTTAAATCATTCATTTGCATTGATAACAATATAGATCAAAATATACCAAATAATACAAAGAAATTAGAGATACACAAAAAACACTAAGAAGCGGTAAGAATTAAAGTTTTGACCAAGTAGGATCACGATAAGAAAAAACTAGCTGACTGAACTAACCGAAAAAAGAGAGTATAAGATAAATAATGAGCTAACATGTTACTACAAATCAAGATAGTAAAAATTATCAATATGAGAATTATTAAGGGTATGTCTTAAGTAATATCTGTTATCAATTATATTATTTGTTTTCATCTATCTTACCAGATGGCACCCAAGAGAGAGACACCTCCTACTGTTAAGGAGGAAGTAATGCCTCCTACTGTTAAGGAGGAAGTGATGCCTCCTACTGTTAAGGAGGAAGAGATACCACCTGCTGTATCTTAGACGGGGAGTTCCAGTCACCCAGCACCTATAGCGGTCAGACAGGGAGTTCCAGTCACCCAACACCTATAGCGGAGATTGATCACATAGACGTTGTTTATGCGCAGTATCTGAGGGAATGGTATGTGCCCCAGCGTATTGGATATCCTCGAGATTGATACTGTGATGTTTTATATACTTTTATTGTGGTTATTGTGTGATTGTGATACTTATGTATTATGCCCATTGTGTGACTGTGATACTTATATATTATGCATTTTGTGTGACTATGATACTTTTATTTTGTATGTATTGTGTGACTGTGATATTTTATATACTTTTTGTATTATTTCGTACGCAAAAAATTCAATGAAGGGTTGCTCCAGGTCTGTCTATAATATTTGTGTGTATTGTATGACTGTGATACTTTTTATTCATATTAAATGATATTAATTTACCGGTGTTGAGTGTTCCACCGAAGGGGTCGGCGAACCCAGAGAATTCAACGGAGGGTTGCTCCGGTTCTATTTTTAATTAGAAATTCATAAATTGTAGGAATAATAGTTTGGAAACAATTCATTATTCTTTTTTTTATTTTTTTTGTAAAATTAGCGACGTATTTAGCGACGTTTAGCGACATTAATACACGTCGCTAATTACGTCGCTAATTAGCGACGTTAATAGACGTCGCTAATTACGTCGCTAAACATGTCGCTAAATACGTCGCTGTACGTCGTAAATTGCTGACATGGCAGTACTGCCAGGTCATTAAAGACGTCGCTGTCACGTCGCTATATAAGTCGCTAATTAGCGACGTTTAGCGACGTTTGTTTACGTCGCTAATTAGTGACGCTGCGTCGCTAAACGTCGCTAATTTAGCGACACATTTAAGTCGCTAAAAAACGTCGGTAAAGCGACGTTTAGCGACGTTTTTCCTTTCAGCGACGTGCTGATTTCCTACTTATGTAAAACGTCGCTAATTACGTCGCTAAATGTGATTAGCGACATTTTTTTATCATTTAGCGACGTTTTTTGACGTCGCTAATTTGACTTTTTATGGTAGTGGTACGTGTGTATTCATAGGCTCCATATATTGGAGTAGCCTGCGTATACATACGGCTGACATGATTGCGTATACTTGGTCCTATGTACTTGGGACTGGGGCGTGACATATTTTTGTGGTAGCCTATGCAGGTCGAAAGGATATTGTTTCGTTTACATTATTGTATCGAACAAGCCTGCAAATATGATTAGAGTCTAGGATCTCATCCGCTTATTTCATCACCTCCCTTGATTCTATTTTCGAACTCTCATTTGATTGCTTGATTTGCATCTAGCTTGATCCTTTCCTAACATATATCTTTTTTTTGTGCTTGATGGAGGTTAGAAAGATGACTAGTACTAGGTATAAATGCCCCTAGGTCAATTACACTATTAGTTGAGTTCTTATAAGTTGGGTATCGTGTCTTACAAGAAAGAATCCCATAGTTATCAAGATACTTTAATAAGGTATAATTGAATGACACTAAATATATGCTAGCATAAAAAGATTGTGTTTGCCAAGAATATAGAATTCTAGTAGTCTGAACCCTAATTGGTCAACCATAAACTTAGACAAGGAGTTAGTATGGCAACTGTAGAGGCACAAACACCGTCCGAGTCCTAGATTCTTGATGAACTTGAACTATTTGTATCTTCATTCATCATAATCCCACATAATTATATTTTTGGACTATCTCGACTTATGTTGATGTTATAGCCTAGTTTTGTAAGCTTATTATTTTATCGAGCTTGTTCATGACATATGTGTTATTGGGGGTGTCACGCCCCAGTCCCAAAGTACATAGGAACATAGTACGTGACAATGACCAGCTACGTATCAAGTGGACTCCAGCCCAACTCAAATACGTATACGCTGTCTACAGGGAAAGTATATTCATCTAATAAGCTAAGCCAACTCTATCTCAATCCACAAAATGTAATCTCATGTGGGAACCAAGTACATAAATGATGATCAGACAATAATACACCGATACCACATGAATATAAATATCAAGAAAGACAATATGCAATAAAGTTGGCCAGTCCTTAATACAATTATCTGAAGAAGCTCATGACAAGAATAAAGCTTGCAAAATTAAGTTGTGCAGCAGAAGATGTCACCATAAAATATAGAAGACGAAAGAATGATAAATATACCACTAGCGATACCTGAATTCTGCATGAATTACACAATCCTATATTCTCTACGGAGCTCAGCAATAACCTGAAAAGAAACCAGGTCCTCAGTGGGACATAACAAGATACATAAAAATATGCCAAAAAGTAACAATAAAACATGCGACTAGGGAGAAAAGGAGCACAAGTAACAACTATAAACTGATGTACAATCGATAAAGAATCAATATATCACACCTTAGGATGCACCTGGTACGATAATATCTCAATATCGTAACGCCATGGGACGCTCCTAACCTTGACATAGAAAAATAATCTCAAATACTGACGGAATAACGAGTCTCTAACACCGTAATGCCATTGGACACTCCCGGTCCTAGAGATGGAAGACAATCTCTACTATCGATGAAATAACCAGTCTCTAATATTGTAATGCCATGGGACACTCCTAGTCATAGAGATGGAAGACAAACTCTACTACCACAATGCCATGGGACACCCTCGGTCATAGAGGAACATATGCCAATAACTAGAACTCAATCTCGCCTAAGTGGTACAAGTCAAGTCAAGGGAAAGAACACGTAGGGCTAAGTAGATACCACCACAATATGACCAAGAACAAGTAGAGATACAAAAAATAAAAATAAAGTACGTGCATGTAAAACGAGAAAATAAGACTAGAGCTGCATGTGACAAATCAAATATGACAAAGAGCATCAGGAAAGTATATATGATAAGAAAATAATAACTGAAAAGGGAAGCATGCAAATAAATACTGTAAAAGTTGGCAAGGTATCTTGCCTGGTAATTCGTCCGGTCCAATGCTGAGCATGAGTTCGAGGGTGCGGAGGTCTAGTCCAAGAGCAAAATGTTATACTTGAGTCTTGTCGAGGGTGGTTCCGTGATAACAAATCAAGATGCTCGTGCGATAAGGTCCTGGTATCCGCGTCAGTGAACGGCAAAGTCTCGACGAATTCCTATCCCGACAGTCAATACGACGAGGATAACGTCGATGGCCGGGATCCCTGGTCAGGTGGCAATAAACTTTCGGATCCGACAGAGATGTCATAATCCACTTTTGATACATTTCATTCACCGAGTTTGTTTGAATAATCACCGAACATGTTCCCGTGAGTTCGATCATCCCCGCTGGACGTAAAATTACCACGCAGATGCTCACGCGGGATTATCTTTCTCGGTCGGGACTGATTTTGAAGATTATCTTTTTGAACTAGATTCAAGATCGTTCTTCCAAACTCCAAGTCAAATCCGTTATAGCTTAACTCTTTCATCGAACCACAATATCCATACTTAAGTTTCAATCCATTTGATTCAATTCGAAATCGCTCGTACGATCCATCATATTTCCTTGACCAAGATATCGATTTCCATTACCTTGATCCCCTATTCGATATAAGCCTTATTACTTATTCAAGACATACTCAATCGTTCAAACCAACTATTGCACGAGACCTATGAATTCGCTTGAATATTTCCAAAATGATCATCAATCACGTTCGCATCACTCGTTAGCATATTCACAAAGTCGTTCCTTAGTATTCTTTTGCGATACCTAAGCACCGCCTGATAAATCTTAGCCTCGTATATATCATGTTGATATTCATCCAAGTAAACCATATTTGATTGATATCTTCTATATACGAAATACCGTTTGAGCTATTTCCTAAAATTTGAGCACGATCTTTATATTCGCCTTAGCGATAAACTGATAACGTTTCTATCGGTTAGCATTATAAGTATCACTTAACTTTTCCTAAATGATATCCCAATCTCGCTTGCAAGTAGCTCGCACCAAAAAGGTTTTGGCGTGCGATAATAAACATAACTTAGCCGAAAGGTTGTGTGCATAACTAACCGTCCGAACGATATTCTATCTCGCACACTAACCAATTGGGTAATCATGTATAGATATTTGGGTTTGCACATAACTTACAAATTCTAGCACTAGTCTATTCCCACAAAGTCTAATACAAGTCGGAACAAGGGTCATCGCATTACTATCTAGTTTAAGCAATCATATCATTCACCTGCACTTTTTGAAATTATTTAGACTCATTGTTTGGAATATTCTGTTGGGACATTGAGAGAGAGTATGCACATAATCTACGAACGAGCTTCCGAAACTGAGAAAATTGATACAAAATCCAAAGGCATAAAGCCATGCTCTGATACTAATATGTCATGCCCTTATCTCCCGTAGGTAATCTGCCGTCCCCGCTAGGCGCGAATCATCGCTGCAGCGCTCCCGTGGGATGATCTTTCTCATTTGGACATGATGTTGCACGAGCAGAAGCTGCATCCGTGCAAGGCCATGATCAAACAGGCAAAAAATATCTAAGCCACAGAGTCGCAAAGATAGTCCGAGTGCAGTGGAATAAGAAACGAACAAGCGATTGGTAACAAGTTCACAGAGTCGTCAATAGTGGAAGTATTGAATAACAAAAGTAAAGAAGTAAAATAAGCTATTTATTTATATTGAACAAGAGTTACAAGCGGTGCTAGGCCGCGCTCTCTCTTGAAACAATAAAAGTGTACCAAGTGGCTATAATTTGTGGAATAAAACATAGACGATGTTTCAATATTATATCTTGTATATGTGCTTTAGTTCCGGATTCAACATTCCAAGGCTCCAGAGCGAACTCCACGCCTTAGCACATACGAAGGGGGTTTTCGTACTGAACGAGGTTCTTCCGCACCCTGCAAGCAAACTGGTAGGTTATCAGTACATAAATGCACTGGTGGGGAGGCTTCTCACCCTCTTAAAAAATCCAAACACGTTGTATAGGTTCCGTACACCATCTATTAAGTTATCTTTCTATTCTTGCCTGAGGATCAGTTTTATGGCATAATGTACAAGCCTACTCGTGTCGCAGTGCGCTGTGCGATATAAGAGTAACACGGTGAGACTTACCAACTAACCATTCGTCCTTCCCCGTCCATGGTAAACCAAGTTAAACCAAGCATGAGTACGTATAATGAATCCAAGTAAAATTGCATAAGCAAACACGAGTGCCATGAGCGAGGTGTTGTTCAGGTGCACTAGTTACACAGATTATCCAGAAGTATTGCAGAAGATGTTCAAGTGTTCAATTATGTATAAGTGTGTTATACTCATATCTGTTCAGGTGATTCAGATTCCATTATACGATGCAATGACTCATACGCGGATTGTCGCTAAGCGATGATGACTTATCTATGTGAATAGGAGTCGCTGGCATAGCCATAAAGGACGGGTTATTGTCAAAAGCGAGAATGTATGCGACTCAAGGAACGAGGCATCACATCAATCCTGCCCGAACCGACGACTACTTAGTCTAAGGAGAGAATGGCGTGAAGGATGGTTCATAAGGCGCTACACGCCATCCTGACTTGAAACAGACAGACTAACAAATGCTCCGTCCGGATCGGCCCTAGTGCCCCGAAGATCGTCCGTAGGAACTAATTTAATACCTTGTGCACAAGTTGTCCACGACATATAATTCTTGGGTCTCAGATTCACGAAATTCAATGAGATGTTAATTCTTGATTCTTGTTCAAAACGTGTATGATCCGTGAGCTGTGATTCTTGCTTTACTTGACATGATGTAATCCCCTGGTTCGGGAATTACCTTGGCAACCTAACGGTCCCGGATACTTTCAGGTTCATACTTGCACTGAACGACTATTAGAGAGCCTTCCGGTAAATTAGATGAATGCAAGGCAAGATAACGTTTACTTGGCTGTAGCATAAAATTGTGTTATAAGTATTGAAATTAGACAATGAGTACATGTTACAATGTAAGCAAACAAGTAATGCATTTATATTTGAAACATAAGCATTTACGTTAGCACGGTCTATAGTGTATTGCGAGGAGTGAAGTCGTACAGGGACATATCGAGCGACATAATATAGAGGACGAGCAGTGTAAACAAGTGAGTATTGCACTACGGAGAGTATATAGCGATTTACTTGAGGCATAACGGGGTCTACTTCCACAAAGCTAAGGTAGCATGCGAGGGTCCAAGTTATAAGCCAAGTTTTATTTCTATGTTCTAACACAAGCAATACAAAATGGAATTATTCCCTTAGCTAGGTGCGTTGTATCCTTTATTAGCATACATGGGATGATTCACCTTGCGACTAGCATGTATCGTCCATATTTTAAGTGTGCTGGCTAAGCAAAGACAAGTTCATCATAGCCACCAATCTTAGCGATGATTCACCTCGGTTGAGTGATACTCCGAGCGAGCCTTTGAAAGTATAAGTCTGAACTCCTGAAGGGCCAAGTCTGGAGATCCTTTGCCTCAAACGAGTCTTCTTGCTGAGCAAAGCTGGTCGGGTCGTTGCACCTGAATGAAATGGGTCGTTACACCCCACCACCCAACTTGGTCGCGGGTCCCACCTAACGGTCGACTATGTATTATATATAGGGAGTAAATTATGAGAATAGCCTACCTTTTAACTGTTTATAAAATCATTAGATGGGTATTTTAGTAATTTACCCCTCCAAAAACCTATTTTTTCATTTGGGAGATATGTTTACCAAAATACCACCAATTTTATGGCAATTTTAATCCGTTTGATGGATATTTTGGTTATTTTGCTAAAATTGACCATAATACCTTATAACAACTATATTTTAAGGGTATTGGAGTAATTTGTCACCCAATTTTTTTTTATAAATATGGGATAATTTTTTCAAATTTACCACAACACTTTTCTTTCCTCTCTTTCAATATTAACAAACAGCCTAGTGTTAAGAGGTAATTTATTGTCATAGAAAATTATCAACCACCACAACAATCACAAGATCAACAACCTCCACCACAACAAGGGCCTAAACTCGAAAGAAGATTAGAAGTTTGCCATCAATTTAGCGGAGTTTACATGGTATGAAGTTCTTATTGAATGCTTACATTGTAGAAAATGACTCCAATGGAAACCTAACTATGACACATTAATTCTACATAGGCATATGAAAAGTGTATCTAGTAATCTAGTATCTTCTTGAAGAAATATATATTTTTAATATGTATTATATAATTATTTCATAGGTCATAGGTATATTTAAACCTAATTGCGACTTATGTTTGAGTTTCAGCTTTTAATCTCTCTATAAACTTCATTTGGTGTGTTATAATTTATTTTTGAAGAGAGTTTAAAAGCTGAAACACAAATATAAGTTGCATGACTTATGTAAGAAAAGTAGTGTATATTAAAAAAATATATTTTATCTTCTTATGTATGACTTAGGTATGACTTACAAAGTAATGATGGACTCATTCCATTTTAAAATAGTATATATTAAAAAATTCTTTCCGCTTCTCATATATGTTATATTGTATTTTAATTTTAATTTCATTAATAAAATTTATCTCTCTTTCAACAAATGTAAATTTTTTTGAATATTTTTAAAAAAATTGGGCTTACCCTGAACTAGCTCGGACCCGCCCAGTCCGATTTAGCCCGGCCCATTCTTGACCGAATTTGGGTCAGGGCTGGGTTCAGTCCCCCACTCCTCTGGTTCGAGCCTGGCGGGCCCGACTCCAATCTGGTTTAAACCCGTCCCGCCTCCACTCTGGTTCTAATCCGACATTGCTCATGACTGGTCAAACCAGGTCAACACTAGGCCTGGGCCGGGCCGGGCCGGGCCGACCTGACCCGACCTGACCCGATTAACACCTTGACACAAGGATAAAAGATCTGAGAGGAATATTTGGACTTTGAGAGATTATAGAAAATTATGGACGGATATATAACACTACTAAAATACTAAACATTAGTGACGAAATATTGGCGACGGCTGACATCCGTCGCCTAATAGCAACGACAAAGCTACATCTTGACGACCAATAACCATTATTTAGAAATTTACTTAATTTTTGTCGTCAGGTCATCGCGATGTCGTCACCGTATTATGCGGGAATAACGCAGTAAACCTTTATGACAGATTGGCGGCGGCTACTCGATTGCGGCGACGTACTAGGACGTCGCTTGTCCATCGCCTATGACTGTGCCCTTAATTAAAAGAAAAGGTGTCCGATCAAAATTTAATATTTCGATCGACAACTCTCTCTCTCTCTCTCTCTCTCTCTCTCTCTCACCCAACTGTCCCTCTCCCTCTCCAGTGGGCTCCTCCCGTGGTCCCCACTCTTCGGCGTACCACTTCCCGTAGTCCCCTCTCTCCGGCGACCCCCTTTCTGTTGTCCCCTATTCTCCGGTGATCCGCCCATTCTCCCATCTATAATGATCTCCTCCCGTATTACCCTATCTCCAGCGTTCCCCTTCTCGTGGTCCTCTCTCTCTAGCGACCCCCTTCCCGTGGTCCCCTCCCCTATCCCACTGTAATTTATCATCCTATCTTTGATGTGTGTGGGTGTTGTTTCTGTAGCTACTCTTTTGGTTGGTGGTGGTGGTGTTCTTGTTGTTGTCTAAAATTGGTATAGTCGTATCATTTGGGGATAAGTAACAGTTAGTGTATGCTTGAATCCTGATCAAAATTTATGTCCCATTAAAAAATTAGGACCCTCTTTTTCAACAAAACCAAAATAAATATATAAATAAATTTACTCTCTTTGCATACACATATAATCGTCAACTATGTCTGAAGAAATTTTATAATTGGTCTTTACAACCTTGAGGGTTGACTTCAATAAGAAGCAGAGATAATCCCTAGAGATGACATAATCCTTCTCTCAATATGTCCCTTCCCTCTATGTCCCTCCCCTCGGCAATGATGATACCACAACCCATCACTATATTTTATAGTGTGAGATGAGTCTTAGCATTACATTATATGGGTTCATCTTAATTCTGTTATATCCTTCAAATACTATATTTGATAAGAACATATACTACACTGATGTAAAAAACATAAATGATTCACACTAATGTATGCTAGAATAAATTTTGGGTAGTGTTCTGCGCCATCGATATCCGGATTCATGTTGATAAGATGCGAAAAGGCATCATATTAAACAAGTGTCGATGTTGTAACTTTCATGGAGGTGGTGGAGAATGCAATAACTCCCCAACATGTGACGCAGAGCTTCATATTGAACGGACCATCAAAAAAAGTTCTTCATAGGTGATGGGTCAAATGGGAGTTTTGTCGATACGAATCCTATTTACAGGATTCCGACAAAACCTACCAGTTATGGAGAACTTTTTTTGTCTGATCTGTTCAATGTGAAGCTCTGTTTCACCTGTTTCTCTACTTTTTACTATGGTAGAATATGCAAAGTATTAATAACAATGCTTTTAGAATATCCATTCAATATCGTATGTACATCTAATTGCCTCTGTATATTTTATCTTACGATACAGAATTTTCCATATCCACCAAGCAATGGATCGTTACTTGGTTGATCCTACATGGATGTACATGCGGCAACACAAGAGCAGGATTGGTCTGAGTGACGATTTTAAGTCAGGCATTAAGTATTTTTCAAGTATGCCATGAGCAAACTTGATTACATGGATGGTCCAAAAATCAAGTGTCCATGTGCTCATTGCCAGAATAGACGTTACAAAGAAGTGGTGATTGTGAGGAAGCATCTGACCCTTAAGGGTTTTGTACGTGATTACAACATTCGGGTATCAAAAGGTAAACTTTATGCGAAAATACAGTCTGCTTTTGTTGTGAATGTTGTACGGATGTTGCCATCGAAGATGATGTAGACTATGTTGATTATGGAGACCACAACTTGGCACAAGATATGGTGTATGATACGGCATGGCCTAATTTTAATCCGAAGGATCCAAATCCGGATGCAAAGGAGTTCTATGATATGTTTAAGTATGCAGATACTCCTATATATCCTGGTTGTGAGACTCATTTCTTATTGTCGATAATGATGTTCTTGTTAAACATAATTTCTAATTTTAACTTATCGCAAGCTTGCTATGATCGGATCGCACAATTATCAAAGATGTGTTATCGAAAGAATCTAAAGATCTTTCTAAAAAATTCTATAAATCGAAGATGATGGTTCGACAGCTCGGACTATGGTACGAAAATATATTTTGTTGTTGCAACGAATGCGTATTGTATTATAAGGGAATGACGACAAAGAAAGATGCAATATCCACAACCAGAATAATTCAAATTAGCGACGCTTGAAAATGTCACTAAATGGCCTAAAAACGTCGCTAAAAAAATTTACGACGTAATTAGCGACGTTTTAATGAAGTCGCATTTTAGCTAGTCGTTGACACGAAAAATGTCGCAAAACGTTGCTATACGCGTCGTATGGTGGACGTATCAATGGTAGTGGCAGTACTTCGGATTATTCACATCGACTACCTCAACAGTACACTTGATGTTGGGGAGTTAAAGCTTATTTTCCTTCATTAGCGCCTCAAAGATTTCCATGATGTCATCATATTCGAAGGAATAAGTTTCCTTCGGTTTTGGACCTTCAGCGGGCTTTTGCTCAGGCTTCTTAGTTATATTGGCGACAAGAGCCTGCTTCCCCTTGCCATCCCGGGAGTTATTGTCGATGTTGTTATTGTTGTAAGGATGTTTTCCCCTATTATCAGCGACGGGGATCTATATTCCTAAGAGGCGGAAGTCCTTTACTTTCTTCTCAGCACCGACAACATTTATGATGAACGTCGTCCAGTCTTTAAACTGAGAGCCGCCCATTCAGAGTCTGACCGTGGAAAGGAGATTTCTCCGGCATGTGTCCATCAGCGTGGACTCAGGGTTAGCGGAGGGTAACTTTAGCGCCGCTTGCCTGTACCGCTCGATGTATTCTTATACAGACTCTTTCTTCCTTTGCGTGATATCCATTAAAGAGGATATTGTTATGTCATTTACCCCGTCGTAGAACAGAACAAGAAAAAGACCTTTGAGGTCATCAAACGACGAAATACAATTATCCTAGAGGCTGCAGAACCAATCGAAAGCTATTCTAGACAATGCCCCGACAAAGAGCTTGGTTAAGAGGGCATCGTTGTGAGGCAGATTCTCCATTGCTATCTCGAAGTAACTCATGAATTGATGAAGAGATGTCTTCCCATCAAACGGAGTAAAGTTAAAGGGCTTATTCTTTGACGGGTACAGTATATCTCTTCACTCGAGGGGATACGGTTGTCGGATCCCGAGATCGCACAATGAGTCCCAATTGTTCATTGAATCTAGGCAAGCCTAGAGTTATCGCACCTCCCGCATTGCTTCTCGGGCTTCATCGGCTGCAGAAAGGGATGATCCGTGTCACGCCCCAGTCCCAAAATACCGAGGGACCGGACGCGTGATAATGGCCAACAACACACACCGATGGACAAACCCAATTTAATGGATCCATCGGGGCATGCTTAAGCTATAATATAACAATAAGTAGGTCCAAATATACAAGTCATAGTCTATACTAATCTCATCCACAATAGCACAATATATGAACTATATAGCCAAAACTGGAATAAATGCTGAAAGTAAAGATATTGTCGAATATCCAGCAAGAAATAATACTAAGTCGGGTGGAGACAGATCCACTACCGATAAATGGAAAAACAGAGACAAGGAAATATAACTAAAACATGCTAGAAAATAACTAAGTATAAGCAGGGCCATCAACTGCTATCGTACCCACGTCTGGTGTCGATCCGTAAAGCTGCGGGTACTCCTCGTCTGCTAAATCTGGAGAACAAAACCAGGTCCTCAGAGGGACGTAACAAGATACAAAAGAATACGAGCCAAAAGTACAGTAAATGAACATGCAAGATAGACAAGAAAGTAAACACAAGAAAGCAAATAAGACACGAGAAATCACTGCATCTAAGATGGTGGCATACCGATGGTGCTATCAAACATGACTACAAGCAAATGGGGTAACCGCAACTCAATGGGAGATCACGGTCCTATAGAAAGTAGGCCAATGGGGACTCCCAAACTATAGTATAGCTCTTTCGCTGCCCAATGGGAGCTCACGAATGAGGTAGTCAAATGAACAAGTCTCTATCGTAGCACTATGGGTACTCACAATCGAGAATGCTCCAGTGTAGTCAATGCCTAATAACGAGCATCTAGGAACTAAAAAAATCAGTCGAGTCAACTCAAGGAACGTAGAGTAAACATATACCATCACAATATGTCTATGGAACAAATAGTGATCCATGGGAAAGGAGCAAATAATGTACATGCACGTAAAACGAGAAAATAAGACTAGAGCAGCAGGAATAAATCAAAACGCATCAAGAACTATATACAACAAGAAAGTAACTACTGAAAAGGAAAGCATGCAAATAATGTGCAAGAGTTGGCAAGGTATCTTGCACGACAGTGTATAAATATGTCAAGGAAATAAGTAGCAAAACTGCAGGGTTTGGCAAGGTATACTTGCCTAGGGTTCTGGCTCCAACTGTAGCCCTGTGTCAATGGATCCTGCAGGTACTCCTCCAAAAGCTGTAATAAACATCACCAACAGTCTCAGAAAATATCAAATAGCTAGAAACGTCTGTCCTTAAGTCCAATTTAGACACAGGGGCAAAAATGACATTTTCGGGTCAAAGCAGGGTCCACATGTGGGCCACTTTGCACCGGAAAATGTGTCAGGGTCAAAGGTCTCCAAATTTGTCTAACTTAGTGTCAACAGGTCAGGAACGATGATACGAACCCAACGGAACTTCCAGAATTGGATTTCGATAAGCCGATCACAAAATTGCCCATTAAGTGGAGCTTGTGGGGCCCACGACACGCGATTTTGTCAACATTCTCAGAATCAAACTAAACTTGGGTCACAGGACCAGCGTATTGCTACGAGTCCGATGGCGCAAGTTTCGTCTCGATCCGAAGTGTGTACACAAAGTTACAGCGTGTTCCAGAACCGAAGGATACGAGGTGGTGTCGGCGGATACGCGTTGATTCCGGTGTGCACGCACATCCAAATCAACTTCTGCGAAATCCCGCACGTCCGTATCGACGACGCGTACGTTTAGGTAAAGACCGCGTGTGACCAAGTCGTCCCGTTTGGCGGGGCGAACTCAGTTCCGGGGTGAAATAGGGCGTTGTTTTTCCAGTTTTTGGATCGCGGTTCGCGATCACCACAGGACACGATGCCCCGAGCGGGTTACACGGGCACCGAGAGGGTCATACAGTCTACGCGACGCAACTGACGGAATCAGAAATGGGGTAACGAGGAGAGAGAACGGGTTACCTGAACAGGGCTCCGTGAACGATAATTTCTCGTGTCCTCGCGTGTCTCCTTCGTGTCCTGCGTCCTGTGTCCTGTGTCTGCTGTGTCTGCTGTGTCCGCCCTAGGGTTAGGTTTAGGGCACGATGCCGGAGTTGGGAGGTTGCTGGCGGCCGGAGGGAGTCGAAGGAGGCTGCGGGTCAGGGGAGGCCGGCGAGGGGCTGTGGATCTGGAGGTGGACGGCTGCACCGGAGTCGGGCCGGTGGGTCTGTAAACGGAGCGGGCGACTACACCGGAGTCGGGCGGCCGGGTCTCTGTGCGGTGGCTGATGACAGGCGGAGAGGGGACGGCGAGGTCTGAGGCGGAGGGCAGGAGGTCGGGCGGCGACGAGCTAGGGGGGTCGAGGTGGTGGCGTCAAGGTGAGGGGAGGAAGATGTCGAGGGGGCTGGGGAGTTTGAGCTCCGGCGTGCGGGGGAGGTCGAGGCTGAGGGCTGGTCGGGGTCAGGTGGCGAGGGGGGATGTGGTTTTGGGAGGAGGAGGAGGGAAGTTAGGGCACGGCGAGGTCAGGGACGGGGGAAGACCGGGAAGGGAGATGGGGGAGATGCTCGGGGTTGAGGCTGTGCTGGGCGGCTCTGGCGGGTAGATGCGGCCGAGGTTCAGGCGGAGGAGGGTGATAGGGTGGCCGGAGTGATCGGAGCGGGGGACGTCGGGGTCGACGACTGGAGGAGGAGGGAGTAGGCGAGAGAGGAGTTTAGGGTTTAGGGCTAGGTCGGAGGGGATGACCGGAGCGGCGCTGCGTGCGGCGAGGAGAGGGGAGAGAGAGTTGCGGTGGCGGTGAGCGCGGATCCCGAGGCCCATAAATAGGCTGCTACAGTGATCCCGAGGGGATTTGGGATTAGGGTTCAGGCACTGCGGGTCGGGTTCACATGAATCCGGCTCGACCCGCTTAGTGTTTAAGTGCGGGTACGGGTTGTCGGGTTTCGGGTTCGGGTCTAGATCCGACCCGACCGACACGGTTTGGATTTGGTTCAGTAATCCGGTCCGGGTTGGTTTGAGTTGGTTTGGTTCAATTGAACCGGGTTTATTTAGGGGTTTAATTCGGTTTAATTATTCATTGGTTTTTAGGGCTTTAAAAATGATTCTGGAGTCCAATAAATTCTCGGAAAATTACCCTATGTCCAGTTTTCCATTTTGCACCATAAAATATTATTTTTATAATATTATAATATTAATTAATAGCAATTAAAAATTATTTAATTAACAAAAGCCTAGGTTTTAATTACAGAAAAATCCCAGTAAATTACGGAAAATTGTAAAAAATCCAAATTAATAAATTCTGAAAATCAGGGGGCTTACAATCTACCCAACTTATAAAAATTTTGTCCTCGAAATTAAAATATGGTAGGGCTCTCTCTATCCAATCTCACTTGATTACAGTCTAAATGATACCTCTCAAGTGAACACTGCGGTCTCTACCCAACTTAGAATTTACCCATCTATCATCTAAGGCTATACATCTAATAAAGCTATGCCCCAACTTATTTAATCATGTTATTGAATCCTTAAGTCTTTAACACCAATCATATCACCTATGATATTCCCTTAATCATATATAAAAGGGTCATCAACACTACGACTGGCCTGTGGGGTATATCTAGTACTGTCTATATATCAAACTTATACCAAGCACGAGGTTTTGTCTTTCCGAAATAAGGGAAGACGAAGATCAATAATAAAGAGTTTAAGGGTGAGATAATAGAATAGAAGTATCGGGAGCAAAGGCGTTTAAATAATTCAAATAGGAATTGTCAGAGCAGTTGTGGATTAAAATCCTATTTTGGTAATCCGTTGTTCGCATACTCGTATTAGTACAGTTATGTAACTGATACGATATGCTCAGACATATCTAGAGGGCAAGTATACTAGTCAACTATATATCTCAATCCACGTGAAGTAGTCGTGTGAAGGGCGAACCAAAATGCACTAAGGTTGATCAAACCGTAATATACTGATTCTGAATAGACAATTGTATTAGTGTGTCGACCCAATAATACATATGTCATAAACAAGCTCGATAAAAAGATCAGCTTGCAAAACCAGGCTATATTAGCAGCATAAGTCAAGGTAGTACAACAAATATAAGTACGCTAGATGATGATGAAAGGAGGTACAACTTAATTCAAGTTCACAAAACCACACAAATAAGCACAATAACAAAAGACTCTATAATCTCTACAGTTATCAATTATAAAAACATTCTAGGTTATAAATTATTAGCAAGTTTGAAACTACATAGGTTAAGGCTGAGGCCACGAACCAATAGGCACGAGATAAACAAATCTATAAACAGATAACTACGACAAATTACGCGCATTAGCTACTCCATAGGTCTGTGCGTCTTCCAAAGTCATCGATGGAGCTTGTTCACTTTCTTGCAGTTGATTCCTCTGCTGCTGTTGAGCCTGTTGGAAGAGTGTTGTTTGTGGTGCCAAGGGTGGCCTCGGCTGATTCCCTCATGGGGCTGGTGGTCTGACTCCTTGAACTCCCATTTGCGGTGCTTCCGATGCTGGAGTGGCTGGCCTTGGTGCTGGTAACGCTCTTTCTTGACGTTCGGGGCATTCCTTCAATGGATGCTGACTGGATCCGCAAGCTAAACATACTTTCCTTTTTTGTTTGCAC
The DNA here is from genome assembly GCA_036927795.1 of Iris macrosiphon. Taxonomy (NCBI): domain Eukaryota; kingdom Viridiplantae; phylum Streptophyta; class Magnoliopsida; order Asparagales; family Iridaceae; genus Iris; species Iris macrosiphon. The sequence continues at coordinate 64,410,765 of JAYESA010000003.1, read as the reverse complement.
TCGTTCTCTATATGGCCTCGCCTGCGACAATATGGACAGACAGGTAGTACTTGCGGAGATGCTTCTGGTGGCTGGTGCATGTGAGAACTCTTTGCAATTTTTTCCTGTGGTGCTCCGGCTGGTGCTGATGTGGCTGGTTGATGAATCATCAATGCTTTCTCTCGATGCTGAGAACAGACCTTAGCTAAGTGTTGATTGGTTCCGCAAATCAAGCATAATCCTAACTTGCGTCTGCACTCCTTCTCAATATGGCCTACCTTGCTACAATAGTAACAAGTAGGAAGGAATGAGGCTCTGGGTGCTGCTCTCGGTGGTAGATTTATCTGTGGTCGCTTTGCAGCTCTTTTCTGTTGTGCTTGGTCTGGTGCTGATGCATACGGCCGCTTCTGGCTGGACTCTATCCTTGTGTTGCACTCCATGGGTCGTGCTGTAGTAAGAACATCCTCGTCTAAGGTAGTTGCATTTGAACTGATTAACTTTCGTAATTCTGAGCTAAATCTGTCGATGAATTTCTCCGCTTGGTTTCACTGAGCTTCTTCCTGAACCTTCTGATGGGCTTGCATCATCGCGTAGAATATTTGAAATATTTGTTGTTCGTCCATAGCCTGCCCTTGTGGAAGGGTAGGCGTCGGTGGAGTAAACTGCGTCGATGGTGGAACGTTATTTTGCTGGATTCTCGAGGCATGCTGACTTGCTTGACTGCGTCGTTGAGCTGTTTGACCTTCATCTACTAGTATTACTTCATTTTCGTTGGTTACCACAACATCTTGTGATGGTCTTGCAGGAGTCTCGTTGTTTGTTGGTGGATCCATAACTCTGCATCCAAAATAGACAATAAAAGGCGCACAGGAATCAAGGCATGATGTAAGTCAAGAATTAAATTCGAATCCGATATAGATATCAAGAACGATTCAAGCAAGTGGATGAGATCCTTAAAACTTATCCTATTCTTATTGCAGGCTTGCTCGGTCCCTAAGTTAAAACCGAACAATTTAGTCGTTGACCTACATGGACCACCACAAAAACTATGTCATGCCCCAGTCCCAAAATACCGAGGGACCGGACGCGTGATAATGGCCAGCAGCACACACCGATGGACAAACCCAATTTAATGGATCCATCGGGGCATACTTAAGCTGTAATATAACAATAAGTAGGTCCAAAGATACAAGTCACAGTCTATACTAATCTCATCCACAACAGCACAGTATATGAACTAAATAGCCAAAACTGGAATAAATGCTGAAAGTAAAGATACTGTCGAATATCCAGCAAGAAATAATACTAAGTCGGGTGAAGACAGATCCACTACCGATAAATGGAAAAACAGAGACAAGAAAATATAACTAAAACATGCTAGAAAATAACTAAGTATAAGCAGGGCCATCAATTGCTATCGTACCCTCGTCTGGTGTCGATCCGTAAAGCTGCGGGTACTCCTCGTCTGCTAAATCTGGAGAACAAAACCAGGTCCTCAGAGGGACGTAACAAGATACAAAAGAATACGAGCCAAAAGTACAGTAAATGAACATGCAAGATAGACAAGAAAGTAAACACAAGAAAGCAAATAAGACACGAGAAATCACTGCATCTAAGATGGTGGCATACCGATGGTGCTATCAAACATGACTACAAGCAAATGGGGTAACCGCAACTCAATGGGAGATCACGGTCCAATAGAAAGTAGGCCAATGGGGACTCCCAACTGTAGAAGCATGAAAAAAACGCTTGGAAGATCTACGCAGCATCTTGATACAGAGCAGCATAAGCAGAGGCCTTCAAGAGCCATCCAGCGTAAAACAGGGTTCTTCATCGCCTCCATGGCGTAAAACCCAGCCGCTCTCAAAGCAGCGTTAAAGCGTACGAAGAACGCTTCGTATTCCCGAAAAGAAACTGTCCAGTCACGCAGTAAACCTGACCTCTGACTCCTGACAAAAAGTGCTGCACAGCTACCGAAACGACGGCTGGGAACGGGGGCAGACCCCTCGGGACGTGCTCCATAGTATGATGGCGGATCTCAGCATTTAATGCAGAGGATTTGGTTAAAATATCACCAAACCGGCGCTTACTAAAATCCCCCGGCATAAACTGCTCTTTCGCGTGCAGAGAGAACACGCTGGCTTGTTTTACACAGGCAAACATGGGCTGTTTTACGCTCCGCAGAAGACAAACCGTCTGCCACGTCAAAAGCTGCGCTTCGTACAGGGCTCGAGGCACGTCTCTCCGCCAAAAGCACACAGAGCGGTAACAGTGTCCCCTCAAGGCACGTCCCTCCGTCAAAATGCACAGAGCGGTGACAGTGTCCCCTCAAGGCACGTCCCTCCGTCAAAACGCACAGAGTGGTGACAGTTTCCCCTCAAGGCACGTCTCCGCATTTAATGCACAGGATGATGGCAAATCTCTGCCAAAGATTTGATCTCCAAAAGCCGTAATTCCGGCTAAAGACGTCCACATCAGCACCCTGGCACGGTACGCAGCGGCTTCTACGCCCATTCAGGATTTGTGCTCCTACGGCTTCCGCGCCCCCTCAGTCTCTACGACTGCTCGGCTTTCACGCCTGTTCGGCTTCTATGCCTGTTCGGCTTCTATGCCTACTCGGCTTCTATGCCTGTTCGGCTTCTATGCCTGCTCGGCTTCCACGCCTACTCGGCTTCTATGCCTGTTCGGCTTCTATGCCTGCTCGACTTCCATGCCTGCTCGGCTTCTATGCCATGGTGACGGACATTTGGCTTCTACGCCAACCCCTTCTACACAATGGATACCTACCTACGTGGCTTTTACGTCGTGATCTTAGTAGCAATTGTACGTGTTGTGTCCCCTTAGTTGGACCCGCGTCACCCGCTCATTCAAAAGATCATCTATACGTAGGCATTGGTTGCTTTAACCATTGTGTAATAGGGTGCTGTACTTTCCACTCCTCGGTTGCTACACCAATGGAGTAGTCACTGTCACCAAAGACTCTATAAATAGAGGCCCCTATCAATGGGGAACAAGGTCGAAAAAATTGGTCAAGAAACCGATATCAGATCCAAGGTCGACAATTTGGAAGATCGAACAAGGTCACCGAACCGGAGATCAGGAGACAGAGAGAGAGAAGAATACAGAGCTCAGGCAAGGAATAGGGAGATGCGACCTTCAGCATCGCGCATCCACCCTCCTTCGCAACCTCCGAAGCTGCATCCTGTCTTCCACGGCACTTCTTCAACATCGTGTAGTCCAAGGGCTAAAGTGATCGACCGCAGATCAGACACCTATAGCAATTTATACCCAAATTAAATAAATTGTACTCCCGCATCCTCGTATAGGATCGAATTGTACAAGTTTGTTTGTAAACCAAAGGGCACGGGTCTCGTATAAACCCTGTCATTGAAATACACTTTCATTCTTTCGTTTAATACCACAAACAAGATGGCGACTCTGCTGGGGACATCCTTCTCTTCTGACGAGGAAGTAATTGCTCAACATGATGCGGTACCTGTAGGAACCGTGAAGAAGATACTGGTCGTTCATTTCGACCAGTCTGCCTACGAAGACATGCTTCGGACTGGGGGTAGCTCTCACTCTCTCTCCGTCCAAGATAACAGGAAGCTACGCAAAGTGTGGATGCCCAAGACATCCTCCGCCATTCCTGTGGACTCTCCGATCTCTCCGATCTCTCCGACCAATGAGGTGGTAGCATCGCTCCCTCCGTGCCCCGCACGTAAAATTTAGTCTCCCGCTACGCGCGGTACAGACAAAACTTCTGGTAAAGCCTCAGCGCTAACCCAGGAGTATCCACTGCGCTATACGCGTAGAAATCAGTCTTCCGCTACGCGCGGTACAGACAAAACTTCTGGTAAAGCCTCAGCGCTAACCCAGGAGTATCCACTGTGCTATACGTACAGAAACCAGTCTCCCGCTACGCGCGGTACAGACAAAACCTCTGATGGTGCCTCAACGCCAAATCAGAAGTACAGATCACGCTCCAGGCACAGGACGACATCTGACCTCTACGGTGGACCAGATGAGCACCGTGATCTCCGCAAGAGAAAGCAAGCAGGCGAGTACTCAACTGCTCGGCCGTTACACCAGCGAAGAAGCAATCTGCCTATCCTCCGGATTACGCGGGAAGACGACGGTTGACTGAACACCTCTTCAGCTTTACGCCTGTCTGAGCGAATCTCCAAATCATGCCTGGGTAAGCCCCACGGCGCAAAACAAGCTCAAATTGCTACTCCTGACCTACGCGAATGCCTAGTCCAGAAGCGTAGGGAGAGGGGACCTTCCGACATGTCTATTACGCCCCCTAGGGAACAATGTTGTAATAGTCATAAGATTGTGATTGACTGCTACTGTTCTAAAGCAAAACGATCGGTCTTCGACCGATTGAACTACTCTCAATCTTTCTCGGAAGAGGAGCACGCGTATGCGTCCATGAACATGGCTTCACGCATACCTAGAAGAGGGTCGAGCTCAAAGCGTCTTCCCTCTGGACCTCCGAGCCAGAGAAAATTCGAAGACCTCCTCAGGAACGCTGAAGCCGGGGTATTCCAAAACACCCGTGCAAGGTCACAGCAACCAGCTCCGTACTCGTCTGATTCCGACGCTGGGGGTCGCCAATCTCCCAAATCAGATGCCGAGAGTATAGAGTCGACTTCTGCAGCGACCTATACTTACCCTTCGACGACGCCCAGAGAAATGGGAGCTTACGCCATCGAAGACGAACGCGAGGGAGCGTCGCCATCAGGAGACGCAGAACAACGCATCACTGACCTGGAGACGTCGCTGAAACAAATGCAATCCGTAATGGAGAATATGCACCAGATGATGCTAACTCAGCACGCAACTGCCATGGCTCAAGCATCGGTTCCGCCAACTCAGATACATGTGGGGGTGGACTTGCCACCATCCGGCCCAAGCCAAGAACCTGCTCTAGATCAAGAGTCAGCAGTTCCTCCGCTTCCAACAGAAAATTCGATGCAGGCGGTCCGGGAGTTGAAAGCCCAGTTCGATGCCTTGAAGCACAAAGATCAGCTCAAGAAACTGGGAATCAACCAGCCATACCCAGCTATCTGGGAAGAGGTCCCTTTCCCTCCAAAATACAAACCTCAGGCGATGGCTCTGTTCGAGGGAAAAACATCACCAAGCCAATACATGAACTATTTCAGTATGATGACGGTGCTGCTATAAGGGAACGATGCCCTCCTCACTCGGGTGTTCAAAGGCTGCCTCTCAGGAGTAGCCTATCAGTGGTACCGTAGCTTGGCGGACAACTGCATTACTTCCTTCGAGGATTTCAAAGCTCTATTCTTCACACGATTCTACGAGGGAGGAATGGACATGTCTATGTCCTCTCTCATCGAAGTCAAGCAGAAGGAAAAGGAAGACGTTCGCATCTTCATCGAACGCTTTCGTCAGGCCACCTTACAAATGCCTCCAGGAGTTCCAGACTCAGCATTGGTGGACATTTGCAGGAAGAATCTCCTTCCTGTGGTCTCGGTGTTCATAGGACCATATCAGTTCCATGATTGGCCCTCGTTCATCCTCTCGGCGGTAGCAGCCGAAGACAACAGTCGCAAGGCGCGCGACAATGGCATCATGATCTCCACCTCTGACAGAAGCAAGAGGTCATCCCCTGGCAGCGACCATCATCGTGGTCCCAAAGGGAAGGAAGCACTAGCAATCAACACGGCCAAGCCAAAGATTGCGGCGACCGCCCAAGCGAAACCAGGGGCTCCGAGGCCCGTCGAAGTCTACTCTTTCGACGACGACGATATCCCGAGTATCTTCGAATGTCTCGTCAAAAGTGGCAAGATCACCCTACCAGAACTAAGGCGGCCCCAGGAGGTCGGCAATACTGACGACCTAAAATACTGCATCTTCCACAGATACGTGCACCACCCGACAAAGGCGTGCTATGTGCTAAAAAGGAAGATCCAGGGGTTGATCGATGCTAAGGCCATCACTCTGCACAACACCGAGAAAACGGTCACGGCCAACATGATCTCTCTGCAGTTTGGCAATTTGCCTCCCCAAAAGGTCCCTGATGGTGTTACACCCATCTCCCGGGCAACGATGAAGCTCGTTAACCTTCCCCCTGCTAGGGATCAAGGTCACAACCTGGTGCCCTTAACTATCCGGCGGGGCGAGATTATGTGGGTTCACCAAGATTTGGTGTCAGATCTAGAGGAGGAGACCAAGGCAACCAGGGCTACCCCTAAGAAGAATCCCAAACACAGATCATGCTACATGGTCACAACTTCTTCTACATTAGACGGAGACGAGGTACTTGTCGCAACCCGTTCAGGGAGGGCCTACCTCGACAATGACGGAGCAAATCAGGAAGGTGCACCGGCTGACGCTCCAGCTACCAAACCGTCAGAGCAAGATCCCGTCGTGCCAAGCATCAGCTCTGCGAAACCTACTCCGGCGGAAAAGGCAAAACAGAAAGAAGTACGCTTCGACAAACCTGTGAAAAACATTCCGAGCAAAGGTTTAGAGAAACCGTACAAATTTGACATCCTGGCCCAACTGGCCAATACGCCATCCAGGTTATCCATCTTCGAGCTACTCAGGCTATCCCCCGACACTCGTCTAGCCCTAAGTGAAGCACTGATGCAGGCGGAAGTATACTTGACCCAGCTCAAGTACCCCGACGAGGAACCAGTGGCATGTCCTCAATGCCACAGCGTGATGGAGGTGGTCCCGAATATCACTTTCACTCAAGACGGCATGCTATTAAAACATAATAGGCATGACAGGCCCCTCTATTACACTGGGTACGTCGGTTCCATGGAGGTCGACCGGATTCACATAGATCCGGGATCGTCGATCAGCATCATCCCTCGCAGTCTGCTCGGGCCACTGAGAATTCCTACCAGCGAGCTGGCTTACACTACCACTACAATCGTGGGTTTTAACGCCGGAAGGAGTAAACCATTAGGGAAGATTCGCTTGAGAGTCCAGATCGGCAACCTTAGATCAGTGGCCACATGTTACGTCATCGATTCAGAGGTATCCTACAACATTTGCTGGGAAGACCATGGATCCACGACCACAACATCGTTCCTTCAACCCTACATCAATGCCTTAAATATGTAGACGCACAAGAAACCGTACAAACGGAGGTGGCTGACCTAAACCCGTTTAAAGGAGTAGAATCCTACTATTCCAATGCCGTTTTGTATTCCCATGACCACACGAAAGAAGCGCCAGGAGTGGCGAAGAAGGAATCCCACCGGGAGCCCGAAGAGCCCTCTGCCACACTACCACTGTCGATCAGAGTGAAAGGACGAACCGCTCGTCCAAAAGCCATAGAACCTACGGCTGTCCACCTGAGAAAGACCAAGTCGGAAGGAGGGGGTGATCCTCTAGTGATCACTTTGAACCGGAAGCCTCCACCCATAGTCATCAAACTTCGGCGCAACCAGCAGCCGACTGATGTAAATGCCACCAGGAACGGAGTTCCAGATGATAATAAACATCCTCTTTTCCGGTACATCGGTACTCAGATTCCGAAACATGAACCCACTCCACATGACGAGGTAGAACCAATGGCTCAAAAGTTCTTAGAAGCTATAAACTCCTACCGACCGTATGTCTGGGAAGTAACGTCGCCATCCAATGTCGTCACAGCATATGGGCCACATGAGGATTCTATCTTCCTTGTCCCGCCTACCTGCAGCAGCCAGCATCCAATAGTCTTTGGTCGCATGCGGAATCAACCGACTGTCCAGGAAGATCCTCTCGATGACGATACCGGGAAAGTGTAGGTTCGCCAATACGGCCCGCAAGCGCAAAGGATCATGCAAAACATGGGCTACGACTTGAAGCGGAAGCCAGGCCTCAACTACGGAAGAGGCAGACGAACGCCGCCGCACGGCGACCTCCGCTATCGACAGACTCGTCTCGGATTGGGGTATGCCACCTCCCTCGCAACTTCCAAGCCAGATGAGGACCCCTTTCCATCTTCCCAGAGCAGCTCGTCGTCCTCCGACTCACCTGATGTTCTCAAACTAACACTATCAGTGAATATGGTGATGACAAGCCCCTCAGAAATCGAGGAACAGGATACGGAGCCGTTCGAGAACGACCCCTGGGCTCAACAAATGGATACACAGTGGGAATTCTGCTTCGAGCAGAGAGAACCTCCCACCAAGGACGAAGTTATCCAAGTCAATGTTGGGGGTGAGCTCTCACCAAAGCCAATATTTGTCAGTAACAATCTTCCCCCGGTCGAAAAGGAAGAGATCATACAGCTGATAAAGGAATATGTCGACGTCTTTGCATGGGGTTATGAAGACATGCCAGGCCTAGACCCGAGGGTAGCTACTCATAAGCTCAATATTTCGACCGATTCGAAGCCAGTGAAACAACACCAACGTCGGTTTCGCCCGGATATGATGGACGCCATCGAGGACGAAGTCAAGAAGTTGATAACCTGCGGTTTCATCCGGGAAGAACAACATCCCGACTGGGTTGCCAACGTTGTCCCAGTCATGAAGAAAAATGGGAAGGTACGTATCTGCATCGACTACCGAGATCTGAATGCGGCCTGTCCCAAAGATGAATTCCCCCTTCCTATCACGGACATCATGATCGATAACACCTACGGCTTCGAGCGTATGTCTTTTATGGACGGGTTCTCGGGATACAATCAGATCAAGATGCATCCGGAAGACGAAAAGCACACTGCCTTCCGAATACCACTGGGGGTATATTGCTATACGGTCATGCCCTTCGGACTAAAGAACGCCGGGGCTACATACCAACGAGCCATGAGTAACATATTCCGCGAGCAGTTACGCAAGACAGTGGAATGTTACGTGGACGACATAGCTGTCAAAAGCCGCCTCAAAGGTGATCACGTTCGAGACCTGAGGGCGGTATTCGAGTTAATGCGCCAGCATCAACTCAAGATGAACCCTACAAAGTCCTTTCTGGGGGTATCCAGTGGCAAATTCCTGGGATTTGTCATTACCGCCAGAGGCATCGAAGTAGACCCTGACAAAGTCCAGGCGATCATAGCAATGCGACCACCCCGTAATCTGAGGGAACTCAGGGGGTTCCAAGGACGTCTGGCTTACATCCGGCGATTCATATCCAACCTCTCGGGGAGATGTCAGCCCTTCTCTCACCTCATGAAGAAAGGTGTGTCCTTCATATGGGACAAAACCTGCCAGCAAGCGTTTGGGGATATCAAGCACTACCTAACCAGTCCACCAGTTCTGGTGCCTCCCGTTATGGGAAAACCCTTCTTGCTGTACGTTCGGGCAATGGATCATTCGCTAGGAGCTCTCCTTGCACAGAAGAACGATGCGGGTCATGAACAGGCCATCTACTACCTCAGCAGGATGATGGTCGGGGCCGAACACCGGTACAACCCAGTGGAGAAGGAATGCTTGGCTCTGATGTTCGCTGTCCAGAAGACGCGACACTACGTCGCCGGCCAGACTATTCATATCATCTCCAGGATCAACCCCCTCCGGGTGCTGATGAGCAAGCCAAGTGCCCTTAACTCCCGACTCGCAACTTGGGCATTGCTACTGACACCATATGACATGGTCTACGTCCCACAGAAGTCCATCAAAGGCCAAGCACTAGCCGACTTCCTAGCAGCTCATCCAATCCCAGAGACCTCCAAGCTATACGAAGACATCCCCGATGAAGTTGCGGAATATAATTTTGCAAGGGAAAGTGACGTATGGCAACTATTCTTCGATGGCGCCTCCAGAGTCGGTCCTAAGGGAAGCGTCATTTCAGGAGGAGTCGTCCTAGTTACTCCAGATCAGCTCGTCATCTACCGAGCATATTCTCTTAGCGAGCCCTGCTCCAACAATGTGGCAGAATACAACGCCCTGCTAATAGGGCTCCAAGTCGCTAAAGAGCTGGGGGTGGAATCCCTGGAAGCTTTCGACGACTCTCTGCTCATCGTCAACCAAGTCAGAGGGATATACGAAGTCCGGAATCCAGACCTCATCCCCTATCACCAAGCAACGGTCGAGATAGCCATGACGTTCAAAAGGTTCTTCCTAGAGCATGTACCTCGATCTCAGAATCTGGAAGCTGATGCCCTGGCCAGCCTAGCTGCGGACTTAGCCACCCCTATAAGAAGGCAGGATTCGGTAATCCTTCTTAACAGAGATTTATTCTGTGTGAAGAACAACTGTCACCTAGAACGCAGCTACGCTGTAAACGCCGATCCTCCTACAAGAGATTGGACGAGTCCCTTCATAGATTTCGTGGCATATGGAATCTTGCCAGAGGACCCCAAAGAAGCAGTATCCGTCAAGAGACGATCGTTACGCTTCTACTTCGATGCATCTTCACAATACCTGTATCGCCGGACCTACGACGGACTGCTGTTAAGATGTCTCGCTGGCACCGAGGCACAACAGATTATCCGTGAAGCTCACGACGGCGTGTGCTGAGCACATCAGCCCGGTCCTAAGCTGCAAGACCGCATCAGGAGAATGGGCTATTACTGGCCCACTATGATCACAGACGCGATCAGTTATGCAAAACGATGCAGGGCCTGCCAGGTCCATGCAGATTTCATACATCAACCGTCTGAATATCTACATCCTACAATTGCTTCCTGGCCCTTCGAAGCCTGGGGTATGGATATCGTTGGGCCCATTCACCCGTCTTCCTCCAGAGGCCACCGGTTCATACTGGCCATCACAGATTACTTTTCCAAGTGGTTCGAAGCAATCCCTCTGGCGGAAGTAAAGGCGTCTGACGTAATCAGCTTCATCAAGCACCATGTCATTTATCGCTTTGGGATTCCCCGAAGGATAATTCACGACAATGGACCTCAGTTCATCAGCCAAGCGTTTCATCGGTTTTGCGATAATAACCGGATACACAACATTGCCTCTACGGCATATTACCCAGCTGCTAATGGTTTGGCGAAAGCCTTCAACAAAACCATTATCAAGCTCCTGAAGAAGTTCGTTTCTTCAAACAAAAGAGACTGGAACGAGAAGCTGGGCGAATGTCTCTGGGCATACCGCACAACGGTACGGACACCAACAGGTTGTACCCCCTTTTCACTAGTCTAAGGAAGCGAGGCGGTCCTTCCTATCGAAATCCAGATCCCGTCGCTCCGAATAGCCGTGACTAGTGAGCTGGCTCGAGAAAAGAATGACCTGTTGAGGCTCCAAGAGCTCGAAGGATTAGACGAGAAACGCCTCCAAGCTCAGCAGCGCATCGCGCTCTACCAAGCACGCATTTCCAAAGCTTTTAATCATAAAGTAAAGGAAAGAGTGTTCAAAGTCGGCGAGCTAGTTCTAGCCGTGAGAAGGTCGATGATCCTAACTCACAGAAGTAAAGGCAAATTCCAGCCCAAATGGGAGGGCCCTTATGTGATCGAGACAACGTTCTCAAACGGCGCCTACAAGATAGCCCAGCCCAACGGAGATCTGTTAATGGCTCCTATCAACGACAAATTCCTGAAAAGGTACTATGCCTAATCTCTCCTGCTCAGAGAGGAAAATAGCAAGGACCTCGATTCTGACAAAACTACTTCCAAAAACATAATTAGTTGAGTTACACTCTATCATGTCCGCATGACCTCTGAATAGATATGTCCCGCTAAGAAGTTTATCGAGAGTTTATCACGTCCATACTACCTCTGATATCACTCTCACCCAACCTGTCATTTATATTCCGAAATGATGGGTCCACAACAGTCAGAAAAGAGTCGTTGTTATTTATTCCCGAAGAAGACAGAATTACATAGGAAGGGGTACATCAAGATGGCGGAGTAATCAGGCCATGAATCTGCCGCTCCAGTGCAGCTACCCTCTCATTCCTAAGGGCCAAAGCATCGGCGCGAGCCTGCTCCAGCCGTGCCTCCGGAGTATGCGCAAGGGTCAGATTAGCCCTTGCCCGAAGGCAGCCCGTACGGGCAGCTTCCGCACAGTCCAGATCCCGTCGCGCTTCGCTCAGTCGACCAGTCGCTACCTCCATACCTGCCAACGACTGGGAAGTCCACTCCTCTGCCCGAGCAAGTTTTTCCCGCAGCTTGGAGACCCTCGCCGCATTCTCTTCATGCTCGGATCGACACTGCATCTCAACGGCAAGGGCTTCTTCCACAACAGCTCTTCTCCTATCCATCTCCAGCTTATGCGTCTGGATAGAGTTGTTTAGGCTTTCAAGCTTTGCGGCAAACCGCTCAGACATGAGGTCATACCGAGCCTGGACATCAGCATCAAGGTTGCCCTCAGTCCGCTGTAAGTATTCGTTAATGGGTTGCTCTAAACCATTAACCACCGCCTCCAGAGCGTCAGCCACTCCAGGATTGCCAAGCCCCCTGACAACCTCGATCGAAAGCTGAGAAGTCTTCTTCAAGAGCTCGAAGTCAAGGTTCTTCGCCAACACTATCGGTATCATCGTTTGCAAGCCAGTGTAGACGAGGCTGGAATGCTGCTTGATCAACGCGACTAAACCCGACTGAGCGCCCAGAGCGGCCACAACTGCAGACGAGGTAGCCACCGCCGCCTCAACAGGTGGCACGCCCGAAGAAGGTGCGATGACGACAATCGAAGTCATCGGCATACTCGCAACAGGCGAGGTCACGATGACGGGTTCGTCCTCCCCTTGAGACGACGAAACCTCCCCGGGCGAGCTAGCCCCCGAAGACACTCCTGCCTCAAGATCCGGCGCCTCCACGTCACCGCCAGGAGCCAAAACAAAGCCGGAAGGCGCTTCAACGCCATGCTCCCCGTGGACGTCATCCCCTGAAAAAAGGACAAGAAAGCAAAATGTCAAACACGGTGGTAATCCTCCTAGGAGGAGACATCGAAACGACATTTACTCGGAGCCAACGGCATATACGACGCATCTGCAGCAGATGTAGCTAAGCCACGCCTTAATGACGCAATACGAACTGTCATACCTGGAGAAGGAGGTGGGCCGACCGACATCGCCAAGAGTTCGGTCAAGCCTTCCCCGAGACGCGGTCGAGGTTCATCAGCCGGAGTCTCGCTAGGCGCGCTCGCTGACGCAGGAGTAACTCCGCCCACTACTGACCTCAGGGAAGATTCTCCCATCTGTTGGGGCCACGCAGGCAATCCCGCTCCGCTGCTTGGAGCAGCCGCAGCAACAGCAGCCTCTAGCAAGGACTCTCCGGCGCCACCAGCCAGAACTGTGGAAGGTCCCTCTCTAAAAGGCGAGAAACCTCCGGCCAAAGAATCATCCCTGATACAGGGAGATGCCGGCTCACTCACAGGAGCCCCAATACCAGGAATGCGGAGAGGACAAGCAACCGTCTCCTTCCTCCTCTTACGAAGGGAGGCTTCCTTCGGAGCAGAAGCCCGTCGCTTCCCAGAAGAGACTACCAGAGCCCCCGCTGGCGGAGGCACTGCACACCTCGGCAACGGCACCAGAGGCTCATCCGGGGTACCAGACTCCTCACCCTCGTCAGAAGAGACCGAGGGGACTTCGACCCTTCCCCCAGGCTTGGCAGAAGGCACTCTGAAGCTTCCACGCATGTCAAAATCGTGATGGAAGGTGTTAATCGCCACATAGAACTGGGCGTAGGAGTGAAGGATGCGCAGCTCCGTGGAGATTGTAACGACCGGCACGATAAAAATTGCCCCCGTACAACCCATGATAAAATATCGCCACCCTCTAGCTCCATCAATGAGTCCACCCCTGGACCTGAAGCTGGTGACGGCGTTGCCCACATGCAACTGGTCGTACTCGAACTGCCTGGCGAACCGACTAGGCAGATAGGGCTCGAAGAAGCAATGGTCTTCGCTCCTATACAGCAGATAGGAAGGTCTAATACAGACCAACCAATTAAACGCCTCCGGAGAAAGAACGGTCTTCCCTCGACCTGAATCCTCGAGCCACAGCCCTGACTGGTTGCGGTGCACAGTAGGGGGAGTACAAAGGATCTTCCAGCCATGGCTGAGGTTCAAAACCAGCCGACAATCTAAAACTGTATTCACATTCCAGGAGGAGTCCCTGTAATTCAATAGGAATATACCCCTTGAGCTGCTACCGGAACCGGGTGACATAACCCGGGAACTGTGGAGAATTAACCATCCAATCAAGTACAAGTATGGTAATTCCACCCTAGGGAAGCTCTCCTGCCGAGCTTCGTCAACGAGCAACCCATCTGTCATGGCCCTCAGGCCAGCCTGTATACGGCACACCATGGCAGGAAGCAAGCCCAGTCTTGCCCCAAACACCAGACGCACTGCGGGCCATAAGATGTTCCGGTGAATGCGATCCGCGGAAGCAATGCCTGGCACCACTACTTGACGCAGCCATATGGAGAGAAAACCTGCCAGCTGGGCTTCCTTAGAGAGAGGCCTGCGACAGCACCTCAAATAACTGTAGGCCTTTGTACCTTCGGGGTACTTTCCTACCCCATCAACGAGAATCTGATCGGGAGCCTTGGCGTCTTCCATAAGAGCCGCAACGACATGGGCACTGAGGACGCCCAAGCAGTTCACGGGCTCATTCTTGCCCCCCGAAGATTTCTCCGACTTGGTGGCCCTAGCCCGATGGAAGAAGAGGTAGGACATCCACTTGGTGGTGTGAGCCAAATCAGAAGGCTCGTTATAAAAGGCGGTGCACGCGAAGTACTGACACATCAGCTCCTGATATACTTCCGTCACTCGAGGGTCCATATCTCCCAACTCCCGGTTGGTGGGAACGTACTCTTCATATAGGATATCCCCCATCGGCAGTCTCGAGACAACTGCCATCTCATGAAGGGGCAACCCCAACTCCCCTAGTGGAGTGGCGAAGGTCCCGGTGAGCGGAATGTACCGCTCCATCAGTGCCAGGAACAAATTAGGGTTCGGAGGCAGCCCTACGCTCGTCGCACTCACGGCGGCATATAGTCCAATGCCCTCCAACTCTCTCTGGAAGTGCTTTAAGGCCCAGTCAACTAGGCATCTCCATCGGGAGTTCGTTGGGGCGATCCACCCATTGCACCGAGGATTCTCCTTGGGATATACCCCACCTCGACCCATGAAGTCGTTGCAGAAGGTCAGCAATTGGACCGGCTGGATCACCGAGCTATCTTCACTTGGAATACTGCCCGGGCACAGTCCTCGGAACAGCGTCACAACGCCAGAAGGGCGACTAACAAACGACCCCTGGTCAGCGCCTTTCAGATGAAAGATCTTCCCCGGCTTCCCGTGAAGATCAGGAGTCAGCTTCCAAGACATCTTCCTGGGATGCGTCGCATGGGAGAAGGCCGAGATGGGATAATCCCTCGGCATAGTCGGCAGGTACAAGACCAAATCCCTGGCAGGGAAAACCCAAGGCTCCCTCTTGGGCTTCGTCTGGGACTGTTTATCAATCATGTCCCCAAAAAGGAAAGCCGGCTTTATGTACCGCTCCCCATCTACACGTGCCAAGGGTTCGCCGTTGATCATACTCAACAGCATTTGCTCACCCTGGGCCGATATCAGGAGCTCCCTTCCCTCAGGATACTGGGGTCCAGAGATGGGAAATGCCACATGGGACAGATCCTCCAGATAGTTCGAGTGCAGCATCCCCGCAGCGGAGCCCATCACCTCAGCCAATGGGGACTCACCCAGATCAACTGCAAGATAATGCAAAAAAGATATGTCATTACAAGTCTGGCACAAACACACGGACCAAGGAAACGACAGTCTGTGCTCTACGCCAAGATTGTAAAAATTTGGTCACCTTACGCCGGAAGTCTCCTCCACGAACGTAAAATTCAAATTTTACGAAATACGCCAATTTTCGGTAGCCCGAGCTATTCACGTCCAGAGCTACGAAAATATGGAGTCTTTACGCTGATACATTGGAAATGTGGGCGTAAAAGATGAAAACGCCTCCGTGCGTCACCTTCCTTAAAAGAGGCTATCAGCACAGAAGACGACCTAGCGCAGTCACGTTCAACGTGTGCGAAGGATTTTTCATCGTTTGTGTCATCCCAAAAAGTTTTACCTCTAAAGCCGGGAGCGCTAGTCGTCGGCGGGATGCTCCCCTCAGAGGGAAGTTCACCTTGCCCGACCGAAGATTCCTTCGCCGGGACAGGAGAATGAGAAGAAGAACCTATGCTCTTTCCCTTAGCGGAGGGGGTTTGTTTCGGCGCCATTTCTGAAAGACTCGAAGTGCTCGAAGAAAGAACGAAGAAGAACTCGAACAGTCGAAAGCTCTCTTTCGCAAAAGACAGATAAAGAGTTTTTCTTTCCAGAAACTGGGGATATATATACAGTCCGGGTCGACTCCTCGAATCCTCGGACGAACCCCTCGAGACCCTGACCAAATCTCGCAATTAATAGTTGGTTATGATTGGATGCTACGTCAGCCCACTACCCTTGGAAGACGGACAGTCAGCGAATTCGAAAGATTTTTTCGTGCAAGACGGTTCAGCGGGTTCTACGCTAAATGAGCTTTCTACGCTCGACAGCAACGGATCTACGGTTTTACGCTCGCAAGCTACAAGTCTATGGTTTTACGCCCGGATGCCTTTGTGCTCGGTAGCTTTTATGCTCGAGAGGCCACAAACCCACGACTTTAGGCTCAGCAGATACCAAATCGACGATCTCATGCTCGGTGGCGCTCAGTTTACGCTCAGCAGTAACAGATCCGCAAACCTCACGCTCGAAGAAATTTTCTTTTCAGGAGCTACAAATCAAACAGTTCTACGCTAAAGGAGCTTTTCTACGCTCGACAGCTACGAATCTAACGGCTTTACGTTCGACAGCTACAAGTCTATAGTTTTTTCTTGCCCGGATGCCTTTGTGCTCGGTAGCATTCTATGCTCGAGAGGCAACAAACCTACGACTTCACGCTCAGGAACCACAGGTCTACGATTTCACGCTCGATGGTGTTTTACGCTCACAGGCTACAGATCTACAGTCCTACGCTAAAAGGAGCTTTTCTACGCTCGACAGCTACGAATCTAACGGCTTTACGTTCAACGGCTACAAGTCTATGGTTTTTTCTTGCCCGGATGCCTTTGTGCTCGGTAGCATTCTATGCTCGAGAGGCAACAAACCTACGACTCCACGCTCAGGAACCACAGGTCTACGATTTCACGCTCGATGGTGTTTTACGCTCAAGAGGCTACAGACATGATTTCCCGCTCCACGACTTTCCGCATATCCAAACAGTCCCCAAGGCGGTCAAGTGCAAAGAGTTCACACAGAAGATACTCGTTCTTAACCCCAAAGCATCCCCAAGTACCCGAAGTATGCAGAGTTCAAACATTGAGAAATTACTCCTCTCGGGTCCAGAAAACTGGAGGTTCATCCAGATTCCAGTTTGAACATCTCGTCTATCAAAGTGGCAACTCAGTTTGACAGCCAAAAACCTCGACCCTGTTCCAAGGGAGTTTCGAGAGATCATTCTTGAAGACGAATTCTGAACAAAACAAAATTCCGCTCATCAGAGAGGCAACAGTTCAGAAATTCTACGCAGTCCTAGCAACAGGACAGTTCTACATATTCAAAGTGCTCAGCAGCGTTCTATGGACTATCCGCTATGCATAAAGGACAGGGCCTAATACTCTTTCTATCAGAGTCAGCGTAAAGATTCAGACGTGTCGAAGCTGCACATATTCAGACTTCACGAGCAACGTATGGCAAGACGATCATATGGAGAAGAAGACGATTTTATTAAAGATTAAAATCATGATTACATATGAGGGAAATCCAATCTACAAGGATTTTTTCTCTATTTTTTATGATTACATCTGAGGGAAACTCCATCTACAAAGGAGTTCCCCCCATCATCGTCCGAAGATCGCCCAGAAGCTGTACTGACAGGTTCTCACATGGGTGAAGGTCTTCCTCTTCTTCGAGGGCTGTTCATCGACTACCACAGCCATGAACAAGAAGATCCTCCATTCGCTATGGCCGATCCAGTTGAGGCTTCTTTAAGCCCAACTCGATTGGGGACGATAGATTACAGTTTGTCTAATCTCGTCCGCGGGGATCTCAGAGGAAGATACACAGCATGCCAGCCGCTGTGGTCAAATACGACCCTTCCTCTCTCCTGGGGCAACGCCATACAAAGTTGTTGATTATCCCGAGCAAGAGAGGCTAAGATGTCCTTCCATGATCCATCGTTGCAGTGGACACTTGCTCGAAGATGCCGTCTTTTACGGCTCCCTACATGCTGGAAGAATATGATCTCCTTCTTCCTCAGATCGATCCGACGAACTCCGGCGATCATCTCTGCATGACAATGGGAATGTGGTGAAGACAGATTCACCCCCCCTCCAGCCTTTTATAGGCAAAAGAGATCACAACGGTCCCCAATAAATCCGCCATAAAGTCAGCATCGACCGTTTCAACGCTCCATTCAGAAACATTTCGAGTTACGAGGGGCCGTTCATGCTTCATTCAAAGCATTTCAAATTCCGAGGAATTTAAAAGCTTTGAAGGGGGTCTTGTAGAAGCATAAAAAAAATGCTTGGAAGATCTACGCAGCATCTTGATACAGAGCAGCATAAGCAGAGGCCTTCAAGAGCCATCCAGCGTAAAACAGGGTTCTTCATCGCCTCCATGGCGTAAAACCCAGCCGCTCTCAAAGCAGCGTTAAAGCGTACGAAGAACGCTTCGTATTCCCGAAAAGAAACTGTCCAGTCACGCAGTAAACCTGACCTCTGACTCCTGACAAAAAGTGCTGCACAGCTACCCAAACGACAGCTGGGAACGGGGGCAGACCCCTCGGGACGCGCTCCATAGTATGATGGCGGATCTCAGCATTTAATGCAGAAGATTTGGTTAAAATATTACCAAACCGACGCTTACTAAAATCCTCCGGCATAAACTGCTCTTTCGCGTGCAAAGAGAACACGCTGCCTTGTTTTACACAGGCAAACATGGGCTGTTTTACGCTCCGCAGAAGACAAACCGCCTGCCACGTCAAAAGCTGCGCTTCGTACAGGGCTCGAGGCACGTCTCTCTGCCAAAAGCACACAGAGCGGTAACAGTGTCCCCTCAAGGCACGTCCCTCCGTCAAAACGCACAGAGCGGTGACAGTGTCCCCTCAAGGCACGTCCCTCCGTCAAAACGCACAGAGTGGTGACAGTTTCCACTCAAGGCACGTCTCCGCATTTAATGCACAGGATGATGGCAAATCTCTGCCAAAGATTTGATCTCCAAAAGCCGTAATTCCGGCTAAAGACGTCCACATCAGCACCCTGGCACGGTACGCAGCGGCTTCTACGCCCATTCAGGATCTGTGCTCCTACGGCTTCCGTGCCCCCTCAGTCTCTACAACTGCTCGGCTTCCACGCCTACTCGGCTTCTATGCCTGTTCGGCTTCTATGCCTACTCGGCTTCTATGCCTGTTCGGCTTCTATGCCTGTTCGGCTTCCACGCCTACTCGGCTTCTATGCCTGTTCGGCTTCTATGCCTGCTCGGCTTCCATGCCTGCTCGGCTTCTATGCCATGGTGACGGACATTTGGCTTCTACGCCAACCCCTTCTACACAATGGATACCTACCTACGTGGCTTTTACGCCGTGATCTTAGTAGCAATTGTACGCGTTGTGTCCCCTTAGTTGGACCCGCGTCACCCGCTCATTCAAAAGATCATCTATACGTAGGCATTGGTTGCTTTAACCGTTGTGTAATAGGGTACTGTACTTTCCACTCCTCGGTTGCTACACCAACGGAGTGGTCACTGTCACCAAAGACTCTATAAATAGAGGCCCCTATCAATGGGGAACAAGGTCGAAAAAATTGGTCAAGAAACTGATATCAGATCCAAGGTCGACAATTTGGAAGATCGAACAAGGTCACCGAACCGGAGATCAGGAGACAGAGAGAGAGAGAGAGAAGAATACAGAGCTCAGGCAAGGAATAGGGAGCGACGACCTTCAGCATCGCGCATCCACCCTCCTTCGCAACCTCCGAAGCTGCATCCTGTCTTCCACGGCACTTCTTCAACATGGTGTAGTCCAAGGGCTAAAGTGATCGACCGCAGATCAGACACCTATAGCAATTTATACCCAGATTAAATAAATTTTACTCCCGCATCCTCGTATAGGATCGAATTGTACAAGTTTGTTTGTAAACCAAAGGGCACGGGTCTCGTATAAACCCTGTCATTGAAATACACTTTCATTTTTTTTTAATACCACAAACACCAACCTATAATTCGCTGCCCAATGGGAGCTCACGAATGAGGTAGTCAAATGAACAAGTCTCTATCGCAGCACTATGGGTACTCACAATCGAGAATGCTCCAGTGTAGTCAATGCCTAATAACGAGCATCTAGGAACTAAAGAAATCAGTCGAGTCAACTCAAGGAACGTAGAGTAAATATATACCATCACAATATGTCTATGGAACAAATAGTGATCCATGGGAAAGGAGCAAATAATGTACATGCACGTAAAATGAGAAAATAAGACTAGAGCAGCAGGAATAAATTAAAACGCATCAAGAACTATATACAACAAGAAAGTAACTACTGAAAAGGAAAGCATGCAAATAATGTGCAAGAGTTGGCAAGGTATCTTGCATGACAGTGTATAAATATATCAAGAAAATAAGTAGCAAAACTGCAGGGTTGGGCAAGGTATACTTGCCTGGGGTTCTAGCTCCAACTGTAGCCCTGTGTCAGTGGATCCTGCAGGTACTCCTCCAAAAGCTATAATAAACATCACCAACAGTCTCAGAAAATATCAAATAGCTAAAAACGCCTGTCCTTAAGTCCAATTTAGACACAGGAGCAAAAATGACATTTCTGGGTCAAAGCGGGGTCCACATGTGGGCCACTTTGCACCGAAAAATATGTCGGGGTCAAAGGTCTCCAAATTCGTCCAACTTAGTGTCAACAGGTCAGGAACGATGATACGAACCCAACGGAACTTCCAGAATTGGATTCCGATGAGCCGATCACAAAATCGTCCGTCAAGTGGAGCCTATGGGGCCCACGACACGCAATTTTGTCAACGTTCTCAGAATCGAACCAAACTTGGATCACAGAACCAGCGTATTGCTACGAGTCCGATGGCGCAAGTTTCGTCTCGATCCGACGTGTGTACACAATGTTACAGCATGTTCTAGAACCGATGGATACGGAGTGGTGTCGGCGGATACGCGTTGATTCCGGTGTGCACGCACATCCAAATCAACTTCTGCGAAATCTCGCACGTCCGTATCGACGACGCGCACGTTTCGGTAAAGACCGCGTGCGACCAAGTCGTCCCGTTTGGCAGGGTGTACTCAATTCCGGGGTGAAACAGGGCGTTGTTTTTCCTGTTTTTGGATCACGGTTCGCGATCACCACAGGACACGATGCCTCGAGCGGGTTACACGGGCACCGAGAGGGTCATACAGTCTACGCGACGCAACTGACGAAATCAAAAACGGGATAACGAGGAGAGAGAACGGGTTACTTGAACAGGGCTCTGTGAATGATGATTTCTCGTGTCCTCGCGTGTCTCCTTCGTGTCCTGTGTCCTGTGTTTGCTGTGTCCGCCCTAGGGTTAGGTTTAGGGCACGATGCCGGAGTGGGGAGGTTGCTGGCGGCCGGAGGGAGGCCTGAGGGAGTCGAAGGAGGCTGCGGGTCAGGGGAGGCCGGCGAGGGGCTGTGGATCTAGAGGTGGACGGCTGCACCGGAGTCGGGCCGGTGGGTCTGTAACCGGAGCGGGCGACTGCACCGGAGTCGGGCGGCCGGGTTTCTGCGCGGTGGCTGATGACAGGCGGAGAGGGGACGGCGAGGTCTAAGACGGAGGGCTGGAGGTCGGGCGACGACGAGCTAGGGGGATCGAGGTGGTGGCGTCGAGGTGAGGGGAGGAAGATGTCAAGGGGGTTGGGGAGTTCGAGCTCCGGCGTGCGGGGGAGGTCGAGGCTGAGGACTGGTCGGGGTCAGGTGGCGAGGGAGGATGTGGTTCTGGGAGGAGAAGGAGGGAAGTTAGGGCACGGCAAGGTCAGGGACGGGGGAAGACAGGGAAGGGAGATGGGGGAGATGCTCGGGGTTGAGGCTGTGCTGGACGGCTCTGGCGGGTATATGCGGCCGAGTTTCAGGCGAAGGAGGGTGACAGGGTGGCCGGAGTGATCGGAGCGGGGGACGTCGGGGTCGACGACTGGAGGAGGAGGGAGTAGGCGAGAGAGGAGTTTAGGGTTTAGGGCTAGGTCGGAGGGGATGACCGGAGCGGCGCTGCGTGCGACGAGGAAAGGGGAGAGAGAGTTGCGGCGGCGGCGAGCACGAATCCCGAGGCCCATAAATAGGCTGCTACAGTGATCCCGAGGGGATTTGGGATTAGGTTTCAGGCATGGGTTTGGATTCGGGTCCGCGGGTCGGGTTCACATGAATCCGGCCCGACCCGCTTAGTGTTTAAGTACGGGTACGGGTTGTCGGATTTCGGGTTCGGGTCTAGATCCGACCCGACCTAACACGGTTTAGATTTGGTTCAGTAATCCGGTCCGGGTTGGTTTGAGTTGGTTTGGTTCAATTGAACCGGGTTTATTTAGGGTTTTAATTCGGTTTAATTATTTATTGGTTTTTAGGGCTTTAAAAATGATTCTGGAGTCCAATAAATTCCCGAAAAATTATCCTATGTCCAGTTTTCCATTTTGCACCATAAAATATTATTTTCATAATATTTTAATATTAATTAACAACAATTAAAAATTATTTAATTATCAAAAGCCTAGGTTTTAATTACAAAAAAATTCCAGTAAATTACGGAAAATTGTAAAAAATCCAAATTAATAAATTCTGAAAATCAGGGGGCTTACAATCCGGCAGGGAAAGATTGCCGCCAGTGGGTGAAGCGGTTGTATCTCAATCCCCGTTTGTCCCTAGGTCCAGGCTTGATTGACCAGACGCCCTTACTATATTCTCCTTGATCTCCAGCACTGTGTAGGTCCAGGCTTGCATTGATGCACTCATGGTTTGCATCAGGGCCTCGAGGGTTTCGAAGGGCTGTCGATCGTTGGGGCCCTCGTAATCATCCCCTGACATGTATGTTGTTCTCACATGGTAATAAATGGATGGGATGGTGGAAGTCACACTTTCCTCCTCAAATACTTGTTGTGAATAGTCATCAGGGAAAGTTGGTAGTGCCGCATCTTCTTCGGACTCGGAGAAAATACTACCTCCAACGTAGAAAGCTGCATCCTCTTGACGAGGGTGGCTACCCCCAAGGATCTCAGCATATGTCCTTGGGAATTGCCATCTTCTCAGAATGTCGGATTGTCATAAAGGTCCGGGGGATTACAACCCCCTGCTTGCCTAGCCACCTGGGGTCCTAAGGAAGAACTACCCCCAGTGGCTGACAGCTTCTGCTTTGAGCGGGTACCCAGGAAAACATGTTTTGCGATTTCGCTGCCTGTCCTCCTTAGATCCATCTTTTTGACTCGTTGGTCGAGGACGACGGACTGGAGGTGATGGACTTCTGACCTTCCATCATGGAGGGGGCCATCTATGCAGAATAACATGAGGTGAGGGTAGCTCCTCTGCCTCTAGTGCTTGTACTTGTTCTCCAAATTACAGTCGGGTGGGTGCCTTTGGTTGCAGCCGTTGTAATGCCGACTGCATGTTTGTGGGTTCTGATACTTTGTTGCAGTAGTTGATGATAATGCTGGCACAGTAATTCCCTGGGAAGGATTTTTTATATACCGTAGTTAACTCCATTGCTTTGCACTTGTGATTGATCACGTTGTGCAAATCAAGCGAGGGCTGATTCTTATAAACCGGGCACATGGGTGCATAGGTGTTGACTTTGCTTCCTGACCTGGGGTTCGTGTAAGAACTTTCCCCAGGTTGCTGATGGAAGACTCTTTAGATTGACCATATCCAATTGCCACTGCGGGCTGGATGCATCGGTCATTTTGTACAACTTTTTGTTAGGGGCACGCATAGTTAGCGGCGCTTGGTGACGGTTGATCGAATGATAAATTGCTTGAGCTTGGCGAGCTCGTATTACCCTAGACTACTTCGTCCTAACACGCGATGGTGCATAGTATAAAGAGTCCAAGTTGACATCTTCGCTTTTCTCAATATGGCGCATAGATTCAGCGCTGCGTGAGATTCAATCAAAGATAGAACTTCTGTTGTTGTCCTGACAGCATGTTGCTATCTGGCTATGGCTACCGACCGGTGTCGTATAGTCTTCCTTATGCGACTTTTGACGTTCTTGCATGGAACGTGTCTTAGCGCTCGAACTCCTGGCATCGTAGTATTTTCCTTGTCAGACGAGGCTGCCATATGAGGGGCATCAGTTCGTGTGGATGCATGATGTGCATTCCATGCGGCAGACAGAAAGATGGGGAGCATATGCTCCACAATTAGGTGAGGCACAGCTGCCTTTGTAACCCATATCTTGCGGATTTTCTTTAGCTTTGCCAGCCTTGGAGAAGCGCATCGTGTGGACGCATGATGTGAGTCCCCTGCGGCAGGAAGAAAGACGGAGAGCGCATGCTCCACAATTGAGTGAGGCATAACAGCCTTTGTAACCCATGTCCTGCGAGTCTTCTTAGGCTCTGCCAGCCTTGGAGAAGTGCCACCCTTAGAGAGCATTTCCTCAAAGGCTTGCTAGTCGAAGCGTTCAAACAGCATCCTCTAGGTCGAACCCAGCTTCGACAATTGGACAACATCACGACCTTCTCATCATCGGAGAAGGAAGTCCCCAGCAGATTTGCCACCTTGTTTTTCATTGAAAGTGAGTTTGGAAAACCTTCGTTTAATAACAAACAAAATTAGTATAAAAAAATCCTAGACAGAAAATCTAAGTACAATATTTTTTATCTAGGTAATGTGACAATAGAGATCGAGTACTACAGCGACTCTTTTACTCCATTGATGGTCCGATGAGGGAATGAGGATGCTCTATTCTCTCTCCTAAGCTTGTATGCATGTATGTGACTCGGCTGGAGGGGTATGGTCTCTGAAGCAAAAAAATCAGCCATTGTAACGTCTAAGTTGCTCCTATTTATAGCCATCATGTTGGTGGGCTATATGTGTCGCATATGCTTCTGTTTGGTGGCCGCAGGGGGCTTCTTTAACAAAATACGGTTGCAACTGTAGGCGCATGTTATGGGCAAGCTTCCATGTGTACATCCTTAACAGGACGTAGTTGAGTCCAGGCCGAGCTGCCACGTGGACGTTTGTTTCAATTTGTTGTTGCTGAAGATCTGGGCGGTTCTCGTCTTTTATTTGCGTAACTTGGTTAGCTTGACACGTAGCCCATATTTAGTTAGAGATAATTACTTCAGTTGCAACAAAAATAATTTATCCTAGAAAATCCTGCCACGTTGGATGCATAGAGTCTGGGATACAAGGAGTCTGGAACGCATAGGGCCAGAGACGCATAGAATGCATAGAGTCTGGAATGCATGAATTCTGGAACGCATGGGGACAGAGTCGCATGGAACACATGGAAAACTTTGTCTTACATATACGTGGCCCTGTATGGATGCATAGTGACAAAAGTAATAATAACGGTGACGTGAGCACTGATGCCAACTGTCCGCGGAGGGATCGTTTGAACGAATGTGTCTTAGGAATATTTTTTGCTAAACGGACTCGGACCTTGTGCAACGAATATGTTGATGTTGATAGAATGATCTGTGCTCGATGTTTAGAATTCTGAGTAAAACGAGCTTAGGTAGAATACCTTGTATATTGATTGACCCCATTTGAGGTATCATTGTGATTCATAAGACAAGAACCCTTGATATTGTCGCAAGTATCTTGTGCGACTTCGCTATCGCTACGTTTGGTTGAAAGCATATGTTTGAGGGATGCCTTGAACGTATACACGATCCAAGACTCAGTGATATATTAAACTCTAGTGCAAAGAATTCGTTATCTCTAAGTTGGTTGACATGCATATATTTGGGGGACGCCTTGAATATGTGCACGATCCAGACTCGTGATATGCTGATCTCGAATGCTAGTGCAAGTGAGTATGTTAGATTCGTATGGATAAGTATAACAATTTGGATAAGTTAGCCTCAGCCTAAGATCATTGTACACGATAGATCCTGCCCCGTGTTAAGCGATATAAGTTTTGCGCTAAGGCGTAGTAGATACCGAGTCAGAGAATACGATGTTCATGTATTATAGCCATCTTGAATTGAATAATATAGTCATTCATTGAAACAGACCCAGTACTCATACGACAGGAAATAAGAAAAATGAGTAGGAACTTGTGTCGAACGGGTCAAAGGAAACGGAGTAATACACTTGAGTTAGAATCGATCGTGCGTGATAGAACGGTTTGGGATCAGGAAGTCTCGAGGACGAGACTTGTTCTGAGTGGTGTATAATGTACCCATTATGCATTAATGTATATAGACGATTCAAACGGCACAAGTACGATTACCCGACCCGTCTTACTTTGCGAGAAGGCTCGCTTGGAACATAGGAATTCAGACTTGGCCCTTCAGGAGTTCCGACTTAGACTTTCAAAGACGCGCTCGGAGTATCGTTCGGCCAAGGCAAATCATCGCTAAGGTGGGTGGCTACGATGAACCTGTATTTTCTTAGCCTGCACACTTAAAAATACGGACATTACATGCTAGTCGCTAAGAAAATTATCTCTTGCATTCTAAAAAGAATACAACATACCTAGCTAAGGGAATAATCTAATCTTGTATTGCTTGTGTTAGAATATGGAAATAAAACTTGGCTTATAGTTAGACCCTCACATGCTACCTTAGCTCCGTACAAGTAGATTCTACTTTATTGTCTAGAACTGGTCGAGTTGATTTCCTTATGTTATCTATCTTATATGCACTGCTTGTCAGAGATAATGCCACGGTATGGAAGCACAATACAGAACATGGTTCACCTACCTGATACAGGATAATTATCAAATAGTCATTTCTGACCCAAGTAATAGAAACATGGAAAGGCTTCGGGACCTTTAGGTCGCCAAGGCAACTTCCAAAACGGGAGCTGCAATAAGTAGTAAAAATATCTCATTTACTTTGCATTAAAAAGAACATATGGGATAATACGATGATTAGAATGTGCATACTATGCTATGAACTTATACTGAATCGTTTGATCAGATAGACGTTGCTATGGACCGATATTGAATCAATGTGTTCCAACTATGTTTCTTGAAATGCCCCGCATATAAACTAAGTGTATAGATTATAATTTGTCATGGGCAACCTATTCACAGGCTGAAGGTTCCTGCGGATGGTGCACCGGGGCATCGGGGCTAATCCGAACCGGTCAGAAACATGTTGATAGTCGTTTGTTTCAGATAGGAAGGCGTGCATCGGGGCCAATCTGAACCGGTCAAAAACATGGGCTCGTATGAACTTAAGGCAAGTAACGGATGCATGGTGCACTCTGCGTGCAGATCGTTAATTAAACCAAGTAATCTGAACCTCTGAAACACACTTGAATAATTTGAGTATAAGACATCCGAAAAATCTGAATGGCCTGAGTAAAATGCATGTGAACAACCTGAGTCAAAAAGTAATATGATTATAACAAATTTGTGTATGTCGTTCGTCTGAGTTAGAAACACGTTAGTAACACCTTGTATTTGCTTATGCGATTATGTGGATTTCATTATATATATTTGTGCTTAGCTTAACATGGTTTTATCTTTAGACAGGGAAGGACGAATAGTAAGTTGGTAAGTTTTACCGTATTTTTTTTGAATCGCACGGTGTACTACTATACGAGTTAGGCTTTACATCATTGCCATGAAACTGATCATAAGGCAAGACTAGAAAGACAAATTAATAGATGGTGCACGAAACTAATATATCGTGTTTGGATTTGTCGAGCGGGCGAGAAACCTCTCCACCAGTGTATA
The DNA here is from genome assembly GCA_036927795.1 of Iris macrosiphon. NCBI lineage: Eukaryota > Viridiplantae > Streptophyta > Magnoliopsida > Asparagales > Iridaceae > Iris > Iris macrosiphon. Next base: position 64,383,035 of record JAYESA010000003.1, on the reverse strand, counting down.
AATGTACTGATAACCCATCAGATTGCTCACAGGGTATGTGAGAACCTCGTTCAGTGCGGAGTAGGGCCCTCATGGCGCTAAGGCATGGAGTTATCTCTGGAGAGTTAGAGTCTTGCGTCCGAAGCTGAAACACATATACAGGACATAATGTTGGAACATCGCCTATGTATTATCCTATGTTGTAAGCCACTTGGCATGTCTTTATAGTTTGAGAGAGAGAGAGAGAGAGAGAGAGAGAGCTTGAGCGACTTATAATCTCGGCCTAGCGCCACTTCTAATAATTCTTGATTTTTAGTAAAGAGCTTGTTATTGTTTCATACTTGTGTTCATTCAATGCTTCCACTATGACGAATCTATGAACTTGTTACCAATCGCATGTTCGGTTCTTATTCTGCTGTATTCGAACTATCTGTGCGACTCTGTGGTTTAGCTATTTCATGGCCTGTTGGGGTCATGGCCTTATGCGGGATCAGCTTTTGCTCGCTCGGCATCACGTCCTGATGGGAACAATCATCCGACAGGAGCACTGGCATGGTGATTTGTGCCTAGCGGGGAAGACCAATCCTGCGAGAGATCAGGGCATAACAAACTCTACACCAGTGCTTGAAGTACGTAGATGATCACGACATCGTCAAGACGGAATTTGCCGACGTCGATCTATTTAAAGGGGTCGAGGCCTACTACTCTGACCCGATCCTCTATAAGCAAGTCCACTAAGATGAAGGTGGCAATGATGTCGACGATGAGTCAGATACTAGAACAAAATTAGACGAGCCCTTGAGAGTCCATCTCAAAGCACGCACTCCCGACATAGCTCCTCCCCTTAGGGTGAAACTGCCCAGGAAAGCACCTGAGCCTCTAGTCGTTCACCTCCGTAGACCGAATCGATCACTGAAGGAATGTCTGATACCTACTACGACTTTTGAAACCCTTGTGGTAAAGCTGCGTAAGAAACCTCTAAAGCCATCGCTCGTACTAGGGGTAGAACTCGGGAAAGACGAACTGGAGTAGTACGTGGTCTCTTGTGCTAACGTACCTTCTCTCGACGATGTAATTCCAGAAGACGATACATTATTTCATCAATAAAGAGGTATCTTTGAACAACTAGGATGTTGCACATATCAACACACAATATTTCCTAGAGCACAGTTTTGGCCTGCAACTGCATACACAGGTAGATACTACCTATGCAGTAAACTAGATCCTCCTAAGCCATAGTTCTTAATTCACGGTTCCAGCAAGGAAGAGGGGAGACAAACTCATCATCTTCGGCAGTGTAGAAAGTCCCCCATCCTTCATCCCAGAGGAACTGGAGCCAGATCTCGATACGAAAAAGATACCATTTTACCAGTACAATTCTCAAACACAGCACCTCATCCAGAAGATGTGATACAATCTGAAAGCCACACGAGGCTTGATCTACGGCAAAGGCCGACGGCTACCTCTGTAACTGCGGGCTCCTACAGGCAAGTCCGAGGATTACTACCATAATACATAGATGGCTTAGGGTACGTCATGCCTCTCACAACCCTCGAAGCCTCAGAGGAAGAAGATAAGTTATAGTCACACTCTTCAAAATCCTCCATGTGGGACTCTGACACCAGTATCAGAGACCTCTTTAGACAAATATTGTCTGTCAACATGGCGTCAGTGGACCCTGAGGAAGACAATGAGGACTCACCGGAACTCTTTGAAGTGGAAACGTGGGACCAGCGCTTAGACTCTCAATGGGAGTAACATTTCGAGCAGCGAGAATCTCCCACCAAAGAAGAGAACTCTAAGCTAGACTTGTACTGCCCTTATCCTCAGCAGGGAAATTCTGATATATAGTGTCTACACTCTTGGTTCTTCATCCCCAGCAAGTGCTTATGTACAGTAGAAACTTTCCTCAACAAGCCATTATCGGTATTCAGGAGTACTGGATATGCAACAGATAATGGATCCTCAAAAGCTCCCAGTAGAAAAATCCTCAGGTCTACCTGCATACTACCGCAGGGAACAATAAAAAACCAGTCTCGTTATATGCTAGCTATGTTCATATTACCTCTGAGCTATCGGCCTAACAATCTTTCCGGTGTAGTAACCCTCAGGTCTATCTACATCCCCGGATTGAACGCACTCAGCAAACCACTCCTCGGTGAGTTTCTCGGACGCTAGTTCACGTTCATATTACCTCTGAACTACTGTCCTAATATTTTCTTCCCGATCGTGTTTGCCATGTTCATATTACCTCTGAACAAACCTCCCGTATTTGGCTATCGATTATCACGTCCATATTACCTCTAATATCGGTCGTCATCTCAACTTATCACCCGTACTTAACTCTAAATACGCCAGCGGTGTTAGTCCACAAAATCTGCTACATCCATATCACCCCTGGTAGGGCTTATCTCAAACCTACTACTTGTACTTCAGTGCGCAAGAAGTAATAGGTCCACCTAAGTCCCCCAGTGGGATATCTTAAATAGACTGTAATATTGTACTATGTCTATATTACCTCTGGTACGGTATCCAAAGCTCACAAAAACAATTACAAATAAATGAAATAACTTTTATTTCTTTCTACGAAGAGAAATTAAAAGCAAAACTATAATCGAGGGATTGTCAAGATCCCAAGCTCAAAGGCAAAATGGGGACACAAAAAGCAAAAGAAGAGCTAATGGTGCTATGAGTCAGAACATAACTCTGCTATCCGCTCATAGAGAATGGCGATATGGCCATCCAGGCACACCTGGGCCCGACGTTGAACCTCTTGGGCCCTAACTTCGGGATCCTCGTAGAGGACGCAGGACTCGTATCTGTCCTCCAACTGTTGCACCCGAAACTCAATTCCAGTCATATTTTATGCTACCTGGCTTACCTCAGTGTGGATAGCCTCCTCCACTTGTTGGGCCTCCCGCAGCCTAATCCTTTGCTCGTCAAGCTCGACCTGGAGCCTTCTAATTTTCTCAGTTAGGCCCTTTTACCCAGAGAGGCACTCTTCTCTGAGATCGCCCAGCCGATCATGCCTCTTCTACCGATTCTGAAGATCACAAATACTCCATAGACGAAGCAAAGAAGGCCTTCTCTGTCACTACCTTCTTCGAGAACTCGTTATACTCATCGGATATTAGCATTCCCATATCCGCTTGCTGGTATTGCCTCAACATCGTTAGGCATTCCTCCACCTCCACCAGTTTATGGTCCAGAAAGTCGGCCATCTGTTCAAAATTGGGGATGCCCCTCAGAGAGTGGACCTGGCCCTCGGCAAAGTGCCTTGCCAGGCAAAAGATTTGTTGCGCTCCAACGCATCCTTGATCCCTGGCTTCAAGAATATATGGAAGCTCTGAATGGAGAGCTACACATTCTCGTCAATCTCTTCCAACATAGCTGGAGTCAAAGGCGACGGGATGGAGGAAGAGGCCACAAGTGCAACAGGCGTCACAACGATGTTCAATAACCTCAAAGACGAAGCAGCAGTAGAGGAGCAACCAGCGTTCCTATCTACGATCCAATCTTTCATGGATGCATAAAATACCTAGAAACCCGGCAACTGAGCCACGGATGGTGGAGTAGTACCAAGATTGGGGACAGGAGTAACGGGGCACCTCGGCGCATCAGATCCCACCGGTGTACCATCCCTAGACCGCATCACGGAAGCTTCAGGAGGTACCGCGTCGCGGAAGCTTCAGGAGGTGACCCAACGACCTCAATACTGGGAATGACCTCATCGTGGCAGCTTATGTCACGACCCGCACCCGGTGAAAGGGTACAAGTCGGAAACAATGTCCAGCCTACGCCGCAGAATCGGCGGTAGAACACTGTCTGGGTAATCTATCTAACAATATAATGAACCACCAACAATAATAATATACTCAATCACAAAACTAGATAAAAATGAGCACGAATTAGATAAAGAATAGAATAGTCACAATATAACTCATGAGTCTAAAATAATATATCAATGAGTCTAAAAGAAATAACAAAATAAGCTGGAGACAAATCCAGTACAAAAGAATACTAAGAAGCTACCAAACCTGGGTCAACTGTCTCAGATGGGATAAGTCCCTCCTGAGCCAGGGTCTCAGACTCTAGACCCACAACATCCTAAGGTCCATAATAGGTAGGGTACCACTACTCAGTACCATTTGAAAAAATATATCCAGTCAGGAAAGGAGCAGGGTTGCCACGACCCGCACCCGGAAAATCGGGCATGAGTCATGGGTACGTCCAGCCTACGCCGCAGCATCGGCGGTAGAACGCTGTCTAGGTCAACTATCTAGATAACTCACAAAAAATCTGCCATGACCTCTCCAAAAGGAGGGTAACCACACAATCAATATATAAACCTGCCAAGATCTCAACTCCAAACGGAGGAGCAATATCAATGATAATCTCAAGTACTCAATCACGAATCTAAGCACGATAAGATAACACAGAAGAATAACAACTATAAAGTCTATCCAATAACAACTACTAAAACCATCACAACATCAATAATAATAATACAACATCCAAAATAATATACAAACAAGGTCTCAATCCAAAACCGGAGACAAATCCGGTGCTAAAAGCTAATAAAAATAATAACAAGGTCCTAGTGATCCCGGCTACCAACCCGAAAATCACTCCTAAACTAGAGGGTCCCTGTCTGCACCATCGACAGGCTCAGGTCCATAAAACGTCGGACACCACTCCTCCGGATACACTAAAAAATATGTCCAGTCAGGACTGGAGCAAGTACATCTCTAACAGCAGTTCCATTTAAATGATAAAAACTATAAAACAGTTATAACAAGTAGCAAGAAGAATGAAGCAAGTATAAAACAAGAAATATACATATATCACTGGTGCATAAAGGTAAAGATGCATGGATATCAGAAACAAGATAGTAATGACTGCAAGATTCAAGAAAATAAGCTAAGATCAAGTTCGTGCACATGAACGTGTAGTGAGTCCAACATGAAATACATGTAAAGAGTCAAGTCCAAAAACATGTAAGTGAGACAAGTCAAGAAATGCAAGAGAGTCCAGACTATAAAGAATGAACTCGGTGTCTTTGAAATACTTATTTCGACATGTAAACGACTAGGGGTAAGTACGACTCACCGCGCACTGGGTGCGCGGCTGCTATCATTCCAGATTAGACCAGAGGGAGTGATTCTTGATTATTCTAGATGGGAATATTTACATGTCTACTCGAGTATTTCCCCGCCCCGACTAATACAACTGAATCCAAGACCCGACACGTAAATCAAGATGAGTCCAGCCTGAACATGAGTGATGTCTGTAGTGATGCCAGTAGTGTTTTCAGAATAGGGGCCAGAAATATGAAATGTACGTGTCGCAAGTAAATGAATCCAGAAATACCAGTCAGTGTCCCGTGTTGTGCCAGAATAATCAGATGATACTATACTAGAAGCTGAATCATAATAATCATCAGATAATGAAAACTATCAGAGAATGTACTCGCCTGACGTCCTGAGCAACTAGCGATCCGAACTGGTGTCGCAAGAACCTATTACGAAAAGCAAGATTAAACAAGATTTCTAATGAGTTAAACAGATATAAAATAACTAAAAATAGGCTTCTAGGGTCGTTCTAGGTCAAACGGGTCAAACCGATGAAATCTGGGTTAAAAAGTCAACTCTGTGTCCAAAAAGTCAACTCTAGGTCAAAACTAGGTCAAAAGTTGACTTTGGCGGTCAACTGAGTCAACTATGGTCAAGTCTGGGTCAAACTAGGGTGCTCCTGAAATTCTAGGTCAAACCGAGCTCATTAGGCTAGAAAACTCTCAAACGCGCCTCCTTGAGATACCGGGATACCCTCGGTATCTGATACCTCAACCTAGGCTACGCACCCCGCCTAAACCCGCTAAAACCTATGCTAGCACGCGTAAATATATACACATAAGCATATAATAATTACTCCAATACTATTCCTAGGCTATTGCTCAAATACCCCGCTCGAAACTCAATACCTTGGTATCTCAAGGTATTGAGATACCCCTCTAAACTCAACCCGACTACCCCTCTAGCTAACTTACTATGCATAAACTTATATATCTAGCTATAATCTAGGCTAAAATATAGATATCTAATACATATAGGCATAAACCTATATATCTTCATATATACACATATACACATACCTTATGTATCTTACCTTACCTATACATATATACCTTACCTTACCTATACACACACACATATATATATATATATATATATATATATATATATATATATATATATATATATATATATAACTATCTATCTAGCTATGTATATATCTATTTATAAATCTATCTATCTCTCTCTCTACATATCTATAGATATATATATATATATAGCCATAGGTATATATATCTATACCTTAGATATTTACCTTTCTAACTATATAACTATCTATATAGATATCCATTTACCTAGATATCTATCTACCTATTCATGTATCTATCTATCTAATACCTATTTACCTATCTATCAACTAGCTATCAATCTAACTATGCATGTACCTATCTATCTATCTAAATAACTATCTAGCTATCTATCAATCTAATCTATCTATCTAAATATTTCCCTATCTATGTATCTAACAATCTAACAATCTAATACCTATCTAACTATTTAACTATTTATCTACCTATCTATTTATCTATCTATCTAGGCATCTATCTATCTATCTATCCATTTATCTAACTATGTATCTATATATCTAACTATCTATCTAATTATCTAACTATCAATCTATCTATATGTATCTAATATCCATATATCTAACTATCCATCTATTATCTAATCTATATATCCACCTAACTATTAATCTAACTATCTACTCATCTATATATCTATATATATATGTATACCCCTCTCTACGTCGCATTTGCTGCTGCTGCTGCTCTGAATGCTTGAAGAGGCTGCTGCTGCCCCCCCTCAATTGCTGCTGCAGCTGCTGCCTGTGCTGCTATTGCTGCTGTTTATGCCGCTGCACCTGCTGCTGGTGCAGCAAGTTGCTGCTGCTGCAGCTGCTGTTTAGGTTTCAGTCCCCCCCCCTTCTCTCATACACACACACACACTCCTATATACATACACACATATATATATATCTATCTATATATACATACATATATATATATATATATATCTATCTATATATACATACATATATATATACCATCTAACATATAAATATATATACTAACACACACACACACACTAGCATATATATTAACACACACACACATATACAAACACATACATATATCTATATATATATATATATATAAACACACATCTATATATATATACACTAATATATATATATATATATATATATATATATATATATATATATATATATATATATATATATATACATATACACACTCACACACTCAAACATATATATATATATATCTATATATCCTCACTCACACACACTCACTCTCACACACCCTCACACACAATCTCACACACACACTCTCACACATACATATATATATATATATATATATATATATATATATATATATATACTCATAGACACACACATATATATATACATATACACACAACACAAACTCATATACATATATATATATCTAAACACTCACTCACACTCACACACACACTCACCTACACACATACACTAGCACCAACACACTCACACAAGCACTCACTAACACACTCACAAACACATAAAAATACACATATAAATAGAAATATATATATATATATATATATATATATATATATATATAGAAGCACACACAAATATATATATATATATATATATATATATATATATATATAAACACCACACAGACACAACACACAACACAACGCACAACGCCCACGACGCTCACCAACGCACGCCCAACGACCCCGACACGCACAAACACCCATAAATATATAAAATATAGCCCGAGAAATCTAGCACACACTCCCCGATACTAACCCAACGCGCGCACAAGCCCGAAACTAGGAAACCACGCCGAAATGGCCGTTCGGTCATTTCGACGAACACGCGATGTGCGGTTCGAAAAACCTCCTGAAACGCACACCAAACCAACTCAGAATCTGCCCAAAATTTACCCACGGGTCCTAAATGATGTCTAGATCCTAGAAAAAATTCGAACGCATCGATTCTAGGTCCGTGGCGGAAACGCACATGCACTCAGAATCGACGACGACGAAAACCCCGAAAACGCCCGAAACGTCCGTTTCTCCGCGACACGACTTCCCGTGTCCGAATGGAGACACGCACTCACCCTCAAGACACCCGACAACGTCTACCATGTCCGTCTAACCTAGGGCATCACCCAAAATTGGGCCAAATTTGGATTTTATCCGAAATCGACACAAAACCTAATGTTAAAGTCTCCAAACACAACCCAACTAGTTCCAACTTCCTCCTACGGATAGCCTAAGTGTCTAGGAAGGTTCTAAACTATTAATTACACTATATAAAAATAATTACAAGGGGGAAAATTTTCACGCCCCGGACCCGCCCGGGCCGCCGCTCCGCCCTGCCCCGCCCCGTAAGGCCGGGAATTAACGAACCGGACACGTATCACCGTGCCTCGGCGCGCCGGACGCGAATCACCGCGCCCGTCCCGCGGGTGCGAGGGAGGAAGGGAGCCAAGCGAATGGCCCGTTCGAGCTTTCGGGGGACGTGATGCCGCACGGGCCTGGGGTTGCGCTCGTGCAAGGCCAATCGTTTAAGTTCAGAGTTGGCTATCATCGCATCAATCGAGTAAGCAGCGGAAAGGGACTTGTTGCAATGCAATGCATTAGCCAACTGAGTGTTCGGGACAATCGAGGCAACTTGGGTTTCCTTTAGCAAAGGCACACGTTCATTCCATACATTATGCCCCCTTATACGATAGCATTCTCGGGGCAACAATCGAAACCAGGATTCCGGGTCTTCGGGACTGTGGCACGCCTATCGCTTCCTCGGATGATCCAGTACCTGCGAACAAGTAAACTGTTGGTGGGTCAGCACTTTATACAAGTACTGGTGAGATAAATCAACTGAACAGAAACAAGCATTCACTCAAACAGGCACTAAGTAATCATGTTATAAAATATTACATTACTAGTGATCTTTCTAGTTTTACCTAGGTTCGTTTCATGCAGTTCGCTAGCAGAGTCGATTTACTTGTTTAGAAACATGTTTGGAAACAGAGTTTCATATTGAATATGCAAGCAAGCAAACTGTTCATGTTTCAGGGTGTGCGCAACGTGTCTCGTGCGATTCCAGGGTCAGATGCAAAGCTAGACACACAATGCACATTCTTAGGGGCAGTCACTATCCAAGCCAACATAATGACTTAGCTATATGCAGGGCAGTCCCCGAGTATCTCAGGATCGGCAGCTAGTGGAACAACATACCAATGACTCATTTCTCTGATGCTAATGGCAGCTGTGACCCATGATGGTTATAACGCATGCAGTTCAGCTCTCCACCAAAAGCCATTGTCCGACCGCGTGCGAATGCATGGAACACTATCAAATAAACTCTAGTATGCAGACGAGACGAACCATCAGAATACAATCCTTGTTGCGGGGCAATCCGACTTATCACTTGAATACGTTCAGGCGCAGTATGGTTCTCTCGAAGCATAGACGATAGTGAACATGTTCATGCACTCTAAGCAAGCGATCAGGATTCTCGTTAAGCAGGCATTGATTCAAAGACAAGCTAGGTGAGTTCGTTCATTAACATGCAAAGCAGGTTCTATCATTCTCTTAAGAAAACATTGCAAGCAAAAACTCAGGTTATTATTAAGGCGTGCAAGAATCAGAGAACGAAGTTCTGCCCACTCACCTTGATATATAACGCCGGCGCGGAGCGGGGCGTTACATACTTACCAACCAACAAAAAGTTTCGTCCTCGAAACTTCAAGGATAAACTTCTCAATATCCCGAGTAGCGATAGTGCCGTCCCTCGCCGTACTCAATCGAAACAATCAAGCAAATTCAAGTTCAGGAAACATTTGCACTTTGAGAATATCTATGGACTTATTGTATGGAACGCTCTTTGCAATACCATATCGATAATATCTCAGAGTCATAGCAACGGTTTGGGCCAGAGAATCGATTTCGCTCTGATACCATTCTGTCACGCCCCGGACCCGCCCGGGCCGCCGCTCCGCCCTGCCCCGCCCCGTAAGGCCGGGAATTAACGAACCGGACACGTATCACCGTGCCTCGGCGCGCCGGACGCGAATCACCGCGCCCGTCCCGCTGGTGCGAGGGAGGAAGGGAGCCAAGCGAATGGCCCGTTCGAGCTTTCGGGGGACGTGATGCCGCACGGGCCTGGGGTTGCGCCCGTGCAAGGCCAATCGTTTAAGTTCAGAGTTGGCTATCATCGCATCAATCGAGTAAGCAGCGGAAAGGTACTTATTGCAATGCAATGCATTAGCCAACTGAGTGTTCGGGACAATCGAGGCAACTTGGGTTTCCTTTAGCAAAGGCACACGTTCGTTCCATACATTATGCCCCCTTATACGATAGCATTCTCGGGGCAACAATCGAAACCAGGATTCCGGGTCTTCGGGACTGTGGCACGCCTATCGCTTCCTCGGACGATCCAGTACCTGCGAACAAGTAAACTGTTGGTGGGTCAGCACTTTATACAAGTACTGGTGAGATAAATCAACTGAACAGAAACAAGCATTCACTCAAACAGGCACTAAGTAATCATGTTATAAAATATTACATTACTAGTGATCTTTCTAGTTTTACCTAGGTTCGTTTCATGCAGTTCGCTAGCAGAGTTGATTTACTTGTTTAGAAACATGTTTGGAAACAGAGTTTCATATTGAATATGCAAGCAAGCAAACCATTCATGTTTCAGGGTGTGTGCAGCGTGTCTCGTGCGATTCCAGGGTCAGATGCAAAGCTAGACACACAATGCACATTCTTAGGGGCAGTCACTATCCAAGCCAACACAATGACTTAGCTATATGCAGGGCGGTCCCCGAGTATCTCAGGATCGACAGCTGGTGGAACAGCAGACCAATGACTCATTTCTCTGATGCTAATGGCAGATGTGACCCATGGTGGTTATAACACATGCAGTTCAGCTCTCCACCAAAAGCCATTGTCCGACCGCGTGCGAATGCATAAAACACTATCAAATAAACTCTAGTATGCAGACGAGACGAACCATCAGAATACAATCCTTGTTGCGGGGCAATCCAACTTATCACTTGAACACGTTCAGGCACAGTATGGTTCTCTCGAAGCATAGACGATAGTGAACATGTTCATGCACTCTAAGCAAGCGATCAGGATTCTCGTTAAGCAGGCATTGATTCAAAGATAAGCTAGGTGAGTTCGTTCATTAACATGCAAGGCAGGTTCTATCATTCTCTTAAGAAAACATTGCAAGCAAAAACTCAGGTTATTATTAAGGCGTGCAAGAATCAGAGAACGAAGTTCTGCCCACTCACCTTGATATATAACGCCGGCGCGGAGCGGGGCGTTACAAAAATTAGGGTTTACCTCTTGGGAGTTGGAATCCCAAGCCAAAATCTCCAAATGCTCCAAATCCACCAAACCAAGCTTCCAAGCTCCCAAATCTTGCTCCAACACCAAATCTAAGCTCTACCCACCTAGGTTGGGGAAGAATGTAGGGTTAGGGTTCACAACCATGGAGAATAGAAGAAGAAAGAAGAGAAATAGGATGCTTACTTGAAGTTGGGAGGAGGAAATAAGAAGAAAGAGTGGAGAGAAGAAGAATGAAGAAGAAGATAAAAATGGGGAATGGGGGCTGTGATGCTCGGGTCTGGGAATGAGGGGCTGGTCGGGTGTGGGAAAATAGGGCCGACCAAGCCAAATAAAGGGTTCCACAAGTTCCAAAATACCCAAAATGCCTTCTCCTAACTCGATTTTGGGTTTCGGGTTCCAAAAGCACTCAAACTAACTCCAAATCTCTCCAACTAACCCACTAAAAATATAATAAATATTCTAAACCCAAAAATAGGTCTCACAAGGGTGTGGGCTGGGTCGGACATGGGTCCACTAGGGTCTGACATGGGTCCAAGCTAGCCAAAATCCTAAAACAATCAATATAAAAATAATACAATCACTAATTAAATATAAATATAATTAATTATAAATAATACACAATTAACTAAATTAAAATATAAAAAAATACTCGGCTCTGGAAATGGGGTGGTGACAAGCCTATACTCCTTAGAAAATTTTATCCTCAAAATTTAAGGTCAATCACACTCCCTCTAGGTCAAACCCCCCAACAATCACAGTCAAGAAATTCTACCTAAACAACATACAAGATCAGGGTCCTATTGGTCGTGTTATCACAGTCTTAATCAGGGTTACTACACTATCTACCACAGCACAAAGAAAATCTAACAGGTATTAATGAAGCACACCACAAGGAATGGAAAAGGACAGGAAGAAGAACAAGGAGACAGACCTGCTAACCCGACACCCGTAGCATCGGCCTCCTCGACCGTCAACGCATAAGCCCTGCCCTGCTGGGTGTATCCCTCTACTGGTGCGGGGCATGATGCTGTGCCACAGGTGGCCTAGCTCCAACTCTCTGATCCTGTGCTCCACCCAATGGAGGTGCAGTGGGGCAATCTCGCATCTGGTGAGCAGCGGATCCACAGAACAAACACACCTTCAACCTCCTCTTACAAATATCCCAAGTGTGTCCTGCCTTCCTGCAGTAGGCACAAGTGGGCACCCTCTGATCCTGACCCTGCTGCGCTGCCTTTTGCACATAGGGATGCTTAGCTGGCCCCGCACTACCACTGGCACTGCCTGAATCATCCCTGCCTCTCTTGGACTTGAGCTCCAAGTCATCCTCTGCCCTCTGAGCATCTCCTACTATCTGCTCAAAAGTTGCCTCGCTGTCACTCCTGGTCAAAGACTTGACCGCCATGACCAAGCCCTTGTAAAACTTTCTCGCCTTTGCTGCCTCACTCAAGCCATCTACAAATCTGCCCAGACGGCAGAACTCCGCTACGTACTCGTCCACCGTCATGCTCTCCTGGACGAGTGCCTCAAACTGGCTCTCCAAAGTATTGAGCGCCACATCTGGGAAAAACTTTTCCTTAAAAAGACTCTTGAAAGTCTCCCAAGTAAGCCCTGGCGCCGCAATCCTCGTATCTGTGCGATACCACGTCAAGGCGAGGTCGAACATCTGGCTGCCCGCTGCCTCTATCTGCATGCTGTCTGGAATTTGCGCCAGCCTGAAGATCCCCTCGATCTGCTCTATCCAGTCATCCGCGTACAGGATCCCTTCTATACCACGGAACTCCTTGGGCCGCATCCTCTGAAAGTCAATGATACTACCCGGCCTCGAATACTGAATCTGATCTGCCTGTGGCTGAATCTGTGCCACCCTATCCACTGCCGTCATGGCCACCTGGTGGGCGTTCTCAATGCCCAGCCTCATCACATCCACCGGACGGTACTGCGCGTCCATCATCTCCCTGAAGAACGTAAACAACTGCGCGATATCTACTAGAGCAGGAAGTGGTGGAGGAACCACCGGAACGACTGGGGTAGTCCTCGGATCGACAGGTGTAAGGAGGATCTCCGAGAGAAGCAGATGCTCCCTCAACCGTAGGAGTGGTGAGTGGAGCGGTAGCAGCTGCCTGAATACGAGCTGGACGAGAGGTAGCAGACCTCTCAGTGGCAACTGCTGGAACGGTACGATGGGATCGTATCTTCGGAGGCATCCTAAACACAGATCAAAAGAAGTCAATACGGTGCAAGATACGATATCATCAAAGAAGGACAGTAATATTTTAAAAGAAACAATTTCAGAATAATTAGATTGGAATTGTTCCTAGTCGTGATTGAGTACACTCTCATCCTAGATCCTAGATCCTATAGCAGGCTCGCAGCAGTACAAATAAGTTGTTGTACCACCACGACATCGCACTAATTGCGAATCGAGACCTGCATGGGGCCGCCACCAAAAACGTGTCACGACCCGCACCCAAAAAATCGGGCATGAGTCGTGGGTACGTCCAGCCTACGCCGCAGCATCGGCGGTAGAACGCTGTCTAGGTCAACTATCTAGATAACTCACAAAAAATCTGCCATGACCTCTCCAAAAGGAGGGCAACCACGCAATCAATATATAAACCTGCCAAGATCTCAACTCCAAACGGAGGAGCAATATCAATGATAATCTCAAGTACTCAATCACAAATCTAAGCACGATAAGATAACACAGAAGACTAACAATTATAAAGTCTATCCAACAACAACAACTAAAACCACCACAACATCAATAATAATAATACAACATCAAAAATAATATACAAACAAGGTCTCAATCCAAAATCGGAGACAAATCCGGTGCTAAAAGCTAATAAAAACAATAACAAGGTCCTAGTGATCCCGGCTACCAACCCGGAAATTACTCCTAAACTAGAGGGTCCCTGTCTGCACCATCGACAGGCTCAGGTCCATAAAACGTCGGACACCACTCCTCCGGATACTCTGAAAAATATGTCCAGTCAGGACTGGAGCAAGTACATCTCTAACAGCAGTTCCATTTAAATGATAAAAACTATAAAACAGTTATAGCAAGTAGCAAGAAGAATGAAGCAAGTATGAAACAAGAAATATACATGTATCACTGGTGCATAAAGGTAAAGATGCATGGATATCAGAAACAAGATAGTAATGACTGCAAGATTCAAGAATCTAAGCTAAGATCAAGTCCGTGCACATGAACGTGTAGTGAGTCCAGCATGAAATACATGTAAAGAGTCAAGTCCAGAAATATGTAAGTGAGACAAGTCAAGAAATACAAGAGAGTCTAGACTATAAAGAATGAACTCGGTGTCTTTGAAATACTTGTTTTGACATGTAAACGAATAGGGGTAAGTACGGCTCACCGCGCACTGGGTGCGCGGCTGCTATCATTCCAGATTAGACCAGAGGGAGTGATTCCTGATGATTCCAGATGGAAATATTTACATGTCTACTCGAGTATTTCCCCGCCCCGACTAATACAAGTGAATCCAAGACCCGACACGTAAATCAAGATGAGTCCAGCCTGAACATGAGTGATGCCAGTAGTGATTCCAGAATAGGGGCCAGAAACATAAAATGTACGTGTCGCAAGTAAATGAATCCAGAAATACCAGTCAGTGTCCCGTGTTGTGCCAGAATAATCAGATGATACTATACTAGAAGCTGAATCATAATAATCATCAGATAATAAAAACTATCAGAGAATGTACTCGCCTGACGTCCTGAGCAACTGGCGATCCGAACTGGTGTCGTAAGGACCTATTACGAAAAGCAAGGTTAAACAGGATTTCTAATGAGTTAAACTGATATAAAATAACTAAAAATAGGCTTCTAGGGTTGTTCTAGGTCAAACGGGTCAAACCGGTAAAATCTGGGTCAAAAGTCAACTCTGGGTCCAAAAAGTCAACTCTAGGTCAAAACTAGGTCAAAAGTTGACTTTGGCGGTCAATCGAGTCAACTACGGTCAAGTCTGGGTCAAACTAGGGTGCTCCTGAAATTCTAGGTCAAACCGAGCTCATTAGGCTAGAAAACTCTCAAACTCGCCTCCTTGAGATACCGGGATACCCTCGGTATCCGATACCTCAACCTAGGCTACGCACCCCGCCTAAATCCGCTAAAACCTATGCTAGCACGCTTAAATATATATACATAAGCATATAATAATCACTCCAATACTATTCCTAGGCTATTGCTCAAATACCCCGCTCGAAACTCAATACCTTGGATATCTCAAGGTATTGAGATACCTTGGTATCTCATGGTATTGAGATACCCCTCTAAACTCAACCCGACTACCCCTCTAGCTAACTTACTATGCATAAACATATATATCTAGCTATAATCTAGGCTAAAATATAGATATCTAATACATATAGGCATATACCTATATATCTTCATATATACACATATACACATACCTTATGTATCTTACCTTACCTATACATATATACCTTACCTTACCTATACATATATATATATATCTATATCTAGATATCTAACTATCTATCTAGCTATGTATATATCTATTTATAAATCTATCTATCTCTCTCTCTACATATCTATAGATATATATATATATATAGCCATAGGTATATATATCTATACCTTAGATATTTACCTTTCTAACTATATAACTATCTATATAGATATCCATTTACCTAGATATCTATCTACCTATTCATGTATCTATCTATCTAATACCTATTTACCTATCTATCAACTAGCTATCAATCTAACTATGCATGTACCTATCTATCTATCTAAATAACTATCTAGCTATCTATCAATCTAATCTATCTATCTAAATATTTACCTATCTATGTATCTAACAATCTAACTATCTAATACCTATCTAACTATTTAACTATTTATCTACCTATCTATTTATCTATCTATCTTGGCATCTATCTATCTATCCATTTATCTAACTATGTATCTATATATCTAACTATCTATCTAATTATCTAACTATCAATCTATCTATATGTATCTAATATCCATATATCTAATTATCCATCTATTATCTAATCTATATATCCACCTAACTATTAATCTAACTATCTACTAATCTATCTATCTATATATATATGTATACCCCTCTCTACGTCGCATTTGCTGCTGTTGCTGCTCTGAATGCTTGAAGAGGCTGCTGCTGCCCCCCCTCAATTGCTGCTGCAGCTGCTGCCTATGCTGCTACTGCTGCTGTTTATGCTGCTGGTGCAGCAAGTTGCTGCTGCTGCAGCTGCTGTTTAGGTTTCAGTCCCCCCTTCTCTCATACACACACACACACTCCTATATTCATACACACACACACACACACACACATATATATATATATATATATATATATATATATATATATATACATACATATATATATATCTATCTATATATATATACATACATATATATATACCATCTAACATATAAATATATATACTAACACACACACACACACTAGCATATATATTAACACACACACACATATACAAACACATACATATATCTATATATATATATATATATATAAACACACATCTATATATATATACACTAATATATATATATATATATATATATATATATATATATATATATATATATATATATATATATATATATATATATATATATATATATATACACACACTCACACACTCAAACATATATATATCTATATATCCTCACACACACTCACTCTCACACACCCTCACACACAGTCTCTCACACACACTCTCACACATACATATATATATATATATATATATATATATATATATATATATATATATATATATATATATATATATATATATATATATATATATATACTCATAGACACAGATATATATATATATATACATATACACACAACACAAACTCATATACATATATATATATCTAAACACTCACTCACACTCACACACACACTCACCTACACACATACACTAGCACCAACACACTCACACAAGCACTCACTAACACACTCACACAAGCACTCACTAACACACTCACAAACACATAAAAACATACATATAAATAGAAATATATATATATATATATATATATATATATATATATATATATATATATATAAACACCACACAGACACAACACACAACACAACGCACAACGCCCACGACGCTCACCAACGCACGTCCAACGACCGCGACACGCACAAACACCTATAAATATATAAAACACCTATAAATATATAAAATATATCCCGATACTAACCCAACGCACGCACAAGCCCGAAACTAGAAAACCACGCCGAAATGGTCGTTCGGTCATTTCGATGAACACGCTGTGTGCGGTTCGGAAAACCTCCTGAAACGTAGACCAAACCAACTCAAAATCGTCCCAAAATTTATCCACGGGTCCTAAACGATGTCTAGATCCTAGAAAAAATGCTAACGCGTCGATTCTAGGTCCGTGGCGGAAACGCGCACGCACTCAAAATCGACGACGACGAAAACCCAAAAATGCCCGAAACACCCGTTTCTCCGCTACACGACTTCCCGTGTCCGAAAGAAAATACACACTCACCCTCAAGACACCCGACAACATCTACCTAGGTCCGTCTAACCTAGGACATCACCCAAAATTGGGCCAAATTCGGATTTTACCCGAAATCGACACAAAACCTAATGTTAAAGTCTCCAAACACAACCCAACTAGTTCCAACTTCCTCCCACGGGTAGCCTAAGGGTCTAGGAAGGTTCTAAACTATTAACTACACTATATAAAAGTAATTACAAGGGGGGAAATTAGGGTTTACCTCTTGGAAGTTGGAATCCCAAGCCAAAATCTCCAAAATGCTCCAAATCCACCAAACCAAGCTTCCAAGCTCCCAAATCTAGCTCCAACACCAAATCTAAGCTCTACCCACCTAGGTTGGGGAAGAATGTAGGGTTAGGGTTCACAACCATGGAGAATAGAAGAAGAAAGAAGAGAAATATGATGCTTACTTGAAGTTGAGAGGAGGAAATAAGAAGAAAGAGTGGAGAGAAGAAGAAGAATGAAGAAGAAGATGAAAATGGGGAATGGGGGCTGTGATGCTCGGGTCTGGGAATGAGGGCTGGTCGGGTGTGGGAAAATAGGGCCGGCCAAGCCAAATAAAGGGTTCTACAAGTTCCAAAATACCCAAAATGCCCTCTCCTAACTCGGTTTTGGGTTTCGGGTTCCAAAAGCACTCAAACTAACTCCAAATCTCTCCAACTAACCCACTAAAAATATAATAAATATTCTAAACCCAAAAATAGGTCTCACAAGGGTGTGGGCTGGGTCGGACATGGGTCCACTAGGGTCTGACATGGGTCTAGGCTAGCCAAAATCCTAAAACAATCAATATAAAAATAATACAATCACTAATTAAATATAAATACAATTAATTATAAATAATACACAATTAACTAAATTAAAATAAAAAAAATACCCAGCTCTGGAAATGGGGTGGTGACAAGAGTACATCTCTAACAACAGTTCTAATCAATGATAAAAACTATGTAACAATAAATAGATGTGAATATACAAGATGCACAATAGATACGAGAGAGATATATACAATAAGGAAATACTGGAATAAATACAATAATGAACAATATGCCAATGGACAAGAATACTAATGACTAAGTGTGTGAGTACTAGCTTTAGCATGTGATCGGCTTGGAAACATGATACAATATATGGCCTGGCTAATCATACGTGCGATGTATGATTAACACTATTCAATAACAGCACTTGATACAATAGGGCTATTGATCACATATCTACACTAAAGTACTCTCCACCCTCGACTGGTATAATAGATCCAACCACGGTATGCTATGGCACGAGATTCCCAAAGAAGATAGTGATTCTTCCCGAGAATCAGTGTCTGTACATGTACAAGATAACCAATAAAATAATACTTGCACCATATACACCATATACCAAGAAATAACATCTCATAACGAGATACGGATATACCAATCCGTGTAACCATAGTGTCAAGAGAATATGGATACCTACACTAGATACAATGAACATAGATGATATCATAAATAAGAAACTATCAGAGAATGTACTCGCCTGAAGTCCAATGAATAGTCTCACAGATGTCCGACATAGTGCCTCGAAGACCTAGATATGGAATACAACATCAATACAAGGTTTCAGGAAGAAAATAAGTTAAACTAGTCAACTTCTAGGTCAATAAGTCAATTCTAAGTCAAAAGTCAAACTAAGTCAACTATGGTCAACTATGGTCAACTACCTATTTCTATGTAGCACAAGTCTAACACAACAAATTGGGTTCAAGATACTAAAGTCTAGGTCACCAAAACCATATCTTAATATTAGGAAACAGTATCTCCGGGTACGTGAATCCATAGGTAAAATATCAATATATATATATATATATATCAAATAATTATTAATAATATAGAATTCAAATTACAACATTAAATAGGTACCGTGGTTTTGAACCAACTTGGTATCCCAACAATAATTCACAAACTTGATACCCAAACCCAATATCTTGGGTATCCCGAATTACCTTGGTTTCCTCAAGGTAATACCCAATACCTTGTTATATTAACTACCCGTAATATATATATATATATATATATATATATATATATATATATATATATATATATATATATATATATATATATATATATACACACTATACTAATTATTATATATATACTATAATATAATTAGTAATTTAAGAATACATTTACATATATATTAAATACCAATATATATAAAAATATCTATCTATAACTATATAAGTATATATATATATAATCTGCCAACTGTCACTAAAAATAGTTCTGAAATCCAGATACTCTGATATGCTGCCCCTTTAGTGACGGTTCTGCCCATTGTTAAATCTGTTGTCGCTGTTGCTGCTGATTGTTCCCACTGTTGCTGCTGCTTTGGCGACGGTTCGCAGCCGTCGCCAAACTGCTGTCGCCGCTGCTGCTAGTGTTCCCGCTGCTGCTGCTGCTTTGGTGACGGCGGCTGTTACCATTTGTTGCTGTCGCTATAGTATATATATATATAAATACAATATATATATATATATATATATATATATATATATATATATATATATATATATATATATATATATATATAACCCACATAGTATATATGTATATCTATATACATAATTACTACAATAACTATACATACACCCTCCCTAGTATTATGTACATATTAACTATATAGTAACATACACACACTTACATATTAATATATATAGATAACAATACATATATGTATATGTATATATAATCATATAACATACATATATAAATATAATTATAACAATATATAAATATCCATTTAAACATACATATATGTATATATACAATATATATATATATACTTACACAATAATACATGGTTACAATATAGTATCATATATATACATAGCTATAACTATATAAATTACATAATAAACATATATAATAATAACATACATATATATAGTAACAACATATATACATATTATAACTTATATATATATATATATATATATATACACTACAATATATACCTATGTAGAAGAAATAACTACATACAATATATATACACATATAGTACATACATAATACATAGATCTAACACACAATAATACATAAATATTGTCACAACAATATACATATATATATATATATATATATATATATATATATATATATATATATATATATATATATATATATATACAATATATAATTACATATCACCATGAAATAAGAACACCAAAAAATTAGATCTAAAATTAAATTGTACACACATGGAACGTATCACCCCGTATCCCACTGGATCTAGGATACGCATGCGACACGAGTCCACCACACATCCAAACGTACCCTGAAGGACACGAACAAGTCATATATATTATTTATGAACAATATGAAGAGTCAAATATAGATCTATGTGTCCGTGTCAAAATGTGACATGTACAAAGTCCCGTGTCGGAGGAAAAACCCTCAAATCAATACGTATCACCAAATTATTGGGATACGACCTATTCGTACCCAATTGTGGATACGACACTAGCTCCAAACACACAAGCACATGCCAAATTGATCTATAGGACAAATTGACACACACAACAATTGTCAAACTCGGAATTCTCTCAAAATTGATACAAAAAGTACCATAACTTTCTCAATAGGCCTCCTATGAACACAAAACCAAATCCTATGGGTAGCCTATGCATATGGGTTGATTTTCTATGGTTAGATATCAGATTTAGAACCTAATTAAAGGGGAAAACTGAATTATACCTATTCGGAGATGGATTTCCAATGTGACCTCCAATTGAGTTAAAATTGGCTCCTTGCTCCTCTTTGTATATCCTTGCTTCCTTCTTCTAGATCCTTGCTTCTCAAACTTCCAATGGTGATTTGGGAAGGAATTGGAATAAAATTTTGTAGAAAAATAAAGTGGGAATGAAGGAATTTGGTTGAGAGAAATTCTAGATCTAGTTTTGAAATGAAAAGAGGAGAGAGAATTCTCTCCCTCTTTTAAATATAGGCCGGCCCCTTTTCCCTCCATCAAGTTATTAGGAAATGTCCAATATACCCCTTGGGACTTCTCATGAAGAAATAATTAAGGAGAAAAGCTTCTAGTCTAATGATTTAATTAATTTAATCCATCTCCTTAACAATGGACTTTCTAAATGGGCTATATTCTATCAATTAATTCATGTTGGTCCATGGGTTTAAACTAAACTAGTTAGGTCCACTAATACAAGTCCAAAATAAATAACTAACATCTAATAATAATTAATAATACCACATATAATTATTTATCATGCACAATATTTAATTAAATATAAAATTACTAAAATACCCTTTCCTAGAAAATGTGGTAGTGACAACTGCACCGACCCTCCTTAAAATAATTTCGTCCTCGAAATTCAAAGACGAAAACTACCCCCAAAAATAATAGAACAGAACTTAAGAATCATAACTAACTATGAAAGAACATAACAATGAACAGAACATAACTAGGAAATAACATACCTCAAGGCACAAACAAATATGGATAACGCTCTCGCATTTCATCCTCTCTCTCCCAGGTAGACTCTCCTGGAGAGTGATGCCTCCATGCGATGCGCACGAAAGGAATATTCTGGTTCCTTAGCACCTTCTCTCTCTGATCTAGAATCTCAACTGGCTGTTCTGGATAGCTAAGAGTAGGGCCCACATCTATCTCCGAGTGATCCAACACATGATTAGGATCTGCCATGTATCATCTCAACTGTGACACGTGAAACACATTGTACACTCCCTCCAATATAGGTGGTAAGTCTAGTCTATAAGCAACTGCACCGACCCTCTCTAGAATAGTGAAAGGTCCGATGAATCGCGGACTAAGCTTTCCGCCTCCACCGAAGCGAATCATGCCTCGTGTCGAAGAAATCCTCAGAAATACCAAACCACCCACCTAAAATAAAACACCACCTTAAGAACTTAATCTATAACAAACAACTAAGAACAAGCACAAAATAAAATCTAAACTATACCTCGAACTCCAAAGGTCTCCGGTGGCTATCGATCCAATGCCGTTGTCTGTCATGCGCCACTCGAAGTCTATCTCTGATCAACTGAACCTTTTCTGCTGTATCCACAACCATCTCTGGCCCAAGCAAAAATCTTTCTCCAACATCGTCCCAAGATAAGGGAGTATGACACCTCCGACCGTATAGAGCTTCAAAAGGTGGTATCTCTATACTAGCCTGGTAACTGTTGTTGTAAGCAAACTCTACCAAATGGAGATGGTCCTCCCAAGAACTCCCGAAATCTAGTACACAAGTGCACAACATATCCTCGAGAGTCTGAATAGTCCTCTTTGACTGTCCATCTGTTTGGGGATGATATGTAGTACTGAACTTGAGCTGAGTGCCCAAACTCTCCTACAAACTCCTCCAGAAATGAGAAGTGAAACGACTATCCCGATTTGAGACTATGCTGACGGGAACTCCATATATCCTAACGATCTGCCTCATATACATCTCTGCCAGCTTCTCCGTAGACAAACCTACCTTGAAAGGCAAAAAGTGGGCAGACTTGGTCAACCTATCAACGATGACCCAAATCGCGTCTTTTCCTCCTGGAGATCGTGGACGTCCGGACACAAAATCTATAGTAATGTGCTCCCACTTTCACTCTGGAATGGGTAATGGCTGAAGTAAACATCCTGGCCTCTGCCTCTCGGCTTTTACCTGCTGGCACACTAAGCATCTGGATACAAATTGTGCCACTTCCCTCTTCATGCCATACCACCACACACTCTCTTGCATATCCCGATACATCTTGTTGGCACCTGGATGCATGAAATACTTAGAGCGATGCGCTTCCTGCAATACCTCCTCACTCAGCTCCCCACTAGGGACACACAATCTAACTCCATGCCTCAAAGATCCTTCCTCAGCAATGGTGAAATCATCCTCCAATCCTACTCTCACCTGAGCTCTGATATTTCTCAGGGATGCATCCTCATACTGTGCTGCCTTGATCCTGTCCATCAAATCTGAATATATCTGCAATCCCCACATCTGTATAGCACAACCAAGAACTATCACCTCAATGCCCAAGCTCTCGAAGTCCTCTAACAAATAACGATCTTGTGTCAAGAACATAGCTACCGGATACCTGCTCAAAGCATCGGCAACTACATTAGCTTTCCCAGGATGATATTGCAAAGATATATCAAAATCCTTCATCAGCTCCAACCACCGACGCTGCCTAATGTTCAACTAATTCTGCGTAAAAACGTACTTCAAGCTCTTATGGTCTGTGAAGATCTTCACATGCTCTTCGTACAAATAATGTTTTCACAACTTCAGGGCAAATATGATTGCTGCCAACTCCAAATCATGGGTAGGATAGTTCTTTTCATAAGGACACAATTGCCTGGATGTATAGGCAATCACTTTTCCATTCTGCTGAAGAACATAACCCAAACCTTTCCCCGATGCATCACTATAAATAGTGAAACATCCAGACCCTGATATCAACGTCAAAATAGGAGCAGACGTCAACCTCTTCTTTAACTCCTTAAAAGCAACCTGGCAATCCTCCGTCCAAACAAACTCTACATCCTTCCTGGTGAGTTTGGTCATCGGCTCGACAATCCTCGAAAAATCCTGCACAAACTTTCTGTAGTAACCTGGCAATCCCAAGAAACTCCTGACCTCTGCTACCGAACTCGGGGTCTTCTAAGATTCTACTGCTGCAATCTTCTTCGGATCCACTGAAATACCATCACCAGTCACAACATACCCCAAGAACTCCACCTTGTCCAAGAAAAACTCACAATTGGACAACTTTCCGTACAACTTCTCCTTCCTCAGTACATCCAACACAATCCTCAAATGCTCCCCATGCTCCTCCGGTGTCTTCGAGTATATGAATATGTCGTCGATGAACACCACCACGAACTTGTCAAGGTACTGATGGAACACCTTGTTCATTAAGTTCATAAATACCGTCGGTGCATTAGTCAACCCAAACGACATCACCATAAACTCGTACTGACCATACCGAGTTCTAAAAGCAGTCTTCGGTATGTCCACCGGCTTCACCTTCACCTGATCGTAGCCTGATCTCAAATCTATCTTAGAAAACACCTTTGTACCACTTAACTGATCAAACAGATCATCAATCCGTGGCAAAGTATACTTATTCTTTATAGTGAGATTATTCAAAATCCTGTAATCAATGCACATGCGCACCGATCCATCCTTCTTCGGTATAAACAATACCAGGGCTCTCCACGGTGAAGAACTCGATCTGATAAACCCCTTATCTTATAATTCGTCCACCTGCATCTTCAGCTCGACCAGTTCGTTGTTGTTTACTCTATAGACATGTTGCAAAATTGGTTCTGCACCTGGCACCAAGTCTATAGAGAATTCAACATCTCGATCTGGCGACAACCCTGGCAATTCCTCAGGAAACACATCCAAGAACTCTGCTATCAACGGATGCGGCAACTCCTTGTCTTCCACCATAGCTCCATAAATAATGCCTTCTCCTTGCTCTGTAGCTCCTCTAGCAAACTCGAACTCTGGCTCTCCTGGCGAACCAAACAAAACTCTACCTCCTCTACAATCTATGCTAGCGCGGTGCCTACTCAACCAATCCATCCCGAGTACAATGTTGTAGCTGGGAAGTGGCATTACAAGTAGACACGCACTCAACTCCCGGCCTCCCAATGTAACTCTCCGATCCTTGTAAATATTATTAACCAGGATAATGTCTCCCCCGGTCATGATCTTGCAAGTCCTAAGCAAAGACTCAGCTACCAAACCATGCTTCAGAGCAAAAAAATAGATACAACTATGGGAAGCACCACTATCAAACAAAACTAAAGCTGGAATGGAATTAATATGGCACATGATATAAGACACTCAAGGAAAGGACAGTTTAAGAGATCAAGTATCAATATCAAAGGAAAATAGTTGAATCAAAAGAATTTTTCTAGATGTGATTGAGTATCTCAGCCTATATCCTATCGCAGGCTCACAATAGTACAACTAAATTGTCACACTGCCACGACATCGCATAACTTGCGAAGATTGGACCTGCATGGGCCACCACTAAAAATATGTCACGACCCACACCCGGTATAAGGGTACAAGTCGGAAACAACGCCCAGCCTATGCCGCAGAATCGGCGGTAGAATGATGTCTGGGTGATCTATCTAACAATATAATGAACCACCAACAATAACAATATACTCAATCACAGAAGTAGATAGAAATAAGCACGAATCAGATAAAGAATAGAATAGTCACAATATAACTCATGAGTCTAAAATAATACATCAATGAGTCTGAAAGAAATAATAAAATAAGTTGGAGACAAATCCAGTACAAAAGAATACTAAGAAGCTACCAAATCCGGGTCAACTGTCTCAGTTGGGATAAGTCCCTCCTGAGCCAGGGTCTCAGACTCTAGACCCACAACATCCTAAGGTCCATAATAGGTAGGGTACCACTCCTTAGTGTCATTTGGAAAAATATATCCATTCAGGAAAGGAGCAGAGTACATCTCTAACAGTAGTTCTACTCAATGATAAAAACTATCTAACAGTAAATAGATATGAATATACAAGATGCACAATAGATACGAGAGATATATATATAATAAGGAAATACTGGAATAAATACAATAATGAACAATATGCCAATGAACAAGAATACTAATGATTAAGTGTGTAAGTACTAGCTTTAGCATGTGATCGGCTTGGGAACATGATACAATATATATGGCCTGGCTAATCATACATAGGTGTATGATTAACTCTATTCAATAACAGTACTTGATACAATAGGGGTATTGATCACATATCTACACTAAAGTACTCCCTACCCTCGACTGGTATAATAGATCCAACCATGGTATGCTATGGCACAAGATTCCCTAAGAAGATAGTGACTCTTCCCGAGAATCAGTGTCTGTACATGTACAAGATAACCAATAAAACAATACTTGCACCATATACACCATATACCAAGGAATAACATCTCATGACGAGATCCAGATATACCAATCCGTGTAACCATAGTGTCAAGAGAACATGGATATCTACACTAGATTCAATGAATATAGAGGATATCATAAATAAGAAACTATCAGAGAATATACTCGCCTGAAGTCCAATGAATAGTCTCATAGCTGTCTGACACGGTACCTCGAAGACCTAGATATGGAATACAACATCAATACAAGGTTCCGGGAAGAAAATAAGTTAAACTAGTCAACTTCTAGGTCAATAAGTCAATTCTAAGTCGGTCAAATAAGTCAACTATGGTCAACTATAGTCAAACTATGGTCAACTATGATCAACTACCTATTTCTAGGTAGCACAAGTCTAACACAACAAATTGGGTTCAAGATACCAAAATCTAGGTCACCAAAATCATATCTTAATATTATGATACCGTATCTCCGGATACGTGAATCTATAGGTAAAATATCAATATATATATATCAAATAATTATTAATAATATAGAATCCAAATTACAATATTAAATAGGTACCGTGGTTTTGAACCAACTTGGTATCCCAACAATAATTCACAAACTTGATACCCAAACCAAATATCTTGGGTATCCCCAATTACCTTGGTTTTCTCAAGGTAATATCCAATACCTTGTTATATTAACTACCCGTAATATATATATATATATATATATATATATATATATATATATATATATATATATATATATATATATATATATATATATATATATATATATACACACACTATACTAATTATTATATATATACTATAATGTAATTAGTAATTTAAGAATACAT
Source organism: Iris macrosiphon (assembly GCA_036927795.1). Lineage (NCBI taxonomy): Eukaryota > Viridiplantae > Streptophyta > Magnoliopsida > Asparagales > Iridaceae > Iris > Iris macrosiphon. Next base: position 64,355,178 of record JAYESA010000003.1, on the reverse strand, counting down.
TTACATATATATATTAAATACCAATATGTATATAAATATCAATCTATAACTTTATAAGTAAATATATATAATCTGCTAACTGTCACTAAAAATAGTTCTGAAATCCTGATACTCTAATACGCTGCCCCTTAAGTGACGGTTCTGTCCGTTGCTAAATCTGCTATCGCAGCTGCTGCTGACTGTTCCTACTGCTGCTGTTGCTTTGGCGACGGTTCGCAGCCGCCGCCAAACTGCTATCGCCGCTGCTGCTAGTGTTCCCGCTGCTGCTGCTGCTTTGGTGACGGCGACTGTCACAATTTGTTGCTGTTTATATATATATATATATATATATATATATATTCTATGTGTTATATATATATATATATATATATATATATATATATATATATATATATATATATATATATATATATATATACACCCTCCCTAGTATTATGTACATAATAACTATATAGTAAGATACACACACATACATATTAATATATATAGATAACTATACATATATGTATATGTATATATAATCATATAGCATACATATATAAATATAATTATAACAATATATAAATATCAATTTAAACATACATATATATATATATATATATATATATATATATATATATATATATATATATATATATATATATATATATATATATATATATATACAATATATATACTTAGACAATAATACATAGTTACAATATAGTATCATATATATACATAGTTATAACTATATATAATACATAATAAACACATATAATAATAACATACATATATATAGTAACAACATATATACATATTATAACATATATACTATATATATATATATATATATATATATATATATAGAAGAAATAACTACATACAATATATATACACATATAGTACATACATAATACATAGATCTAAGACACAATAATACATAAATATTATCACAACAATATACATATATATATACAATATATAATTACATATCACCATGAAATAAGAACACCAAAGAATTAGATCTATAATTAAATTGCACACACATGGAACGTATCACCCCGTATCCAACTAGATCTAGGATACGCATGTGACACGAGTCCACCACACATCCAAACATACCCCGAAGGACACGAACAAGTCATATATATTATTTATGAACAATACGAAGAATCAAATATAGATCTATGTGTCCGTGTCAAAATATGACATGTACAAAGTCCCGTGTCGGAGAGAAAACCCCCAAATCAACACGTATCACCAAATTATTGGGATACGACCTACACGTATCCAATTGTGGATACGATACTAGCTCCAAACACACAAGCACATGCCAAATTGATCTATAGGACCAATTGACACACACAACAATTGTCAATCTCGGAATTCCCCTAAAATTGACACAAAAAGCACCATAACTTTCTCAATAGGCCTCCTATGAACACAAAGCCAAATCCTATGGGTAGCCTATGGATATGGATTGATTTTACATGGTTACATCTCAGATTTAGAACCTAATTAAAGGGGAAAATTGAATTATACCTATTCGGAGATGGATTTCAAATGTAACCTCTAATTGAGTTGAAATTGGCTCTAACTTGTAGATCCTTGCTCCTCTTTGTAGATCCTTGCTTTCTCCTTCTAGTCCTTGCTTCTCAAGCCTCCAATGGTGATTTGGAAAGGAATTGGAATGAAATTTGGTAGAAAAATGAAGTGGGAATGAAGGAATTTAGTTGAGGCAAATTCTAGATCTAGTTTTGAAATGAAAAGAGGAGAGATAATTTTCTCCCTCTTTTAAATATAGGTCGGCCCCTTTCCCCTCGCTCAAGTTATTAGGAAATGTCCAATATACCCCTTGGGGCCTCTCATGAAGAAATAATTAAGAAGGGAATCTTCTAGTCTAATGGTTTAATTAATTTAATCCATCTCCTTAACAATGGGCTTTCTAAATGGGCTAAATTCTATCAATTAATTCATGTTGGTCCATGGGTCTAAACTAAACTAGTTAGGTCCACTAATACAAGTTCAAAATAAATAACTAATATCAAACAATAATTAATAATACCACAAATAATTATTTATCATGCACAATATTTAATTAAATATAAAATTAATAAAATACCATTTCTTAGAAAATATGGTAGTGACAGCTTACTACCCCGCTGTCCAAAGAGGCTTTAGCCGCGGAACCCCCAGTGGCAATGGTTGGAGGAGCAGCCGCCATGCCAGAAGGACCTGTAACAACAGAAACCTCCTCAATTACAATCTCGGTAGGGGCACGACAGGGTGTTCCTCGCCTCCAGAAGAGCGATGGAGAGATTCAGATCTTTTTCTAATAAGCTCTCTACCCCCCTTCATCTTTTACACCTTCCTCAGATGCCACGTCCACTATCTACAAGGGAGAGGTAGCACCTGCAGATCAAGAATAGCCGGTAATCAGCTTCACCCAAATAATGGAGAGTTGAAGCCAGAAAATATGATCTCCCGTGAAGTTGCAAAATAACATACCGTAGGGAGGCGGCGTAGGTTGTGGCTCGTCCAACGTCATCATAGCCTTTCCCACGACATCTAGATCATCTAAAGAGATATTTTCCAGAGGGGTGTAAGGCTCCCCCAAGGCCGCGTCTAGCCCCTGAGCTGCCGAAGTCTCGGGTACATATTCTGAGATGCCTACGTCAGACTCCGGAGTGGTCTCCTCTTCGGGTTCAGCGTAAGAAACCGCCGAAGCAGCCGCCCGCCGAGGATGGTCATTTCTCTCTTGCGTCTGCAAACGGCCAAACATGCCAGAAGAAAGATATTTATAGAGAGGACCAGAAAGAATCAAACTAACGGGTTCTACAGGTACCGCTATAACATCCAAAGAGGGGTCTGCTTCAGAAACCCCCGATGCAAAGGGTCCTACCTCCTCGCTCCTGGTCCCTTTCGCAGAGGACTCCGACTTCGCCGCAGGTCCTGTCTCAGGGACCACCTCAGTCTTTGCCTTCTTGGAATAACGGACATGGTGCATCCCGACCTTTGCCTTACCCTTAGCAGGAGGAGGGTTATCAGAAGGAGTAGTTGCCTCCTCTTTAGAGGGGTCCAGTTCCACAAGCAGAGTCTGGACAACACTCTTGCCTTTCTTGGACGTCCGGCGCTCTCTCGCTTCCGGAGGCATCAGCATGGTACCATCGATGTTGCTCCTCTCTGGGACGAAGTTAGCAGGAAATACGTTGGGCGTGTAATAGTACTATATCGTTGTATACATCATCCTTGGCACTACCCCGGCCGTGGGAAATCAAAATCGGTCTTGGGTGCCTGTAGCGCTGTAATAACTCCATGCTTGGACCCCATCAAGCAAGATGTCACTGAATCCGAGGGAAGCACTCGGGTGACCCAATAGGAGATGAGAGTAGCCAAACTGGCGTGCAAACCAGATTGGTAGATAAGGCTTTACAAAAATCTAAACCCGGTTATGGTATACCAGGTGAGAGGGACGAAAGGCTTAGAGCCAACGAAAAAGTCTCTTAGACAAGTTCCGAGGTACCCCCCTGGTATCTTGATAGACTATATCCCTCTCCTCGTCCGTGAACTCCGGCTCGGACATAAAGAAACTTCAACTATTCATAAATGAGAGCTCCCTCCTACTAGCGGGGACTATGTTGAGTTTTCACTTCATCCCTCGATATTTGCGGATCACGATGTCGGTCGCCACCATATCCACGTCAGTCCCAAGGCTCATCAGGGACCCGTGATGTAGGAGGAGCCAACCCATTAAATAATGATAAGGGAGCTCGATCAGATTGAAATACCCCTAGCTCGGATGTTCCTTAAACTTCTAGGTGAAGTTGTGGAGCCACCGATGGATGCAGCATACCAAGGCTGGTAAAAGGGACAGCTTATGGCCGAAAGGCAACTTCACGGCAGAAAGGATGGGAGGGCGACTGATCATATCTATAGTCCCAGACCTGCCCGGGATGACGTAGTTATGCAACCAGAGCATCAAGTATCCTGCCAGCACAGCCTTGGCGGATAACTAGTGCATGTCCATGTAAAAGTAGTTGAGTTCTTCTGCGAGATTACCTAGTTCTTCTGCGGGTTCGTCTTCTTCATCCGTGGAACCCTTGACTTCCTCTTCCTCGGCAATAGCCATTTTTAGTTGTGCCTAAATTAGATTGGCCACCTCCTGTATGGTTCGCGACGTCCGGACGTGGACTATGCTAGACTCCTTCAGGTCCGAAAAAAGATAGCGAGTTCAAGCGGTGATATGGGGATAATACCCCTCAAAGGACTTTTCTTTTTAGACAGCCGCTGACAAATGCTAGGATGGTATAATAATTCTCGAGGAATAGGAGCCCTTCTTGGCAACCTGATGGAGAAAGGTGCTCGATGAATATATACTTAGGTTCGGCCTCAGTTCACTACCGATGACGACGGGCTTCAGTCCAAGCAAGGAGTAGGAGGGTGACTCCTTTGCGCTATAAAATTCTCTTTTGCTATGCCCGGTCCTAAATCGTATATTGCCCATAGGGGCCCCTTCAGCTTAGGGGTCAAGTCCAAGTCTATTTATCGCGAACCCACCATCACATTCAAGTCTGACAAAACCAAGTGACGGCCGAAGGAAGTGTCATGCCCCGATTCCGTAGAATCGTTGGGGTATCCCCCGAGCGTGACCGCCGTACGGGCCTGGGTTGCGCCCGCACAAGGCTAGAGTAGTTTACAATACGAGCACATATTCAGAGTACGCAGATAAATTAAATACAGATTAAAACATAAAAAGTTCTATTTTATTGATAATGAACATCTATTACAAACTCTTGAACGAGTCAGCTAATTTGTCGCACGGGCTTACAAAAGTGTTAACACAAAATGAGATAGTAGTCCTGTACATTACATCCCTTTACTAAACTTCAAAATGAAAAAGACCTCCGGGCTGGATGACAGCCTTCCCATGGAGCTGGATTGTGTATTGAGTTGCAAGCTCCTTTCTTCAAGTACTTCAAAATATAGCACGATCAGGATGCGCCTATATCTGGACTGGATCGGGAAAGACGACTTCGGCTCCTCGCTTGGCTCTCCTTAGTGCGGAGAACTTGTTTCAACGAGGGTCAGTACATCGAAATGTACTGGTGACCCAACTATACCAATTAACACGTTGTTTATATGAAGCATGCATATTATTTGTGGTCTTTTTATGTTGACTTAGTTCATTTACAAGTAAGCAGCATGTAGAATTTACTGAAATGAACTTGCCACCGTTCGGTGACTATTACCTGCCCGTCTGAACCACCTGCACAATACTTACCACGCCTTCCTTGTCACGACGACACAAGTTAGTTTGCAACAGGTTTAAATACAGACGAGGATCACTGGCTTGATTGCCATAATGGACTAGTCAAGGACAAGGATAGCATGTAACGAGAACACACAATGCGTTGCAAGCTAACTACACACGAAGTTTCGAACGGATCGGATCGGTGTCAGTGCCCCAGCGACCGTCCGCAGAACTTATACCCTTGTGCACAAGTTGTCCATGATCGAACACACGATGTTTACTTAAATTATCACTTCATGCAGTTAAGGCAACACGAGTACAAGACAAGCAGTAATGCATGATTCATTTTGCATAGTCTTCCTGAATAATTATGCGCATACAAGGTGGGTTCTATACTTAGCACAATTTATAGAAGAAGATACATTCTAACCAAAATTGAATCATGTATAGAATATTTGAAATGAACAAGCATACAATAAGATAACTGTTCACGTGTTGGATTGACAAGCATAATAATCCAAGTCTATTCCTATTTTATCTTGACATCTTTTAGTTATTACTGGTATCGCCTGATCGGGGCAAAGAAGAATGCAAGATTTAGGTATGAAGACTAGGAAGAAGGGATAGCTAATCGGGATGGTAGCCACTCACTTAGTTGGTTGGAAGGGAGAAGGAAAGAGGCGCTTCAAGACTCTACTCGTAAGCCGCCTACTGCTCGTTCACCTGCATCCACGAACAGCTTGATCAATACCTCTTCCACTCTTTCCAATCTCGGAATTGAAGTACAGTTCAATGAACAAAAACAATGAAATCCATCGAAATCGTTCAAGAAATCTCAAGCAAATCCGAAAACCAACTCAAAGCACGAAAGCAACAAGCGACATCGAAATCCGAGGCAACAAAGATACAGCGGAGAGGTCCCTCCTGACTCTGCCGCTAAGTCGATCCCGGGGGCACGGTCCACTGAATATGGGAATCGATTCCGAAGAAATAAATCCATAACGAGGACGAGTTCTTGTTTTGTCTATCCCGATCGAACGATACCATCTTGCATTTCTTAGCCGCGCTCCTCGAATAGGAGGAACGGGGTGCCACATCCTACCCAACTAATTGGAAGTTTCGTCCACGAAACTTAGGAATATAACCTACCGTTAGGGATTATTTTGTTGCGGGCGATGATCAGGAAGGTTGGGACAAGAACTAATGGTATAGCTTGGATCACCACAAGCGAGGCATAACCCAAGTCTCTTGCGACATTGATTGACGGTGTGCCCTCGCTTGTTGCAGAAGGGACAAATTTGGTTGGAATTTCCCCTCTGCTGACCACCATGGTTTGGGCACTTTGTAGCGGTATTTCCTCTCTCGTTGCCTTGGCGTTTGTGATTGTAGGTATGCACAGCGCCGGTAGAAACGTGAGGATACTGCAGTTCCAGAGATATGGCATGATTCATGACTTCCCGCATTATTTGATACTGCGGAACGACTATATGTGCATGGATGGCAAGGCATAGACCACCTTCAAACCTTCTAGATCGACTCGCTGCATCAGGTAAATAGGCGCTAGCGAATTTGGAGAGTCGGTTGAATTCGGCGGAATACTGTTTGACTGTCATATTGCCTTGCCGCAGTTACACAAACTCGTTTTCCTTCTGACGGCGCACGGGAGGGGGTATAAACTCCTCTTCAAACGCGGCACGAAAAGTCGTCCACGAGATCATATCCTCTCCATGGTCAAATTGAAGATATCGTCGATGCACGTTCCACCAATCGTGCTAATTGAGGTGGAGCTGAAGTTGCGCGCATGTGACGCATTTTTCTTTGGGGACCTCTAGCAGAGCGAAGTGGTCTTCATGTTCGGACAACCAATCTAGATCAATGATTGGGTCCTCAGTCTCGTTGAATGGAGTGTTGCAGACTTTCTTGAAGTGGCCAAAGTCGAAGGCATTCACATCCCTCATCCTTGGAATTGGCGGCGTCTCAACTTCAAGCACGGGCTGCTCCACCGGAGTCTCTGTTGTTGCCACGGAATGGTTGGAGGCCAAAGTCTGCACGATCTGTTGTAGGGTATCTACTTGCTTCTGTTGGACTGAGAATCGAGCTTCTATATTGTCTTAAAACTTGAGCTGACTCTCCTCCGCTCGCTTCTCGGCCCGTTCGTTGTGAGCTTCATCCCTTTGTTGGTTTGCCTCCAACATCCGCATCAATTGCTGGATGGGATCGACGCGAGACATGGCCCGTTGGCTCCCTGAACTTTCCGAAGTGCCCGAACTACTTTCTTGGCCTTGTGTTTCGTCCTGTGCTCGCGTTGAGGATTGCGTTGGTGCTATTCCTTCAAAAGAAGGTAAATTACATTAGGATCATAATGTATTATGGACTCATTGCATGAACGTATCTAAATTTGGCCTAACAAGTTCAAGAGTTTGTATAGGGATTGATCGTTAAAGGAACTTTTCCAGTTCGAGGGTCAAGGAACTTAAATCTGTGCTCTGATACCAACATGTCCCCCGATTCCGTGGAATCGTTGGGGCGTCCCCTGAGCGTGACCGTCATGCGGGCCTAGGTTACGCCCGCATAGGGCTAGAGTAGTTTACAATACGAGCACATATTCAGAGTACGCAGATAAATTGAAACACAGATTAAAACATGGAAAAGTTCTCTTTTATTGATAATGAACATCTATTACAAACTCTTGAACGAGTCAGATAATTTGTCGCACGGGCTTACAAAAGTGTTAACACAAAATGAGATAGCATTCCTGTACATTACATCCCTTTACTAAACTTCTAAATGATAAAGACCTCTGGGCTGGATGACGGCCTTTCCACGGAGCTACATTGTGTATTGAGTTGCAAGCTCCTTTCTTCAAGTACTTCAAAATATGGCACGATCAGGATGTGCCCATAGCTGGACTTGATCGGGAAAGACGACTTCGGCTCCTCGCTCGGCTCTCCTTAGTGCGGGGAACCTGTTTCAACGAGGGTCAGTACATCAAAATGTACTGGTGAAGGCGAGCTAACCCAACTATACCAATCAACACGTTGTTTGTATGAAGCATATATATTATTTGTGGTCTTTCTATCTTACCTTAGTTCATTTACAAGTAACCATCATATAGAATTTACTGAAATGAACTTACCACCGTTCAGTGACTTTTACCTGCCCGTCTGAACCACCTGCACAATACTTACCATGCCTTCCCTACCACGATGACACAAGTTAGTTTGCAACAAGTTTAAATACACACGAGGATCACTGGCTTGATTGCCATAATGAACTAGTCAAGGACAAGGATAGCATGTAACGAGAACACACGATGTGTTACAAGCTATCCAGTCCGCACACGATTGACTACACACGAATTTTCGCCCGGATCGGATCGGTGCCAGTACCCTAGCGACCCTCCGCAGAACTTATACCCTTGTGCACAAGTTGTCCATGATCGAACACACAATGTTTACTTAAATTATTACTTCATGCAATTGAGGTAACACGAGTACAAGACAAGCAGTAATGCATGATTCATTTTGCATAGCCTCCCTGAATAATTATGCGCATACAAGGTAGGTTCCATACTTAGCACAATTTATAGAAGAAGATTCATTCTTACTAAAATTGAAGCATGTATAGAACATTTGAAATGAACAAGCATACAATAAGATAACAGTTCACGTGTTGGATTGACAATCATAATAATCCAAGTATATTCCCATTTTATCTTGACATCTTTTAGTTATTACTGGTATCGCCTGATCGGGGCAAAGAAGAATGTAAGATTTAGGTGTGAAGACTAGGAAGAAGGAATAGCTAATCGGGATAGTAGCCACTCACTTAGTTGGTTAGAAGGGAGAAGGAAAGAGGCGCTTCAAGACTCCGCTCGTAAGCCGCCTACTGCTCGTTCACCTGCATCCACAAATAGCTTGATCAATACCTCTTCCACTCTTTCCAATCTCGGAATTGAAGTGCAGTTCAATGAACGAAAACAATAAAATCCATCGAAACCGTTCAAGAAATCTCAAGCAAATCTGAAAACTAACTCAAAGCACGAAAGCAACAAGCGACATCGAAATCCGAGGCAACAAAGATACAACAGAGAGGTCCCTCCTGACTTTGCCGCTAAGTCGATCCCGGGGGCACGGTCCACTGAATATGGGAATCGATTCCGAAGAAACATATCCATAATGAGGACGAGTTCTTGTTTCAATTTATCCCGATCAAACGATACCATCTTGCATTTCTTAGCCGCGCTCCTCGAATAGGAGGAACGGGGTGCCACAGGAAGAAAATAACATCTCCGTTTCTCGGAAGGTGAAAGACTAGTTCTCCCTGATCGGCGCCACCTAAGAAGAATCCAGCATATCCCCGAATAGGAAGTACGATTTCTTAAAGAAATGCTTCACATCCTTAGCAGGGATCTCCCCTGCGTTTATCTGACTCAACAGAAAAGATGGCATCTTCTCGGCAATTTTCTGTTGGCGTTCAGGCGGGAGATCTTTGTCAAACTGCCTCCTGACAGCTCCATCTAAGTCTCCAAAGTTCAAGTTCAAGGGCAGCAGGTGTTGCCCAAGGACCAATTTACCGAAGGGTATAGTGGGCAAAATCACTACAAGCCAAAGAGATATGTTCACAATTATCAAAGAAAAAAATACAAATGCGGTATAGAACCGCTATGTGGTCGAGTAAGACATACGACATATAGCATAGATCTCCTATGCGGCTCAAGTCACCTATGCAGCCGAGTAAGCCATACGGCATGATGGGTCATGTGGCTTGGCCACCTATGTTGTAGGATTATTCATATGGCCGAATTGACCATGTGGCTGGGCTACCCATGCGGTAGTGAGAAGTTAGCATATAGACGAATCCATGCGTCCACCGTGCGTATGTGTCTCTGTGTTTAAGAATTTTACTTCGTCTTCTCCGGCGAGCTTACCCTTAATCGACGGTTGAACGTCATCGGGAAGCAGGGAGGGGGCAGCCACGACAGCGCATCCCTGCCCCTTAGCCTTGGCCTTGCCCTTGGGGGCCTTCTTGTCAGCAGCAGCGGAGGAGGATGCTTTGGGAGCCATGACAGCAAGGTGAAAGAAGAAATACTTGAGGGTTTGTAAAAACCTCTCTCTCTCCTCCACCCCCTTTATATAGGCTCGGATATGCGGTTATGGATAATAATGGCGGTTGTTCGAATCCCGATCTTCCTCGATCTACGTAACAGTAAGAAACGACGGCGACTCTTCGTTAGTTGGGATACTTTATCTTCAGACAATGCGGAATCCCAAGAGATCCACTCAGAGACCGAAGCAAATCCTCATTTAATGATCGAACATCCTATCAGAGACAACTATGCGGCAACATGGCAATGCGGCATACCACCCCTATGCGGCCAAAAGTGGTCGACCATGCTTTTTATTCAAAGTATTCCAAACTTAAAGTTTTAGAACCTTTGAAGGGGGTCTTATAAAAGCATAAAAAATTATGCATGACACATAAAGGTCATGTCCCCCCATCAAAAATAAAACCAAGCTGCAAAAAAACCATATGCGTCCTGAAATAACCAAGCCGCAGAGAATCCATATACGACCTGAAACAACCAAGTCATAGAGAAGCTACAAGCGGCCTGATCAACCAAAGATCTATAAGCCGCATAGTATACTCTATACGGCCTGAACAACCACAGACCAGGGAGGCTGAATAAAACCCCCCTGATGCAGCATTCGATGATTGTCAGACTCTGACTCATCGCTTGTCACACTGAGAGGCTTCGAGATTCGAGACGATGGCTCAGGAAAAAACAGAAAGTCGCAACACGCATTGATGGCCTCGACAGACGTGCCATGCCATGTGCCCATCCCTATGCAACTATATGCACATGCGGCCTCGTTATCATGCTGCCATAGTGTCCATTCGACCAAGGCCAGATGAGAGCTTGCATGCGGCTATATGCCCATGCGACCTGGTTAACATGCGGCTAGAGTGAACATCCAACCAAGGCCAAACGAGAGCACACATGCGGCCTCGACTCTATGTGTCCTCGTCCTCATGAAGCCAAAGTGTCCTTCATACCAAGGGCATACGAGAGCATAAATACGGCCAGGACGACTATACGGCCAAGAAGTTATGCGGCCTTCAAACTTGCAATATCTTTTTTGTCGCAACCGAAGAGATCCTCACGCAATTAGTGCAGACCACGTGTCCAGCCTGACCAGGTCATGCACGTAATGGGTCAATAACGACCACACCCCCTTCACCGAGATTATATCAACCGCATATCCCAACCAAGTCTAGGTGACAGCACGCTTGTAGTTTGCGGTCCAGTTACAGCCGTATTCTGTTGAAGGAGCCCACATGTGGCCACTAAACAGAGACATATGCGGCATCTATAGCCCGTTAGCCTAATGGCTATAAATAGCAAGGGTAGCTTATCTCACAGGGAGGCGAGCAATAGGCACAAAAGAGGGAACAGAAAAGAGCTTCCTCACTCCCACATCGGACCGTCAACGGAGTAAAAGAGTTACTGCAGTATTCGATCACCATCGTCACGCCCCAGAATCAAAAATTTTACTTAGATTGTCTGTCTAGGATATTTTTGTACTTTTTTTAGTTTGTTGTTAAAATAATCCCAATTTAATAGCGAACAACAATTATTATTTATTTCATCATTGATCACACTAGTATTTATTTGTTTTACCACACCATCCATTACTTTATGATGTCTTGATGTCACTATTTTTAATTTTTTATATCCAATATTTATTGTCTGATTTACCTATGGCGGGACAAGGATGAGCACGACAACAGGTTCATAGCGGATATTCTTCCCAACATCCTCTATCCACTACTCCAGCTACTCCGGATGCAGGTCGCATACGACCATCAGAGGATGAGTTCATAGATGCCGAGGATGGTTTATCCCCGACATATATACGTTCATCGGTATGGGAAGCTACTCCATCTCCTGGGCATTCATCACCTTCTACCCCTGCTGCGACTACATCGGTACACCGGCCACTTTACTAGTTGCTCCTACTGGAGCAAATTTATATCCAGGCCTCTTGGTGGACAACGGAGTATATGTCCGTCATCCAGGATTTGCAGATCTCCATACTCTACCGGAGAGGCCAGCCAATATCGATCGTCCCGAGATGTGGGCCGATGGAGCGACGTTAGTACTTATTGTCAATTCACATATTTATTTATTTATTCTTTTTTATTTTAATTGTATATTTTTTACTTATTTCAGGTTCTTCCCGGCCAAGGCTGGCATGATCTAGGGGACATCATCCGGGAGAACTTTCATGGACCTTATATCAACTTCTGTGGTGTCCTGCTGGATTGACGATTCATTTGGCTGGATATGATGCGGATATGTATAAAAAAATTAGAATAATAAATAATTTTTTGATTACAATGCTAAAAAATATTTTTCTAATTTGCAGAAGTTGTACTGGTAGACGGATCATAGAGATACCTTGATCCGAAAGTGCCACAAGATCATCGCCAGCAAAAGCTTCAGGGATATGATCAATAATCATAAGGCACTAGCGTCACATTCAGGGGATCTTCGCAAGGAGTGGCTCAAGGAGGAGTTCTGGGAGAAGATGGAGGCCCTGGCCTATAAGACCAAGTGTGAGAAGGCGAGAGCGGCCCGTGCTAAGGGTGGTTTCCACACGGGTGGATCCATTTCGACCGTCGAGCATTTTCGACGGATGGTCAGTATTATAATTTTTTGCTAGATCAATTTTTGGTAATTCTTATTTTTATTATTAATTAATTACTTAATTTTTACAGTGTGAGCATGCCATCAGAGCCGAAGGAGACCCAAAGACCGTCGACTTTCTCACAATCTTTCAGTGGACACACAAAAGAAAGAAGGATGGGAAGCTCGTAGATGAACAAGCAACAAAAGCATACATAAGTTGTGTTTATAAAATTTTATCAATAAAATTTAATTACATTCTTTTTATAATTTAACTATATTTGTTTACACTAAAAATCTAACCTTAACTTTAATATTATTACCTATGATATCTAAAAAACTTAACTCTAAACCTAACCTACGATATCTAAACTTAACTCTAAACCTAACCTTAGTTGTAGCCAATAAAAAAATTAATCCTAACCTACGATATCTAAACCTATTTACATAAATAAATATAGGAGACGTATAAGACATTGGGAGGGGGCTGAGAGCAGTATGCCGACTGAGAGAACGATCGGTGGGTACAAGCTGTCGGGAGAGGAAAAGACGGCAGCATGTACGAAACTGGATCGTTGGCATCCCCGTCGTCGGTTCTTTCCAGAGGTCCTCAGATGACTCCTCTAGCTTCATCAGAGCCCAGCCCTGGCGTTCCTTCTGGTGCAATGCTTTTGGAGAATATCATGATGACTCTGTTAGAGGTACAGAGACAGGTTAGATAGCTGACAAAGTCTCGTGATCCTGCAGCTCCTGCTCCTTCGACGGCTCCTCCAGCTCTATTTCTGACTTTTTCTGCTTTCCTGTCTGTCATTCCTGAGGATCTACAACAGATCATCGCTGCGGTTATGACGCAACACATGACTAGCCGATAGCCGTCGTCGCCTCTGCCTCCACCTCCACCGTCGACTTAATGTATTTTTGTTTATTTTTGATAATTTGATAGTTGTTGTATAACTTTATATGTTTGGATTATGATAGTTTATGATGATTTGTGGCTATGCACTTGTATTTGATACGTTCTATTGTATTTGATGTGTTTGAATCTTTGATTGATTTTGTATAATGTAACAGGTATATGCTCAGCAGAAAGTAAGTGATTCTATTCGAGCAAAAATATTTATGTTTAGCAACGGACTAGCGACAGATTAGCGACAGAATACTAAAAAAATTTAGGTCAGTGACGGATCCACGACATTTAAGCGACAGACTAGCGACGGAAAGTTTCGTCGCTAAATATGTTTGGTATCAAAAAAATGTGGCAAATAGGTATCAGAAATAGTCGCTAATTCCGTCGCTATGTTCGTCATTGTCAGCGACGACTTAGCGACATAAATTCAGCCGGTAACCTAAAAAATATGGTAAAAATGGACTCACAGTTTTTGTCGCCAATCCGTCGCTAAGTCGTTACCAACTACAATGACATAAATAATATGTCGCTAATCCGTCGATGGGTTTCCGTCACTAATCTGTCTACATTGCGACGGATTAGTGAAAACAATTTGGCAGCGACACTTAAATTACTAACGCCACAATTCCGTCGCTAATCTGTCGCTAAATTGAAATAGCGACGGAAATATAGGTATTTTAGCGACGAAAAATTTTGCCGCTAAAACTCTGTATTTTTGTATTATTTTTTTATAAAGAGTAGAGATATATCCATAAAAATATAATAAAAATATTTAAACTATTTTACAATAATATTAGAAAATTTTCCTTTGCGTGCACATTTACTAGTTATATATAGACGTGAAAGAATATTTAATTAATTGAGAATTTTTACATGCGTGATTTACTCACAAATTAATCCAATCATAATTGGATCTTATCGATGAGATTATTTATGTACTCACAATAATTTTTTGTTTCCATGAATAAAAAGATTTGATGACATGAACATATATTAATAATGCTTCTTTGTTTACATAATTATGTATAACATACATTATTGTTATACATAATTTTTAAAATTTGTCGTGTTTTAAAAATTGGTTCAATCTGGCTGGTTCAGTGCCTAATTTGGAGTGAGGTACAGTTAACCATTCGATAGGACTGGATGGTTCAATCAATTATACTATTCATCACCCAAATAATTTTGATGATGTTATCTTCCATTATGTGGTATCTGGCATGACAAATTTTAATCCAAAAAAAATTTCACCCAATCTTTTTTAATGTTGACGTTAATTTTAATGTTAATATTGATGTTAATATTAATTAAACATTAAGTATTAATCTTAACATTAATTTTAATTTTTATGTCAATTTTAATTTTAATGTTAAAATTTATCATGTCAGTTGCTATGTCAGATGTCAGATAACGGAAGATAGCATCGTCTAAAAAAATTTGGATGATGAATATCATTTTTATGGTTCGATACACGGACTGTATTTATGGGTTTTCTGTATTTATGGATTTTCAGTTACGTTTCAAATTGTGAAAGTTTGATTGATATTTTTTCTCTTCTTGATAAAGCTAGATAATTACAAATTTTCGAGACATATTGAACCCAGCAATATGAGAATGACAAAAAAGGACTCTTCAAACCTAGGAAAACAACCTATTAACTACAACATAGTCGGAGCCTCCTAACTCAAGAAAGAAACCCAGAAATGAAGACTATAACAGGCGGTTATTGTATTTTTCTGATAACAAGACCAAAAAAAAAAAAAAAAAAACCAATTAAGAAAGCAGCAAAGCAACCTGAAATAAAATTAACCTGAAACCAAAAAAAAATGGGGGAAAAGAACGTTCTAAGCAAAGATTACAAGAGAGGCCATGGATGGTCTTTCATTAATAAAATGGAAAATGCATCCAGGAAGTGCCAAAGTTCATGTAGGGTTGCTGCATTATATTTTCCTCCATGCCACGTCCAGTGCTGCTGCTGCTGCTGCCGCTGCTCCCAAAGAACATCTGTCCATTGGTTGTAGCAGCGGTAGGAGTAGCAGCGGTAGTTGTAGGCATCATGCGGCCCCAGTTGGTTTGCTGCGCCGGCACCGGATGCTCCGTCACCACTGCGTTCTCCCTCGTACTTGCATCTGCAGCCGCCGCCGCCTTCGTCTCGGTGAGCCTCCTCTGCTCTATCATCTTCCCCTTGTTGTCGATGAACTGATGGAGGGACAACGCCGTGTCCACGCTAAGACCGCAGAGGCTCCTTCCCGCTAACCCATCATGCATGAGGAGAGCCATCTCAAGCTGATGGGTCTCGCTCATTATCCTACGCAGCTTCGCTTGCTGCTTCGCCAGCCGTTCGCGTAGGTACCCTTCCTGTAGCAGTACTTGTGTTAAATCATTATAAATGTCTATGATTTGGAAATTAATGGAAGTGGTGGCATGGAAATACGTTGGGAACAAACTTAAAAAAAAAAAAAAAAATCAGACCAGATTGAGCATATTTTTTGACTGCTGCTCCGGAGGCATGTCCTTGAAGCGCTGCAGCACAAGCCCTGCCTCGTGGCCGTTAGGCCAGACCTCAAGTTGGCACGTCTCTGGCTCGTAGATGACGGCGCACGCCTTCACGTCGCAGAGTGTGGAGAGCTCTCCGACCATCTTGAGGAGCCCCCCACGACGCTTCTTGAAGGAGGCACGACGGTCGGAACGCTTCTCAATGTAGGCAATGGTGGTCATATTTCTAGCCATCTCTTCCTCTTCCTCCTCTTCTTCTTCTTCTTCTTCTTCTTCTTCAATTTAGGCTAGGGTGAGAATTTTAAGAGGTTTTGGGATGATACTTATAGGAAAATAAGACACAGAATATCCCATTAATGTACGTGCCTGACATAATAATTCCATAATTTAACAAATCTTTACATGTAAATATTAAATAAATTTAATTTAGGGCTGAGTCAGTATACTATATCTTAAGAGTCTTGTCCATGTAATTAGTATGACCCAAATTTGGAACCATAATAAATTTTGGATGCTAAATTTTACCCATATTTATGTAAACTACGCGTTTGGTTCACGAGAAATTTTAGTATTTTTTGACAAATATAGGATATGAAACTTATTTCTATATTTGATTTAGGTTCATAAAAGTTTATTTTCGGAAATTGTAAATTCCGAATAAATAATTTACCATAAAACATGAAAATTATATTCCTTTAAAATAGGTGGGCATATTTTTATTTTTTTTTCAGACAAACTTTTGTTGAGTTTTTTTTTTCTATACTATTTTCAATTTTTACTCTCTTTTTTTTTTATCCTTTTTCTTTATTAAATTTTTTTTGTTTCTTTTTAGTTTATAGTTTATAGTTTATTTTGTTCTTTTTATGTTTTAAGATATTTTTAAGTACTTTTTACCTTTTTCCATTTTTAAGAATGATTTTAAGGTTTTTTTTTTCAATCTTTTTTATTTTTCCAAGAAATTTTTTTTGTTCATTTTTGGTTTTTTTCTCAGTTTTTGTTTTTTTTTCAGTTTTTTTATCCTTTTACATTTTTTTCTCGAAAATATTTATATAGTCATCAAATATAGAAATATAATTTTTCAAACAAATTTAATTACCATAAATTTGATCTACGAAAATATAAATTTTTTGGCTATACAATATTTTATTTTAAAATTTTTACATGGGACATTTCCGGATCTACTCGCGTGAAGGCGTCCCAAGTATCAAAGATCGGAGAGAAAAATTTGAATTTTGAGTAGATTGAAGAATCGTTGTGGATGGATAATGGATATAATTATATGTAGACCTGAAATAAAATTTAATTAATAGGCATTTTACATGCGTGATTAACTCACACATTAATCCAATCATAACTGAGCGATGAAATTTATTTATATATTTATAGTAATTATTTGTTGAGAAAATTTGAGTTGCACCCCACTTTATTTATCATTATTCAAGCTACTTTACCATAATATACGATATCTCCCACTTTTCACTGAATTCGTTTATAAATGACGGTCAACTCCTTTGACAAAATATTTAGCACGAAAATACCCCCTTGTCATCATTCTCATCCTCCAAGCTGCGTCCACCCGACATCTACCATCAAGGTCCAGCTCAACGGCCAAATGCGCCGCACCAGGCCGTCCATGACAAGGTCCGTCAACCCGGTCTGGAAGAGGTCATGCTGATTGCTGTGGAGCAACTCGACGAGTTACTGGTCGTCACGGTCAAGGACCACGTCAGGCCCAGCAAGGACGAGCCGATCGGACGGCTGGTTATGTAGGTGCCAGCCGTGGCGTACCACCTCACCAAACACAACAAGCTCGTCGAGGTTCCCCCGCAACTTCGCCCGCCCCCATCGTAAAACGTCGTGTGTCCCCTCTCGGCCCTCAGCGTCACGAGCCCGACCCCCGCAGCGAGCTCGCCCCCCACAACACCGTGCGCACCCCCATCGAGCATCCCCAAGCAGTGCCCTCGCCCCCTGCCGTGCAGCGCGCCCACCATCGACCCCCACGCGCGTGCCCCTGTTGCTATCGCAGCCAGCTGCTTGCTCTTGGCCGACAGGAGAAAGAGGGGGGGGGGGGACGCGAGAGAGAGGGGGAGAGGGGGGAAGGGAGAGAAGGGGGAACTCCGGCTGCCCGCGGATGGGATGGGGGAAGATGGGATGGCGCTGGCGACGGGAAGGAGATGAGCGCGCGAGGAAGAAGACGAATGAGGGATATTTTGGTCAGAAATGTTTGGTCAAAGGGGTTGATTTTGAATCGTGGACAATTTTCGTCAAAAGTGGGAGTATTATACATTATAGTAAAGCAATCGAGTGTACCTTGAATTAGAATAAATAAAGTAGGGTACAACTTAAATTTTCTTTTATTTGTTTCCAGGAATAGAGAAGATTTGATGACATCAACATATATTCTATTATGCATCTCAAGCAATATATATATATATATATATATATATATATATATATATATATATATATATATATATATAATATTAAAGCTTCTTTGATTATATACTAATTACTGTCTACAAAATAGCGATAGATAGACTTTGCATTATTGTTACACATTAATTTTTACAATATTTTATGACGTGTTTTAAAAATTGGTTCCATCTGCTCAATACATAGGTTGTATTTATGGGGTTATCGGCTACATTTCAAATTATGAATGATTTTCTTAAAAAAAAAATTATGAAAGTTTTATTGATAATTTTTATCTTTTCAATAAATGAAGTCCCAAAGTTTGGGTAGTAAAGAATTTAAAACTGAGAATTTGAAGCTTAGTCCTGTCCGCTTCCAAAAGCTGATTGCATTCCACATCCTCTTTATTTGTGAGGAATTGGGACGAAAGTGGATGGAAATTGGATTTTATTTACAATTCTAGTATTTATTTAAAAACACCAATTACCAAAACATAACTAATCAACAATTAATTTATATTTAATAATGTTCTAAAAATCGATTTTAGGTGGCGCATAGTCGCTAGGCGTCCAGTGTTGGCTTAGTTCAAGTCTATTGTCTGGTGCTAAACATATGTCCGATTTTTAAGAACTATTTAGCAATTTTTTTTTATCCTTTTTGGTGGATCACATAAAACTAGGCATTATGCAGGTAGTGCTCGTTCGAATATAGCCTATTAATTTTTATACTAATAATTAGATGACCACGAATACGACACGGTAAATAATGATACAATGGAGATGACGTATATTTTGGACTAAGTTTGTTTCGATTATCTAATTATTAGTGATTAATTAATAAATAATTGAGATAATTTAATTATTTTATTTTATAATTAGATTAGTTATTTATTTAATAAATAATTTAATCAATCATAACTACTATTATTATTATTATTATTATATATTTTTTAATTTTTTTTACTTGTTCATTTTTTGTATCCTATCGAAACACATTTGTTCACTACTAGAAAAGTAAGAAATGCAAGAATTAATACATTTTTTATTCTGCAAGAATGCATACATCCAAAGAAGAAGATCGGATTTTAGGTTAGACTCAAATGCATGAGACAGAAAGTGCAAACATTGAATGTTTTTCGAAACCAATCGGACAAAATCTCTAAAAAACATATTTTAATATAAAATACAGAGAGTTAAATCATTTTGACAATATTGAAATTGGCCCAAGTTATTAAATAAAACCCAATACAGCACAACTAGATTGTTTATAAAATTCTTTCACTTAAAACCATATAATATGTGTTAAAATCTCATAGTTACCTTTATAGAATCAACAGATTTAATAGGAAACCGGCCCTATTGAGAGAAGAATAATAATTGTATAATAACTGTAATTGAAATTTTATTTAGAGAATGTTAGGATTAAGTAAGTCATTTGCTAACTAAATCTATCTATCTATCTATCTATCCATCTATCTATCTATCTATCTATCTATCTATCTATCTACTCTTATAATGAGACTTGAAAACGGCTCAAAATTGAATCGTCTAAGCCGTTTGTAAATACTCCACCAACTATTAAAAATTAATATTAAGCAAAACATTTGTTGCAATAAATTAAATTTGTTAAAAATAACACCATAGAAAATCGAACATAACCAACCTAGAATAATGCCTCCCACCTTAACCACATGAGCTAAAAGATAATTTTGGCTACAGCTGTATAATATTACGTAGTTAAACAATTAGTTAATTTTTTTTTAATTACGTGAGTGTATACGTATAACTTAGACGGCTAGCATTTTTAAAACTTTTTTTTAAAAATAATAGAGATATATCCATAACAAATTATAATTAAAATATAACTAATCTACAAAAAAAAAATTAAAATATAAATATATATAACAAATTTTAGTTCAAGTATATTTATATAATTTTACAATAATATCAAAAAAATATTATTGTACGCGCAACGCACGTGAATTTACTAGTAGTTATTAATGGCTACGCTTCACCACATTTTTCACACGTCAATTTAATTAATTCGGTAGTTAGTTAGTTGGCTATAACTATCTATTTCTAAAAAAATCATAATTATAATTAGAGGGGTATGAACCTAGTTAAATAAAGAGCTAGGTTAATTAACATGTATTCTTGGACACTTGAGGCCCAAGTTTCTAAGCCTATATATACCTCCTCCAATTTGTTTCTTAATTCATTCAAACATTACCACACCCAAACCCAAGCACAAATCAGTTCTTTCTAAACCAAAATGTTTGTACTTATGTTGCATGACCACGAATACGACATGTCACGATAAATAATGACACAATGGATATGACGTATATTTTGGACTAAGTTTGTTTCGATTATCTAATTATTAGTAATTAATTAGCAAATAATTAAGATAATTTAGTTATTTTATTATATAATTAGATTATTTAATTATTTATAAAAAATAGTCAATCATAAATATTATTTATCTTTATTTATCATAATAATAATTATTATTATATACTATCTACTATTTTTACTTGTTAAATTTTTTATCCTATCCAAACGCATTTGTTCACTACTAGAAAAACAAGAAATGCAAGAATTCATACATTGTTTTATTCTGCAAGAATTCATACATCCAAAGAGGAAGCCTGAATTTTAGGTTGGCTCAAGCGCATTAGACATTAAGTGCAAGCATTACTTTCCACCTAACTTTTCAAAGTGAACCAAACAGTTACAAGAAATGGGATGTTGCCCACTTCTAGTTGAAAGTGTAACTCTTCTAACCCTTGAATCCTAAATCAAATTTAAATTTTGTTTTTTGAAACGAATTTGACTAAATATTAAAAAAATTCTTTTAATATTAAATACAGAGAGTTAAGTTATTTTGATAATATTAAAATTGGTTCGAATTATTAAATAAAACCCAATACATGCCAATTAGATTGTTTATAAAATTCTTTCACTTAAAACCACATAATATGTGTTAAAAGTCTATAGTTTCTTTTACAGAATCAACATATATAATAGGAATACGGCCATACTGAGAGAAGAATAATACTTGTATAATAACTATAATTGAAATTTTATTTATAGAAGGTTAGAATTAAGTAAGTCATTTAGCTAATTAAATAGTTATTAATGGCTATGCTTCTCCAAAATTTTCACAAGTGAATTTAATTAATTAGGTAGGTAGTTAGTGGGTTATAAGTATCTATTTCTAGAAAATTCCTTATTAGTTAGAGGGGATTGAACCTAGTTAAATAAAGAGCTAGGTTAATTAATATGTATTCGTTGGCTATACTTGAGGCCAATGTTTCCAAGCCTATATATGTAACGCCCCATCCTGCTCAGTTCAACAAGATGATTTATTGGTGCAGCGCCACTCGAATTTGGCTTTTCAGGAGACGTACTCGGAGTCCCGCTCGGCCGAGGCAGAATCCTCGTTCATGCGGGTGGCTTTGATAAACCTTTCTTTGCCTTACCTTAACACTTAATAAAATGGACGCTACATGTTAGTTCGCTATGCAATAACTTGATACATGCTAATAAAATAGACGAATCCACATAGATAAGTGAATAATTTCACTATGTATCATGCTATCTTAGAACATGGATTATAACTTGATAAAATAGATAGAAAACTTGTTCTAATGCTTAGACGTATACTAATATTGCTACTTAGACTTGTGTAAAGTAGAATTTCTTGATGTTGCCACTCAAATTATCTGACTTGTTGTCACAGACGCAAATTTTTATATTATTGCCAAACCTCATCACATATATTATAACACTATTTGGAGTATTTCGTTGAACGTGGTTCATTTAGATTAGACAGGAAAACTACCAAGTAGTCATTCTGATTCAAAGATGGAAGCATGGAAAGGTCATGGGACCGTTAGGTTGTCGAGGCAGTCCTTGGACTGCGAGCTACATAGAGATGGAAGTCTAAGATAAGCAAATGGCTCAAGTAGTATGGTAAAGTTGGAGTAAAGATTTATCATCAATGCAGGGTCACAGACAACTTATGCACAAGGTTTGGTTCTCGACCGATATATGGGACATAAGAATTGTGTCTGCCCGGGAGAACGGCGCTAGCTGAAGTCCTAGCACGGGGGCTAGCAGAAGTCCTAGCACAGGATGAGTCGGGACGTCCAGTAAGGCTAGTTATCGAACTGGAAAGACAATCGTCTCATCCAAAGTCTAAGATGGCTTGTGGTGCCAGTGACCCTCATATAGATTAAGTTGGTTTGCTAGCGATAATCCGTGAGCAGGTTATTTAGTTGTGGAAGGAATAGTACACTGCACAATACATATTTTTGAGCCTCACACATCTTTCGTTGAGAAACATTCGAGACACTTTGAGTTTACAAATATGTTCCTTTTTTCATTATATATATGTTAGAATATCGTTGATGTAACTTTTAGCAGGTAAGGACGTAAGGTAAGTGTTGGTAAATTGAACCCATATTCCTCATATATTTCGAGACACTTCCATGCCTGTAACACAAACATTTTCTTGTCATATGCCATGAAACTGATACTAAGGTAAGGTTATAAAAACAACATATTAATTGTGTGCACTCACTTAGATGAACGTACCGGTTTTATAGAGTGGGTGAGAGGCCTCCCCACCAGTTCATTTTTATGTATTGGCACCCCACCAGACCTCTACAGGTGGGGGAGTTCTCCTTGAGAGTGCTAAGGCGTTGGAGCCCATTCTGTTGCCTTGGAGCATTGTGGCCGGAGATGGAATTTTTTATATATGGGATATAGTATATGGAACATCATCCATTATATTCATCCTCAAGTTGTAAGTCGTATGCATGATCCACTATATTGAGAGAGAGAGAGAGAGAGAGAGAGAGAGAGAGAGAGAGAGAGCTTGAGCGATTGTATACTTGGCCTAGCACCATTTGTAACTCTATTTCGTTATCAATAAAGAGAATCGTTCTTTATATATTTGTATTGATTCAACTTTTAAGCTTGTTATCTCTGCCATGAAAACTCTGTAACTTAGTTTTCAATCGGTCGTTTAATGCTTATTGTGCGAGCGAAACTTAGGCTTGCACGACATCATGCCTGGAGTACGACTATCGATTCTACGAAATCAGGACGTAACAACATATACCCGCTAATTTGTTTATTAATTCATCAGAAATTTTTCTACAGAGAAATATATTTTAGCAAAATTAGCGAAAGAGAACAAAGTTTATGAAAATTTTAAGTAGAGAACAAAAATGCATGTGTTAAGTACGTTATCGATAAAATAAATACGTAAAGAACGAGAATGCATATAAAAAATACGTTTTAAAATAAAATTTTATTTTTTAACTATAGCCGCACCTACTAAATGCGTTTTCATGTTTTATAATTTTTTTCACAAAAGAAAAAAATATAGTTAAAAAATAAAACAAAAAAAATCAAATCGAAAAACGCACATAATATGTGCGATTTCAAATATATACTTTTTTTATAAAAAGAAGAACTCTGGAAAAAAGAAAAAAAAAGTTGAAAACGCACCTACTAGGTGCAAGCGGTTGAACTCGAAAAAAGAAAAAAAATTAAAAGAAAAGAAAATGTGAGAACGCATCAGGTGCGATTTGAAATTATTTTTTTCTTTGAAAACGCACTAAAAAAAGAACTTTGGAAAAAAGATGGTTTTATTAGTTTATTTGAAAATGCATCATATATGGTTTTCAAAACAAAAATTTATTAAAATTTGGAAACGCACATGGTATGTGCATTTTAGAATTTTTTGCATTATAGTCTCTTATAATTCATTATTTGCAACTTCAGTCAAAGTAGGAAATAAAATTATTTTATTTATCCTAATTTCTTTTATAAACTTCAATGAAATCAAAATAAATAAATAAAAGTTTTTTTTTCGATTTTTAATTTTTTTTAGACGAACAAAATTTAAAATAATTCATGATCACTTTTAAAACAAATAGCTCTTGTTACCCTTGAATCCTAAATCAAATTTGAATTTTGTTTTTCGAAAACAATTGGACTAAAACTCTAAAAATATTTAATATTAAATACAGAGAGTTGAATCATTTTGATAATATTGAAATTGGCCCGAATTATTAAATAAATCCAATATAGTCCGACTAGATTGTTTATAAAATTCTTTCACTTAAAACCACATAATATATGTTAAAAGTACATGGTTACTTTTATAGAATCAACAAATTTAATAGAAAATCGACCCTATTATGAGAAGGATAATAATTGTATAATAACTATAATTGAAATTTTATTTAGAGAAGGTTAGGATTAAGTAAGTCATTTAGCTAATTAAATAGTTATTAATGGCTACGCTTCTCTATATTTTTCACATGTGAATTTAATTAATTAGGTAGGTAGGTAATTAGTTTGTTATAACTATTTATTTCTAAAAAACATTCTAATTTAGTTAGAGAAGGACGAACCTAGTTAAATAAAGAGCTAGGTTAATTAACATATTTTCTTGGACTAAACTTGAGGCCCAAGTTTTCAACCCTATATGTACCCTTCAATTTGTTTATTTATTCATTCAAAAATTATCTCAGTCCAAATCCTATTCTTTGTAAACAAAAAAATTGTTTCCTAGTTGTGTTTGATAGAGCATCCAACCATTCCTTATGTCACATAAGATTTATGTGTCCATTGTCCAGTGTCAAAACATAAACTCTCATGTCTACCCGTGTCAAACTCGGGTCCGGTCCAAGAGTGTCATATCCACCATATTCTGTGCCCAGTTCATGACAATACCACAAATACAATCCTCTCTTGTATCCGACATAGGAACACAACAACCAAAACCATATGAACCAAATTTCAAACCCTGTGCCCCCGGTTCTGACCTCGAGGACACAAACACATCCTAAACCCTAACATCGACACTCGAAGCCTTATCCTGGCTGAGTTGCCTCCGTCGGATTCAACCAACTTGATCTCCGCTGTCATCCGAATCTCTGGCCGAACTAACTCTGAACTCCTTTTGCCAAGTCGCTCGAACCGATCTCGAGTACTAGTGTCGTCCAAATCTGGTTCACCATGTGCTCATGCGTCGGTCTCCAATACAGCCATTTATCTGGATCATGGAACTATGGGTCAAATACAACTAGATTCACACTAGCGAGACATGGGCTTTAAAGTGAAGGGATTTCAGGTATGCAAGATTTTGGAATATTAGTAAGAATGCGTCCTATATTCATCTGTTTGGTCTCTTATTGCCCTTGAAAATGATATCAAAATATTCCAAATTCAATTGACTCAGTGTTTAGTAGCAATATCAATTCTTTTTAGCTATCTTTCTATAGATCTCTATTATATTCAATAAAAAGTTGGTAATAAAACAATTTAAACTCTGTTATTTCTTGATCATGTCATATTTTCTTAAATTTTAAGGACGAAATTTTTGTAAGTAGGGTAGATTTATAATCCCTGAAATCTGAATCAAATTTGAAATCTTTTTTTTCAAAATATACCAAAAAGATTAAATCTCTAAAAATCTTTTAATAAAAAATATAGAGAGTTAATTATTTTAATAATATTGGAATTTACTCTAATTATAAAATGAAACCCAACACATGCCAACTAGATTGTTTATAAAATTCTTTTACTTAAAACCACATAATGTGTTAAAAGTCTATAGTTATTTTTTTAA
This sequence comes from Iris macrosiphon, assembly GCA_036927795.1. Classification (NCBI taxonomy): domain Eukaryota; kingdom Viridiplantae; phylum Streptophyta; class Magnoliopsida; order Asparagales; family Iridaceae; genus Iris; species Iris macrosiphon. The sequence goes on along the minus strand of JAYESA010000003.1, from coordinate 64,328,790 downwards.
TGGAATAAACATATTTAATAGGAAACTGGCCCTATAGATAGAAGAATAGTAATTTTATAATAATTGTTATTAAAATTTTATTTAGAGAAGATTAGTATTAAGTAAGTCCTTTAGCTAAATAAATAGTTATTAATGTCTAAGCTTCTCTACTTTTTTCACATGTGGATTTAACTAATTAGGTAGTCAGTTATTTGGTTCTAACTAACTATTTCTCAAAATTTTCTAATTAGTTAGAGGGGGGGATGAACCTAATTAAATAAAAAGGCTAGTTTAATTAACATGTATTCTTAGGCTAAACATGAGGTTGAAGTTTCCAAGCCTATATCTACCCCTCCCATTTGTTTATTAATTAATTCAAAAATATTCTTAGTCAAAACCCAAGTCTATATCTACCCCTCCCATTTATACTATTCATGTGTCTAATGTCCAATATCAAAAAATAAATTCTCGTGCCCAGCCGTGTTGACCTTGTGTATGGCCAAGGAGTGTCGTATCCACCACATTATGTGCCCAGTTCATTACAATAGCACAAATCCAGCCCTATCTTGTGTCCGACTTAGAAAGTTAACAACCAATACCACACAAACCAAATTTTCAACCATTTATCCCCGGGTCCGACACCGAGGAAACAGACACATCATAAACCTTAAATATCAACACTATAAGCCGCACCCTGGCCGAGTCGCCTCTGCAAGATTCAACCAGCTTGTGTTAGCCCAATGTTTAAATTTTATGTTTCAATATGGTTAATCGGTTAAGTTTAGCATTATGATAACCATGCAATCACTATAGTAACTTATACTTAAACTCTGCATTGTCCAAATATTTATTAATGTTATCATATTTGCTTATGTATGTTGTTTTGTTCGTCTAACATATACTTGCAGAAAGCAATAAGCAGGACCATTATGGACATATGCAACAAAAAAATGATGATGAGCCAAAGACGACGTTATACCAGAAGATTTCTCTGAACCGTCAATGACATCTCCGGAGCCTCGCGAAGCCCCCCAAAGTTATTCAGATTTCCAAATCTATTTATCTTTAGACAACTACCTTCAAAAAAAAATGTGTCTTCAAGTCTGCTTAATTTTTAGAGGATTGGAATCATCAAGTGCTCCTAATTTTATATCTTATTATGTATTTTCTATTTTATTTTATAGGACCATATGTACATCGGGTTCGCAGTTGGCACTGGGAGATCAAATCCCATGTTAAACAAAAACCTAAACCAACTCAAACCCAACCAAATCCTGGACCCAACATTCTAGAATTATGGTGACCGAACTCGCGTTGAACTCGCTCCTAGGACCCACTACTAGAATAAGCGGGATTAGCGACGTTTTTTAGCGAGGGCAACAGAAAATATCTCTAATATAATATAAATTAGCTACTCCATGTAAAAACGTCGCTAGACGTCGCTAATTGGCGACATTTAGCGACGTTTAGTGACTTTTATTTAGTTTTTAAAAGATTAGTCGCTATAAGTTCAATTAAGGTCGCTAAACATCGCTAATATGTTTCATTTAGCGACGTATTTAGCGACGTATATCTTTTAGACATTTAGCGACATCATTAGCGATGTTAAAGACGTCGCTAACTTAGCGACGTCATTATTGGCGTCGCTAAAACGTCACTAAATTTGTTTCATTTAGGGCTGATTCTCTTCCTATTTCCTTCGATCTCTCCCTCTCCCTCTCCCAAATTAGAAACCCCCCTCCGCCTCCTCCTTCCTCTGGCTCCCTTCCTCCCTCCGGCGACCCCCCTCCGACCGCATCCTCCCCCTCCGGCTCCAATCCTCCCTCCGGCGTCCCCTCCTTCCTCCCGGTGACCCCCCTCCAGCCGCGTCCTTCCCCCTCCGCTGTTAGCTCATCCTTCCTCCGGCTCTCCTTCTCCCTTCGGCGTCCTTCCTCCGGCTTCCCTCCTTGGTAAGCTCCTATCTCTCTGTCTCCTTTCTCTGTCTCTCTCTTTCTCTCTAATACGATACGACACGACACGACATGACACAACACAATAGGACAAGACATAACATGACATGACATGACACACACTAACCCTAACCCTAACTCGAACACACACACACGCACGCAGACACACACTAACCCTAACCCTAACCCTGCTTGTTGTGCATTGCTGCTGCAGTTGATTTTCTTGCTGCTGTAGTTGCTCCCCTTGTTGTTGCTGTGCATTCCCATGTTGTTGCTGCTCTTCACTGCAGTGCACAAGAGTGCACTGTGACTCCCTCTTGGCCTGCACAAGACTCCCATATCTCACACTCAATTCCTGGCCTGCCCAACACTCCAACACTGCAGTACACAACCTGTGCATACTATGCACTTATACACGAGGAAGATATCATTGGTGATGTAGGAAAACTAGGGTTTGGTGCAGTGACATTTTGATTGAGCACGAGTTTCTTCAAATCCTGGAGTTGTTCTCTGGTTATGAGAAATTTGGTAATATGTTGCAGTTTGGCAAGGGTTATGATAAAAAATTATTGTACTGGGGTTGTTTGATTTATTTGAGGAATGGGTTGAGCTACTTCAGTAGGGATCATACCAAATTATGGTAGATTTGGTGCCATTCTAGCTGGATTTATACCAAATTGTGGTATATTTGGTATGTTTTGAGGGGATTGAGGTGTTGCCATGGGTAGAGCATATGGTGGAAACTCAAACCCTCTTCTTGACATAGCTAATTCCTCTAACAACCTATCAATTTTTTTATGGTTCAAGTGATGAATTGTACCTTCCAACGCAAGTATCCTCCCATTTGCATCAGGTAGGTATTGATTCTTTGGAGAGATCCAGCTCTGGAGCTATGGTTACTCGAGTCGTGCTCTCTACTAGCTTCAAGAGCATGATCCAAAGGCTTTGTTACCAATTGATATCAAATTGATGGGTCCTCTTCCCATTTGGTCAGGAATTGGAGGAGAACAATCACACTTAGCCAAGAAAACTGAATAAATTATAAAGAAATAAAGAACTAAATTAGGAAAAAACTAGGGTTTTTATTCAAACCATATGTACACACACACACATACATAGGACATTGTGTATCAAGTTAGAGCAGTTCTTACCTTCTTCCAGAGAATTATACTGTATGTAATGATTTATAGGATACATACTGTTATTTTTGCAGAAGTATCTAGAAATGGATATGAATTACTATCTGCGTCATCGTTCGTGGATATACAACCGTCATCCTGATGATATGTGTGATGTGCATGATGAATTCATTGAGAGTGTACAACAGTTCCTGCAGTTCGCCAAGGCGTTCCCTCAGTACATGGACGGTACCAAAATTAAGTGTCCGTGTGTGAGATGTCGCAACTTAAAATATCATCCAAAAGTGGAAGTCATATATCATTTGTACTCGAAGGGCTTCACGCCGAATTACTATCAGTAGACCACGCATGGATAACTTGTGTCTCTAGCATCGGAGTCGGAGCCTTATGTGGAGCCGTATATGGATGTCCACGACCATGCTGCTTACGACGATTGGTGGGTGAACATGGTTTTTGATGCGACGGGACCTAGTTTCAATTCGAACAATTATGATGCAGCTGAGGAGGCACCGAATGCTGATGCTGCAAAGTTTATGGAGTTGCTGGAGAATACAAGGACTCCATTATATCCTGGTTGTGAGGATCATTCACCGTTGGTGGTGGTTACAAGATTATTGAACATCAAGTCCAATTTTAATATGTCGTAAGAATGCTATAATCGACTGACCGATTTGATTATAGAGATCTTGCCAGAGGGTACAAAGTTACCTAAAGACTTCTATCGATCTAAGAGGATGGTGAGATCGCTCTAGATGGAATACGAGAAAATTGATGCATGTCGTAACGGGTGCATGTTGTACTACAAAGACGACAAGGATAAAAATACGTGCAGATTCTGTGGTGCTGATCACTACAAGGCCACTGGTAGAGAAAAGCCTGTCGGTACAAGGAAGCCTACCGATTCGATGTACTACTTGCCTTGGACGCTGCGGTTGCAGCAGTTGTTTATGGTTAAGGAGACTACAGAAAATATGAGTTAGCACAGGCAAAAGTATATCGAAGGAGTATTGGATCATCCATCCGATGGAGAAGCATGGAAGCACTTTGATTAAGAGTATCCAAATTTTGCTTCGGATCCGCGTAATATCAGATGGGGCTCTCCTCTGACAGTTTTACCCCATTCGGACTTTTGGGCTCCCAGTATTCATGTTGGCCTGTGATCGTCACTCCATACAATCTATGGAGAATAAACGGTGGATTCCGGGTCTAAAGTTTCCAGACGGGTACGTGTCGAACTTAAAAAGATGCGTCGACCTCAAGGAGAACAAACTGGCGGGTATGAAGAGCCACGATTGTCACGTATTCATGGAGAGGTTAATTCTGATTGTATTTCAGAAATTCTTACCGCAGGTCATTTGGGATCCATTCACAGAGCTCAGCATATTCTTCAGAGATCTTTGTTCTACTAAGTTGTTCGTCGATCGTCTAGAAATGCAAGAGAATGACATTGCGGTAATATTATGTAAGCTCGATAAGGTGTTTCCTCTGGATTCTTCGACTCTATGGAGCATTTGTCAATGCATCTTTCCTATGAGGCACGTGTTGGTGGTCCTGTCGGTTATCGGTGGATGTACCCCTTCGAACGACATCTGAATCACCTAAAGAGAAAGGTGAAAAATAAGGCACGGGTTGAGGGCTCTATTTGTGAAGCTTATGTTCTCGAGGAGATTATAAACTTTTGCTCGACGTATTTCAAACCTCATGTTGCTACTAATAGAACGAAAGCTCCAAGAAATGACGACGGATATCAGGAATCTAATGATGCAATACTCAAAGTATTTAATGCGTCCGGAAAGCCTTCAGGGAAAATAAAGAAGAGATATTTGAATGACGACGAGCTAAGGGCTGCTCAGTTGTATATATTTCTCAATTGCGACAAGGATGAAGTGGAGAAGTTAGAGGGATAAGTAATTAATACATCCACGTTTACATCATCTCAATATAATAGTATAAGCTACTATTATGTTACTAATCAATAATTGCTTATTTTTTTCAGCACATATAATGATGAGTTGAGGTCGGTTAGACCCTATATAATAGACGAAGAAGTAGAACAAGAAATGAGATGCCATTTTCCTTCTTGGTTGAGCGCATATGTAAGGTGCTTGGTAATTACTTTTTATTTCTGCACTTGAAAAATAAATAACTTACTATCGCTACTTTGGTATTTAGGTCGATCGTCTAATAACACCCGAGACTGAATCTATTAGAACTCTAGCCAAGGGACCAATTACTGCCATTAAAATATGGCCAAGTTTTTGTGTGAATGGATTTAGGTTCAAGTCAACAAATGCTCCTATCAGAGACAGCTTTCTGGATCTTGATTCCACAAAAAATAGTTGTTTGTGTATCAAATCTTCGAACTACAAATATGTCGATCCATGCAATAATTTTTTTGATATCTTACGAGAGATTGTGGAGTTAACATATAATTATGGCACAGAACCTGCTAATATCATGCTATTCAAGTGTGAATAGTTCGATCCGATTCAAGATCAAGGCTGGAAAATTGATAAGCATGACCTTGTGGATATAAACTACAAGCATAAATATCAAGGCTACGAACCATTTGTCCTATCAAGTCAGGCTCAGCTCCTGTACTTCACAACTTATCCTAGACGGGGGACAACGAGGTCGGATTGGTGGGCAATATGCAAGACTAAAGCTAGAAATACCTTTAACATTGACGAAATAGCTTATCAGGAGGATGAGCTACCTCTTGTAACAAATATTGTAGATGTGGACTCAACGAAAGTTACTCATTACACGAGTAATAATGTAGAAGATATAGAATTATCCGAAGTGGAAGACGAAGATGAAGACGAAGTAGATGAAAGTGAAGACGAGGAGGGGGAAGAGGAAGAGGAGGACGAGGAAGGCGAACAAGATAAATTTTCTACAGATGATTGAAAATAAAATATTTTACCTGTAGAATGTAACTATATTTTGACAGTAGAATATACTATTTTGACGAATATATATATTATATTTTGACTGTAGAATGTACTATCCATTTAGAATTATGACACCACTGGTTATTTATTGTACAATTCTATGAATGCTGTGAGGTATGCATAATATTTTAATTGTAGAATATACTATATATTTGTGTATTTCTTTATTCATCATATGTTGTTATCAGGTATGACAGGACGACACGGAGGGTTCGGCAGATCCCGAGGTAGACAGAGTGCTCCTCCGGTAATGCCTATTATTGGTTCTGGATCGTTGTCGCCCAGTACTCCAGTATATCGATCAGTCACATCTCCGATTGTGACGATGTTACGTGGCATCACTCCTGGGATGAGTAGTTTCAGGCGTAATAGTACTCCCTCGTCCAGCGCTCCTCCTACAGATGGAACCATGGAGACAGATGAGCATGTAGAGAAGGTCATGCCGATGTTGTCCCAGCATCAACAAGATCCTCCATGCGCACCTCCGGAGGAGACGAGGACAGAGATTTGGGTCGATGGTACAAAGTAAGTCAATTAGATGGTTTAGCATCATATATATCATTTATTTCTTTATTCATCATATATTGAATTTTTTGATCTAAATAATTATCTCTGTATAGATATCGTCCATCGTCGGTTCAGAGACGCCTGGGCCTATTTCTGAGGAAAAACTATGGTGGCCCTTGGATCAACTACTCTGAAGCTCCGTAGGAGAGGAAGGCGTTCTGGTTTGCGCACTTCAAGGTAAAATTATATTATATAAATCCTCTAATTTATGCATATTATATAACTTATCCGTGATGCTCACTTACTAAATTATTTATTGTAGCAAACGTATTTCTATCCTCCGCACTGGGCCGAGTTGATCTAGCGGATATTTCCTGCCGTTACCGCCAAGCTTATCTGTGATGCTCTGGATGACCAAAAGTCTCGTGATCGTGCTGGAAAATTGATCCAAGGTTGGATCATGCCTGAGCAGTAGACATTGAAGAGGGCTAGATTCGATGATCCGAGCTACAAGGAAAGGTCTGAGAAGGCCAAGGCGGCTAGGCAGAATGCTGCAAAGTGGTGTGGTGGCTCGATTCTGATAACAGAATATTTCCGTCGTTCGGTATATTTTTTATTTAAGATATATTATTTTAATGTAAGTACGATAAAATGGTAGTAGAAAAAATATTTAATTTTAGTACTAAATAATATATTTTTAATAGGTACAGAGGGGTGAGTATGCAAACATGGTGACCGTCTTCTTGGCCACCCATCGCAAGGACGGAAATCTCATTGATGAGAGGACCTCGCAGACCTATATAAGTATTACTTTACTTTGTGTTAATTTTAATATAACTTAGGCAATTATCGAGTATCTAAACTTTTCTAGGCCGAGTATCTTAGGCTGCGTGAGCGGGCGACTACTAGTACACCTACAGCTGGAGAGGCTGGTACTTCCTCGCAGCCCGCTCCAGCTCCGTCAGCGGATGACCTATGGGTGACTGCCGTTGGTGGTCTCCAGAGGGGTACGTACTACAGTACGGGATCCTATAGCACCCTGGTTGCGACGCAGTCATCTAGGGCCTCCCCGACAAGTGCACATTCTCCACAGCCCTCGCAGTCGTCGGCCAGAGTCTAGGAGGCCGTTGACCGTCAGATTGCGTCTCTCCGTGATGAGTTGCTACGAAGGATGGAGGAGCAGCCCCGGTCCTAGCCGTAGGCGGACGATCCGACGCTCATCGCACGATTTGATATGCTCGACAGCAGCATCATGGAGCTCCGGGATTTGATAAATAATCTTAGAGCCTCGACAGAGCGCAACATGACGGAGCTGCAGGCATCATAGTTATCCATGGGTGAGAGGCTGAAGATGATGCATGATTCAATAGTTCATAGCAGTATGAGGCTGTTATCTACCATGGATTCTTACAACCACCAACTCGCAGAGTTGGAGCGGATACGTCCTCCTGATGCGCCTACATCGACACAGACTCCACCGACGTCACTGCCTTCTCCATCGACATCGGTGTCAATTTCACGGGAGCAGTATGATCTGTTCTTATCCTTCATGCGTGCCGGTGGTCATCCTCCTGCAGATCCGCAGTAGTATAGATATTTGCTAGATATTTGTATTCTTTGTATTCTTTACGACGATATTTGCTGTATTCTTTACGGCGATATTTGCTGGATGTTTTATTTTCTTCAAATTTTATTATACTATTCATATTAAATATATGTTAATTTACCGGTATTGAGTGTTCAACCCAAGGGGGTCGTGGAACCCAGAAAATTCAACGGAGGGTTGCTCCGGGTCTATTTGTATAGATTATGAATTAATAAACTGCAGGAATAATAGTTTGGAAACAATTCAGTATTTTTTTTTATTTTTTTACTGTACAATTAGCGATGTTTTTAGTGACGTTTAGCGACGTGTAGCGACGTTAATATACGTAGCTAATTACGTCGCTAAGTTGCGATGTTACTATACGTCGCTAAAAATGTCGTTGTATGTCACAACTTGCTGATATGGCAGTATTGCCAGGTCATTAAAGACGTCGCTGTAACGTCGCTAGATAAGGCGCTAATTAGTGACGTTAAGCGACAGATGAGCACGTCGCTAATCTAGCGACACATTTACGTCGCTAAAAAATGTCGGTATAGCAACGTTTAACGACGTTTTTGCTTTCAGCGACTAGCTGAAAGGTGACTTCTGTAAAACTTTGCTAATTACGTCGCTAAAAGTAATTAGCGACGTTTATTGGTCATTTAGCGACATTTTTTTACATCGCTAATTTGACTTTTTCTGGTAGTGATCCAGTATTTTTAGTTTCTTGAAAAGACTCATTCAACCCCTGGACTAGGAACTCAATGTTCAAATTTAACTCAACGTTCAAATTTATGAATACTGGAGGACCAAACTCAGCCTGAACTCGGTCCCCCTACTAGACTATAAAAAGCTAAGAGTTTCATTCATTTTCAATCAATCCATTCACTTTTATATTCTCTATTCTGGAGCTACAGACATTCCTATTTCCAAGACAACTCGTTTAGCCTTCTGGTGTCAATTGTGATGTCAGTTAGAAGTCTATTCGAGTTGTAAAGCTCGAGTTTAAATTTTATTGAAGTCAGCAAGCTCTTCGGATCAAAAGCTTTTTGTTGTAAGAAGTCGCGAGTCTTTCGGATCAAAGCTCATATTTTAAGAAGTTGGAGTGGCCTTCGGATCAAAAGTGTGTGTGTACCATATTTCATAAATAGTAAATCAACACCGAGTAAGAGTTCTCGGGACTGGATTAGTCCTCCACGAGAGAAACTGGTATAAAATCTCGGTGTCAGTGTATTGCGATTTCTTACTCAGCATTATCTTTTTATATTTGCTATATTCAATATCTGCTATCATTAATTTATTAGTTGGTTACAACCTTCAATTTTTAGTTGGTAAATATTATCACAAACTCTATTCACCCCCTCAAGAGTTGCCTTAACGTCCTTCAGTTTGATCTCCACCAACGCCTGGATCTCTAGCCGAATTGCTCTAAGCTTCTCTTTCTTTCTTTGTGTTTGCCTTAAGGTAAATATTATCACAAACTCTATTCACCCTGAGCTCATGTGCAGGTCTCCACCTCCATAGAATCCTCAATATAATCCTCTGGTGATACTCTCTCTCTGAAGCCGCTGACTGCTCTTCTCTAGGTGAGTCACTCACTTCTCTTTCTTTCTTTAAATTTTCTCTCTCTTAAAACTCTGAGAAATAGCTAAAGTATTGAATTAAAGGCAATGGAAATAATTGGAAAATGTGAGAATTGGTTTGGGCTAGCTTATAGTTGGATTGATCGAAAAAATTCAGAGTAAGTAATTAAATCTTTTAGCCCTCGTGGTTTTTATAAAATTCTATTAATTAGTTTGTGTTTAGGAGAATTAATATTAGGCTTCCATAGTAAAAGAATTGTGAATATATTTTATAAGAGGAATATTATGATTTAAATAGGTTCCACTGGCGCTTAGTATATTCTAAATGATTTATTATAAATGGACTTATAATGTAAAAATAATCAATAAATAAAAATAGGAGTTTTGCCTAATTCTAATAATAAAGTGTTTGGCCAAGAAGACTCAAGGGATTGTTCTTATGGATTTTATAACCCAAAATAGGTATTCTAAGAAAATATATATAGGATGATATTGAAATCTGGTATTTTAATAGGTTTGGAAATAGTCACAACTTCAACAAATGGGACAAGAGGCAAATAATCCTTGCTCTCAATACATTATAAATGATGCATTTAGTTTCTTATCTAGTTCTGAGTCATATTAAGACACAATCCAGACATGAAGAAATACTTGACTCTGCATTATTTATCTTGACTCTGCATCAAATGATATCAAATTATGAATCTTGTTGATATTGATTTCTGATTCATGGAAAATATCAAGTAGATATGTGGTCAAACCATAAGAGTATAAAATCATAGCCTGACATACATTGCGCGTATGTTCAAGCCGGACCAATCCAAACCTTAGTCCGCCACATATCGAAAAAGATATTTTAATACACGTAGATGCTAGGATATCTTGTACATATTTATAGCTTATTTCTTATTATTTCTAGTATTGTGGGTTTTATTTAATTACAACATTCAATGTTGTATTATCTGGTACATTTACTACATTTTTATTGATTATTTAGTATTGTGCGATATTTTTTTATGGATGTACTTTATTCCAATCTTGACTGGATAGTTGACTATTAGATGATGACATGGAGAAGGCATTGGATCGGTTGATAAAATTTGGAGAACCTAGAAGATTACGATAGATTATTTAATAGATTGATGTATATTTGTGGTTATTAACCAAATTTTTCTCTAGAGATCTCGTATGTATGATGTACTAAAAATGATAGTGGACTGTAATTATCGTGTGTGTGTGTGTAACTGGATATTAATCTTACTAGTAGTTCACTGTAATTGAGAAGATTGATAATTGTGAGCATTTGGTGACTATTGTGGTCTAGACATCGTACTATCGTCGATGTTGTAGTGTAGACTGGATGCGCTCATATACTTATGTTCGATCAACTAGGCACGGGCTGTAACATCTCCCTATTGAAACAAAACAATATAGTTATAAAGTTTTAGGCTCAATTTGTAGGAAGGGTAAAAAAGTGGAAGAAAGAAAAAAATAATAGAAATATACGGTCGGGTATAGTAGGCAAAATTACCGCAAGCCAAAGCGACATGGTCAGAATTATCAAAACAAAAAACAAATGCGACATAGAACCTCTATGCGGTCGAGTAAGATATGTGGCATGTAGCATAGACCTCCTATGCGGCTCAAGTAACCCATGCAGCCGAGTAAGCCATGCGGCATGATGGGTCATGCGGCTTGGCCACCTATGTGGCAGGGTTATTCGTGCGGCCGGATTGACCATGCGATTGGGCTACCCATACGACAGTGAGAAGTTGGCGCATAGACGAATCCATGTGTCCAACCGTGCATATGTGCATCTGTGTTCAAGAATTCTACTTCGTCTTCTCTGGCGAGCTTACCATTAATCGACGGCTGAACATCGTCGAGAAGCAGGGAGGGGGTAGTCTCGATAGTGCAGCCCTACCCGTTGGCCTTGGCCTTGGCCTTGCCCTTGGAGGCCTTCTTGGCAACAGCGGAGGAGAATGATGCTTTGGGAGCCATGACAGCAAAGTGAAAGAAGAAAGACTTAAGGGTTTGTAAAGAACCTCTCTCTCTCTCCTCCACCCCCTTTGTATAGGCTCATATATACGGCTATGGATAATAATGGTGGCTGTTCGAATCTCGATCTGCCTCGATCCACGTAACAGCAAAAAATGATGGCTCGTTAGCTTGGACACTTTATCTTCAGACGGTGCGAATCCTAATAGATCCACTCAGAGACCAAAGGAAATCCTTATTTAATGATCGGACAACCTGTCAGAGATAATTATGCGACAATATGGCTATGTGGCATGTCACCCCTATGCGGCCAAAAGTGCTCGCCCATGCTTCTTTTTTAAAGTATTCCAAACTTTACATTTTAGAAACTTTGAAGGAGGTCTTGTAAGCATAAAAATTTATGCAGGCCACATAAAGGTCATGCCCCTCCCATCAAAAATAAAACCAAGCCGCATAGAATCCATATGCAGCCTGAAACAACCAAGTCGCAGAGAAACTACAAGCGGCCTGATCAACCAAAGATCTAGAAGCCGCATAGTATACTCTATGCGGCATGAACAACCACAGACCAGGGAGGCTGAATAAAACCCCCCTGACACAACATTTGATGACTGTCAGACTCTGACACATCACTCATCATACTGAGACGCTTCAGGATTTAAGACGACTGCTCAGAAAAAGATAGAAAGTCATATTACATATTGATGGCCTCGACAGATGTGCCATACCACGTGCCCATCCCTATGCAACTACATGCCCATGCGGCCTCGTCATCATGCGGCCAGAGTGTCCATCCGACCAAGGCCAAATGATAGCTTGCAAGCTGCTATATGCCCATGCGACCTCGTTAGCATGCGGCTAGAGTGTCCATTGTAAAACCCCTATTACAAAAAAAAATCGTATTTATTATTATTTTTATTAATTAATAATTTAATTATAGTAATTATGTGCTAATTAGGAAAAATAGATTTATATTAATTTTTATTTTAGGTGTTGGGGCACTTAGAGGATTTATGGGACCATCATAAATTTTTTGAAAATTATTTCATGTAGGAGACCCCTTGAGTAGTTGCTAGCTTAATAGTGTGCATTAATGTAATTCTAGATTTTTTCTATGAGTATATATGTATATATAAATATATATATGTACATATATATTTATAAAAGGAAAAGAAAATAAGAGAAAAGAAAAGAAGAAAAACTATTAAATCAATCTATTAACTAATACTATTAACTATTATTATTAAACTACTAAACAAACTACTACCTAACCATTCCAAGCAAACTACCAAAGCCACCCGCCCTTGCTGTGAACTAGCAACCGTGAGCACAACCATGTAAGCCAGACCCCCCCTTTAGCAATTCCACACTTAAGCAAACCAAACACACAGCAACCCGAGCAAAAGCAAACCCTTATCCCCACGAGCCCGACCCACTTCTCTCATCTCCCTTTCATATATATATATATATATATATATATATATATATATATATATATATATATATATTTTATTTCAATAAAACCATAACCTAAATCATCAAATCCCCTCCTCTTCCCATCTAGACCTAGAGAGCACAGCCACCGCAGCCGAAGAACTCCGCCAGGCCGTCCAAACAGATCCCGACGACCGCGACCCCGCGCACTGCAGATTCCCACAGCGAGGTACCTGTATTTCGGAGTTGTTTCCCGTCGACTCGCTCAACCAAAAGCCTCCCCGTCTTCACCGGTATGCTCACCCCTTAACCCTCTTCCATATCTGTATGATAGTAGACCTCGAACAACGTGTAACCCTAGGCAAAAACAGCGCCAAAGTTGGCACAAACAGATCGAATTCTGGGATCGCAGAAAACTGCGGTGACCACCCATGTTGCCGAGTTCGTATCTCCCACCACAGAGATCCGAATTCGATAATTCTTTTTGGTATGCGTAGACCACTTGACCTAGTTTAATTTCTGTTAAATAACCCTAGATTATTAACTGCTGTGGATAGAATTAAATTCGTCACAAAACTCCGTAAACCTATTTTTTCCATATTTCCAAAAGTTGTGAATCGTAGCCCGCTCCGCCAAATGGGACCGTCCCGCCATGTACCAAGTGTACCAAAGGGTGCACGCAGCATAACCGGACATGTAAAAATTTGCAAAAACTGATTCGGACGCATGTGCGCGCCGGAATCAGCCCGTATCCGCGGACACACCCCGTGTCACAATTTTTGTTGAAGTCGCACGCATTTTGTGCACGCTTGTCAGATTGCGACGAAACTTGCACCACTAGACTCGTGATAATGCGCTGGTCCTGTGACCCAATTTTCACGTAATTCTGAGATAGTTGACCAAGTCCCCAATTGGTGGGCCCCACAGTTGACTTTTTGGACAAAATTGTGTCCGGCTCATCGAAATCCATATTTGGATATACCGTTGGGTTCGTATTGACATCTAGAGTTTGTTTGACCTATAATTTGTACCATTTAGAGACTGTTATCCTTGGCACGCTTTTTGGTGCAAAGTGGGCCACACGTGGACCCCACTCTTATCCAAAATTACCGTTTTGCTCCTGTGTCCAAATTGGACGAAAGGGAAGTACTTTTTAGCTATTTTGCTTATTCTGAGAACGTTGGTGATGTTTATTTCAGTATCCGGAGACGTTTATTCTGAGGCCGTAGCTTCTGACTCTTGGTGTTGACATCGGGACACTACATTTTGTAGCTTTATTGCCAGGCAAGATACCTTGCCAAATTGTTACAGTACTTTTGCATGATATTTATATTTCTGTATATTTATTGCATTCTGTATATTTCTTTCATGTGTAGTTTTCTTTCAGTCATTACTATATATTAGATATATTGACACACACATGGCACTTAATATCATGAGAGGACAATCATTAGGCGTATGGGCTTTTAACCACTCTGGTAAACCGTAGTATATAGTTCGCACTACGGGCGTGTGTCGCGCTGGTCGCTACCCCAGAGGTATGTCGATTTCTGTAGAGTCGCGCTGGTCGCTACCCCAGAGGTATGTCGATTTCTGATATCCATTGACGGGTGTGTGAGTTGTGAGGCTTAGATCGAGTAGACTACCCTTGCCCATACGTCAAAAAGTTGTCCTCATTGCATTCATATAGATTGTCTTGTACAGCGTACTTATTTATTTTCAAATATTATGCATGTTTACTGTATTCAAATTGGCTCGCTTTTCTGTATCTTGTTATGTCCCTCTGAGGACCTGGTCCTTTGCCAGGTATAGACGATCAGGAGTATCCGCAGGAGTACGGGCCTGGACCTGACGCATTCCTTTCTATCGAGGAGGTCTTACCTTCTGAGCATCGTTGATTTTCTAGTGATGGATTCTTTTAGCTGATGCACTTCTGTCTTCACATTATTTTATATTGGAGAATTTATACTCCTCTCTCATTTTAGTTTTGGATATAGTCTTTGGTAGTGGATTTGTCTCCACCCGACTATTATTTTGGATATTTCAGACTCCTTATTCTAGATTAGTATTTCTTTCCTATGACTTGTTGTGTGGATGAGATTGTAAGCCCTTGATTTTTCAAAAATATTAAATTGGGATTTTCCACAATTTTCTGGAATTTTCTGTAATTAAAATCAAGATTTTAATTTTTAAATGATTTTTAATTGATAATAAATAATATTAAAATATTATGGAAATAATATTTTTGGGTGTAAAATAAAAAACTGGACTTAGGGTAATTTTTTTGGATTTATTGGGCCTCAGACCTATTTTTAAATGCCTAAAAACTATTTACCTATTTATTAATTATTTAATTATTATTATTATGATTATGATTATTATTATTATTACTATTATTTTCTTTTTATTCTTCCAGCCCAGCAGCCCGGCCCGGCCCATTGGGCCCGAGTCCGGCCCAGCCCCCTCGCGGGTCGGGTCGGATCCGCCAGACCCGACCCGAGACCCGCTACCCGCATCCCTGACCACGTCCCCCCCCCCCCCCCCCCCGTTCCGCGTCTCGCGGCGGAGCCGCCGCCTCCGGCCCGCTCCGCCCGCGCCTCACCCCACGACCTCCGCAGCTCCGCCATCTCCGCCATCCCCTCTGCCTTGCCCGGCTCGCCCAGCCTATTTAACCCCCCCGTTCCCCTGGCCGTCGAACCCCCCGCCTTCGCCAGCCCCGACCCCGACCACCTCGCCGCCCGCCTTCGCCAGCCCCGCCTCCCTGGTGTGAGATTTCGCGGAAGCTGATTCGGGTGTGCGTGCACACCGGAATCAACGCGTATCCGCGGACATCGTCCCGTATCCGACTTTCTGCAACTCGTCCTAACTTCTTGTACACTCGTCGGATCGAGACGAAACTTGCGCCATCGGACTCGTAGCGATACGCTGGTCCTGTGGGTCAAGTTTGGTTCAATTTTGAGAACGTTGACGAAATCGCGTGTCGTGGGCTCCATAGGCCCCACTCGACGGGCAATTTTGTGATCGGCTCATCGGAATCCAATTCTGGAAGTTCCGTTGGGTTTGTATCATCGTTCCTGACCTGTTGACACTAAGTTTGGTAAATTTGGAGACCATTGACCCAGACACGTTTTTTGGTGCAAAGCGGGCCCACCGGCGGACCCCGTTTTGACCCGAAACTGCCGTTTCTGCCCTTGTCTCCAAATTGGACCCAAGGACAGGCGTTTCTAGCTATTTGATATTTTCTGAGCATGATGGTAATGTTTATTTCAGCATCCGGAGTCATTTTTGGAATTTCCCCGAGATACAAACCATATTTGGGTCCAAACAACAGGCAAGTACCTGCACTTCAAGTTAATCTTTATATTGTGATAATTAATTCCCTGCTTTACTAGTACCATTGATGATTACACGTAGTGCTAGAACACTGGATTTTATGTCTTGGATACTGTATTTCATGTCTTGCTTTTCATGTCGGGTGGGAGAATACTAGAAGGCATGTAATTTACCCTTCCCCCTATCGTGTTTAATAGCTGTTGGTGCGCGATTGTACCCTCAGTCGGATCTCGATTATTCATGTTTAATAGCCGTCTATGACGGCCGAATTAGCCTTATAAACCCCTACATGCCAACTATGTATTCTAAAATAAACAAGTTCACACAGATAGCTTCTGGTCTTGTTATAGTTCTTGCTGACTGTTGTAGTTTCATTTCCTGTCTTATTTATCCCTGTTTTCTCATATTCCTGTTTATAGCATTAACTCTGAGATACTGTTGTTTCTTTTATACATATTCTCAATATGATACTCAATCTAATCGTCATAAATATTTAGTTTAATCTTGTTGTGCATTGTGTACTTTGCTCCTTTCCTGACTGGATCCGTTGTTTTAGGCGATGATGAGGACCTTGCCCCTACCTATTATGGCCACTATGAGTTAGCAGGTGACCCATATGAGGAGCCAGTTCCCCCCAGGAGGATACTTCTACAGAGTAGTTAGCAGTAGCTACTTATTTATTTCCTTTCAGCATATACTCGGGTTTGTCCCCGATCTATCTTCTGGCTTTGTATTAACTATGGATCTGTTGTCACAACTTGTTTTATAAAAGTTAGCATTCCTATTTCCTGTTATTTTCCTTGTCTATTTATTATGGATGAGATAGATTTAAAATTACTTGGGAGTAAGACCTATACAGCGTACTACCGCCGACACTGCAGCGTAGGCTGGACGTGCCCACGTACTCGTGCCCGAATATCCGGGTGCGGGTCGTGACACATTTTTTGTGGTGGCCCATGCAGGTCAACGACTAAATTGTTCGGTTTCAACTCAGGGACCAAACAGGCCTGCAATAAAGCTAGGATAAATTTATAGCATCTTATCCACTTGCTTGAATCATTTTTGATATCTGTATCGTATTCGAACTAATTTGAACTTGCATCTTGCCTTGATTCCTGTGCGCCTCTTATTGGTTATTTTGGATACAGGGAAATGGACCCACAAGCCAGCAACGAGGCTCATGCAGAAACACCACAAACCGTTGTGGTTACCCAAGAAGACGATGTGATACCAGTCGGTGAAGGCCAATCATCACAAGGCAGTCAAGCAAATCAGCCTGCCTCAATAATCCATCAAGATGGCGTTCCACCCTCGACGCAGCCTATTCCACCGATGCCTTCCTTCCCACTGGGACCGCCTATGGACGAACAGCAGATGTTTCGCATGTTCTACATAATGATGCAAGCCTATCAGAAGGTTCAACAAGAAACTCAGCAAAACCAAGCGAAGAACTTCATCGACAGAATCAGCTCGGAGTCACGGAAGCTAAGCAGTTCAAATGCAATTACCTTCGGTGAGGACGTTCTTACTGCAGCGCGACCTGTGGAGTGCACCACAAGGATCGAGTCCAGCTGGAAGCGGCCGTATGCGTCAGCACCAGACCAAGCACAACAGGAAAAAGCTGCAAAGCGACCACAGATGAATCCAACTCAAGGACAGAACCAACAAGCTCCCACTTGTGGCTATTATCGAAAACAAGGTCATATTTGGCAGGATTGTAGAAAGAGGCTAGGTGCCTGTCTATATTGTGGATCAGCAACACATCAAATAAAGGACTGTCCTGCTGCTCAAAGACGCACAACTGCACAAAAGTTCCAGTTCAGGCCAGGCCCCAGCAGCGCAGCAGAGGGCACCACCTCCAGAATACGGACAAGCTTATGCGATGACCATGGAGAACGTGCAGACTCTTAGAGTAACTAATTCGCGTAAGTGATTTTTTTTTTTTTGCTGTCGTTTCTAGTATTGTTTAGCTCGTGCCTACTGGTTCGTGACCTCAGCCCAACCTAGTAATTTTGAACTTGCTAATAACCTGGTATATTTTTGTATCTGATAACTGTAGAGTTTGTAGAATCTTTTGTTATTGTGCTTATTGTAGGTTGTTTTGTGAACTTAAATAATTTGTACCTCCTTTCATCATCATCTAGCACACTTAATTTTGATGTACTTGACTTATGCTGTTATTCTATAGCCTAGTTTTGCAAGCTTATCTTTTATCAAGCTTGTTCATGACATATGTATTAGTGGGTCAACACACTAATACAATTGTCTATTCAGAATCAGTGTAATACGGTCTGATCAACCCTAGTGCATTTTGATTCGTCCTTCGCACTACTTTACGTGGATTGAGACATAGTTGACTAGTATACTTGCCCCTAGATATTTTCGAGCATATCGTATCGATTACATAATTGTATTAATACGAGCATGTGAATAGGAATTACCAAGATATGATTCAATCCACAACTACGTGACAATTCCTATTTGAATTCTTTAAACGCCTTGATCCCGATATTTCTATTCTATCACCTCACCCTTGAACTCTTTATTATTGATCTTCGTCTTCCCTTATTTCGGAAAGACGAAATCTCGTGCTTGGTATAAGTCTGATGCACAGAGAATACTAGATAGGCCGATCACATATTTGAGGATTATTTTTTCGAAATTAAGGACATATCATATGTGATATGATCGGCATTGAAATTCCGAGGATTGAATGACATGAGTAAACACATTAAGGAGTATTTTCTTAAGATATATAGCCTTTTGTGATGGCTGGATAAATCCTAAGTTGGGTAGCAGTGCATTGTCAACTCGAGATAAATTTCTTTGTGACCGAGTAAGATTAGATTGAGAGAGGTTCAAGCCATCCTAATTTTAAAAATTTAGAGGAGTGATTTAGATGATTAGTGAATTGATATCGAGGACCCAATATTTATACCTTAGGTACATGATTTAAATTTTGAATAATGAAGGAAAAATCATCAAATTGAATCTAAAGGATATATAATTCAGACTTGAACTTTGGTGGACTATATTTAATTTTGATGATTGGAATTAAGAATTAAAATTGATGGTTGGACTACCTAGTTGGAATATTGAGAATGTAAATAGAATTTAAAAGCTGAAGCATACAATATGAATACTAGTGGACTAGAATCACTTCTAGAGGAAATTACGATAGTTAAAATCGTGAGGCAAATTTATAAGCGTATGCAATTTTCGAAGATGTTATATGGACTTAATTAAAAATCTGCCTGTGGGTAATTTGAGAAAGTAAGAAGTGATAACCATAGGTTGAATTTTGATTGGAACAGTAGTCATCTTAACCATGAGGTGATTGCAGTGGATAGGATAGGGATTCTAATTATAGCAAGGAGATTGCGATTGAGGTACATGAAAGGATTAACAGATTATGGCTAAATTTTAAATTTCGAGGACGAAATTTTTATAAGTTGGATAGATTGTAAGCCCTTGATTTTTCAAAAATATTAAATTGAGATTTTCCACAATTTTATGGAATTTTCTGGGAATTTTTTGTAATTAAAATCAAGGTTTTAATTTTTAAATAATTTTTAATTGATAATAAATAATATTAAAATATTATGAAAATAATATTTTTGGGTGTAAAATAAAAAACTGGACTTAGGATAATTTTTCTGGATTTATTGGGCCTCAGACCTATTTTTAAATGCCTAAAAACTATTTACCTATTTATTAATTATTTAATTATTATTATTATGATTATTATTATTATTATTATTACTATTATTTTCTTTTTATTCTTCCAGCCCAGCAGCCCGGCCCGGCCCATTGGGCCCGAGCCCGGCCCAGCCCCCTCGCGGGTCGGGTCGGATCCGCCAGACCCGACCCGAGACCCGCTACCCGCATCCCTGACCACGTCCCCCCCCGTTCCGCGTCTCCCGGCGGAGCCGCCGCCTCCGGCCCGCTCCGCCCGCGCCTCACCCCACGACCTCCGCAGCTCCGCCATCTCCGCCATCCCCTCTGCCTTGCCCGGCTCGCCCCGCCTATTTAACCCCCCCGTTCCCCTGGCCGTCGAACCCCCCGCCTTCGCCAGCTCCGACCCCGACCACCTCGCCGCCCGCCTTCGCCAGCCCCGACCCCGACCATCTCGCAGCCCGCCTTTGCCAGCCCCGCCTCCCTGCGCCACCACCGCCTCCGCCTCGCCGCCCCGTCGACGAAGCCGCAGCAACAGCAGCGGCTAGGTCAGCGCCGCCGCGCCGCCTCCACCTCCTCGCCGCGCCGCCGCCTCGCCGCGCCGTCCCCGGCCCCCTCCGCCTCAGCCCGGCCGCCCAGCGCCGCCCCTCGCCGGAATCCCCAAACCCTAACCCTATTTCAGTCGGACACGGCGGTGGACACAGGACACTGTGTCCTGTGTCGTGTCGGACACGTTTCAAACCCTATTTTTCGACCCAGTTCAGGTGCGTGTATCTTCTTACTCGTAGCTCCGTTTTCAATTCTGCAAATTGCGTTGCGAAGCCTGTATGACCCTCTCGGTGCCCGAATAAACCGCTCGGGGCATCGCGTCCTGTGGTGATCGCACACCGCGATCCAAAAAAGGAAAAACTAGACCCTGTTTCACCCCAGAACTGAGTACGCCCCGCCAAACGGGACGACTTGGTCGCGTGCGGTCTTCACAGATACGTGCGCGTCGTCGATACGGACGTGTGAGATTTCGCGGAAGCTGATTCGGGTGTGCATGCACACCGGAATCAACGCGTATCCGCGGACATCGTCCCGTATCCGACTTTCTGCAACTCGCCCTAACTTCTTGTACACTCGTCGGATTGAGACAAAACATGTGCCATCGGACTCGTAGCGATACGCTGGTCCTGTGGGTCAAGTTTGGTTCGATTCTGAGAACGTTGACGAAATTGCGTGTCGTGGGCCCCACAGGCCCCGCTCGATGGGCGATTTTGTGATCGGCTCATCGGAATCCATCTGGAAGTTTCATTGGGTTCATATCATCGTTCCTGACCTGTTGACACTAAGTTTGGTGAATTTGGAGACCATTGACCCGGACACATTTTTCGGTGCAAAGCGGGCCCACCAGCGGACCCCGTTTTGACCCGAAACTGCCGTTTCTGCCCTTGTCTCCAAATTGGACCCAAGGACAGGCATTTCTAGCTATTTGATATTTTCTGAGCATGATGGTAATGTTTATTTCAGCATCCAGAGTCATTTTTGGAATTTCCCCGAGATACAAACCATATTTGGGTCCAAACAACAGGCAAGTACCTGCACTTCAAGTTAATCTTTATATTATGATAATTAATTTCCTGCTTTACTAGTACCATTGATGATTACACGTAGTGCTAGAACACTGGATTTCATGTCTTGGATACTGTATTTTATGTCTTGCTTTTCATGTCGGGTGGGAGAATACTAGAAGGCATGTAGTTTACCCTTCCCCCTATCGTGTTTAATAGCTGTTGGTGCGCGACTGTACCCTCAGCCGGATCTCGATTATTCATGTTTAATAGCCGTCTATGACGGCCGGATTAGCCTTATAAACCCCTACATGCCAGCTATGTATTCTAAAATAAATAAGTTCACACATATAGCTTCTGGTCTTGTTATAGTTCTTGCTGACTGTTGTAGTTTCATTTCCTGTCTTATTTATCCCTGTTTTCTCATATTCCTGTTTATAGCATTAACTCTGAGATACTGTTATTTCTTTTATACATATTCTCAATATGATACTCAATCTAATTGTCATAAATATTTAGTTTAATCTTGTTGTGCATTGTGTACTTTGCTCCTTTCCTGACTGGATCCGTTGTTTTAGGCGATGATGAGGACCTTGCCCCTACCTATTATGGCCACTATGAGTTAGCAGGTGACCCATATGAGGAGCCAGCTCCCCCCAGGAGGATACTTCTGCAGAGTAGTTAGCAGTAGCTACTTATTTATTTCCTTTCAGCATATACTCGGGTTTGTCCCCGATCTATCTTCTGGCTTTGTATTAACTATGGATCTGTTGTCACAACTTATTTTATAAAAGTTAGCATTCCTATTTCCTATTATTTTCCTTGTCTATTTATTGTGGATGAGATAGATTTAAAATTACTTGGGAGTAAGACCTAGACAGCGTACTACCGCCGACACTGCGGCGTAGGCTGGACGTGCCCACATACTCGTGCCCGAATATCCGGGTGCGGGTCGTGACAGAGATTAGCATATCTGTGACTTGTGACGTTATATATACCACATGTGAGTTTATATTCATATTATAGCGTACGTATTGGTTATGGTTTCCATATATTGGAGTTGCCATATCCATGCGGCTGGCATGCTTACGTGTCTTAGTCCTACGTATTTTTAGGACTGGGGCATGACATCCATCCAACCAAGACCAAATAAGAGCACACATACGACTTTGACTCTATGTGTCCTTGTCCTCATAAAGCCAAAATGTCCTTCATACCAAGGACGAACGAGAGCACATATACGGCCAAGACGACTATACGACCAAGAAGTTATGCGGCCTTCAAACTTGCAAGATCTTTTTTTGTTGCAACCAAAGAGATCCTCACGCAATTAGTGCAGACCACATGTCCAGCTGACCAGGTCACACATATAATGGGTCAATAACGACCACACCCCCTTCACCGAGATTGTATCAACCGTATATCCCTACCAAGGCTATATGATAGCACGCTCATAGTTTATGGTCCAGTTACAACTATATTCTGTTGAAGGAGCCCCCATGGGGCCACTAAACAGAGGCATATGCGACATATATAGCCTATCAACCTGATGGCTATAAATAGCAAGGGTAGCTTATCTCACAGGGAGGCGAGCAATAGACACGAAAGAGAGAACAGAAAAGAGCTTCCTCACTCCCATATTGGACCGTCAACGGAGTAAAAGAGTCACTACATCACTCGATCTCCATCATCATGCCCCAGAATCAAAAATTATACTTAGATTGTCTGTCTAGGAGCTTTTTGTACTATGCCCCTGTATGCTCCATTGGAGTAGATGGTCTCCACTACGAAGGGTCCCTCCCACTTGGCTTAAAACTTTCTTGTTGACCTGTGGGTCATGACCATCGGTCTTCTCACTGTTAAGACGAGGTCGTCGATCTGAAATATCATTTCCTTCACTTTTTTGTTGAAGGCTCCAGAAATTCGTGCTTGATATAGCTCAATATGATGTTGAGCCAAGTGGAGTCTTTCATCAAGTGCCTCTAACTCTCTAGACATCGACGATGGTTGTCTTCGACGGTTAACTGGTTGGAGAGAGCTACCCAGAGAGAAGAAAGCACTTCTTCGCTTCCTTAAGACCAATGAGAATGGTGTGCTGCCAGTTGAGTTTTGGACCGTTGTATGGTAGGCCCATAAACATTCACCGAGCTTCTCGTTCCAGTCGTGCTTGTTGGATGAAACAAACTTTTTAAGTAGCTTAATTATCGTTTTATCGAAAGAAAGTGTGACTCACAAAATGGGACCATTGTCATGAATGATCCTGTGAGGCAAACCGAAGCGATAGATGACATGATATTTTATGAAACTAATCATATTGGATGTTTTTACTTCTGCGAGTGGAACAACTTTTGTCCATTTGGAGAAGTAATATGTGATAGCCAGGATGAAGCGGTGCCCCTTAGACGAAGGTGGACTGATCATTCCGATGATGTCCATACCCCAAGCTTCAAATGCCCAGGATGCCACGATCAGGTATAAAAACTCCGAGGGTTGGTAGATGAAGTCGGCATGGATTGGACACATCTTGCACTTCCATGCATAGTCTACGCAATCTGCTACCATCGTTGGCCAGTAGTAGCCCATACGTCGGAGACGACCTTGTAGCTTAGTATTGGGTTGGTGTGCACCGCAAACACCGTCGTGAGCTTCACGGAGTTCTTGTTTAGCTTTTGCATCCTATAGGCATCGTAGCAGGAGCCTGTCGTATGAACGACGGTACAACAGCTTAGTGGTTGTGTCATAGTAGAACCAGAGGGAGCATCTTCGGACGAGAGTGGCCTCATTTGGGTCATCTGGAAGGATTTTGTAGAAGACATAGTCTATAAACGGGAGCCTCCAATCTTTGATATTGAAGTATATTTCCATAGAGTGGCTTAGACACAACCATAAGTTGTTCTACGAGCAGACTAGTTCTTACCCGACACCGTGACCAATTGATGGGTCTTAATCGGGACTACCAAGGAAGCTGCGAGACCGACGAGAACGTCACCCTCGATGTTTTGTAGCTGCGATAGATATTCCATGAAGAACCCTGTAAAAGTGGAAATTATGTCAATTGTCGCTTGATGGTAGGGGCGTAAGTCCTCATGCAGGACTTCATACTCACCATGGACCTGACTGACTATCAATTTGGAATCACCATAGGCTTCTAGATAATCTACTTCTAACTGTTTAGCCAGCTAGAGCCCAATAATAAGGGCGTTGTATTCTGCCACATTATTAAAACATGGCTCTGTGAGTGAGTAAGCACGTTTGATGACCAAGTCATCAGGAGAAATCAATACTACCCCCACTCCAGAGATGGTATTGCCTTTGGGCCATGTTCTTGAAGCACCGTCGAAGAACATTCACCATACGGCCTCTCTTGTCGTCGTGTTAGATTACAAAACTTCGTCTAAAATCTCATCGTAAAGCTTAGAGGTTTCCGGTACCTGATGAGCTACCAGAAAGTCAGTCAATGCTTAGTCCTTGATCGCCTTCTGGGTGACAAATACCATATTATAGGGTAACAGTAGTATTTCTCAGGTGGCTAGATGAGATTTAAGTACCCCTGGCTTAGTCATGAGGACTCTGAGGGGGTTAACCTGTGAAATTACGTAGATTGTTTGCCCGGTCAAATAATGATGGGTCTTTTAGACAACGAAGAGCAGGGCGAGGCACTCCTTCTCGATAGGCTTGTATCTATATTTTGTATCGTTCATTATCCTATTGAGGTAATAGATGGGCTGCTCATGACCTTCGTCACTCTTCTAGGCTAATAAAGCACCGAGAGAGTAATCTATTGCTCGCACATAGAGTAGGAAGGGCTTTCCTGTGAACTTCCTCACCCAAAATAGGTATTTTGTGTATATTTTATATTATTATATTTATTATATATGTTGAATTTATTTAGAATATGCTCTTAGTTAATTAGAAAATAAATTTCTTGATATATTTACTTATATAAATATTCATTTAGAATTATTTTAGGTTATTTTAGATTTTTGGAGATTTTTCTAGAATTTTTGGTAATTAAAACTTAGAAAACATAAATTTCTAGGACTTCTATGATTTACTATATGACCATACTTGCATGTCGTTCCTACAAAATATTTATTTTAGTTTAAAATATTTAATTATATTTTTTTGTAATTTATTTAGAATTTTAAGAAATTTATTTAGATTTTAAAATTATTTAGGATTTATTTGGATATATATAGTGTTAATATTAGATAGATACTAATTTAGTGTTAATAGATATTAATAAAATTTTATAAATTATTTGTATTATCTTTAATTATATTTAAGATTATAAATTATTGAGATAAATTCAAACTCTATTTTAAATTAATTCAAATCATGAACCTACTAGGAAATCAACTTCATGCATATCCTATCCTTATTTAAATTCATCATAATCCTATCCAAATTAACCAATCCTATTCGTATTTAATTAAGTAGTGTCCACCATTATAAATACCTCATCCTTCATATTTTTCTTTCCCAAATTCCTCTCTTTTTTCGTCCAAAAAATAGTCAAAATTCGTCATAAATTCAGCCTTATTTTCTACTAGTTATGACGAATTAAAAAGATGATATCTTCTAGCTCCGGACTCCAAACACGCTCCAGTTTTTTTTGTTAGAATGATAATGAAGTTAGCTTTCTGATAATATAAATTGTTTTTCTAAATTATTAGTATTAAATTCTGGAAAATTCGTAGAGCACAGCATGTCCGAAAATAGAAGTATTTTGATGTTTTCACGATTCTGGGAGACCAGGAATCAGAATCATGAACCGTTTAAAGTTTCGGAAAGCTAATGTTAAGATCATCGACATACATTTTTCCCAGAATTTATTTCGAAGTATTTCATACTGTTAATTCTATAGAACTTCTAGGTTAGAATTTAACCATCGGTGCACAATACAAAATTTGTATGTGCCATAATTCCCAAACGAATTTGAATTCAAATGAGCCGTAAATTCTAGTATGTTTTTTATGCTGAAATCTATAGGAAATCATGCATGAAAGTCGAGTTTGTATCGGTTGACTTTTTGGTCAATAGATCGCCTCGATTTGTGTGCCATGAGTCTCGAGTTGATAAAATTTAGTTTCTTTGGACAAAATTTAGGAATTAATATAAAAATCAGAATAATAAGATTAAAAAAGGATTTTAGAGTAATTATTCCAGAATTAAATAAATTAAAATAAATTAATGGTTATATTATTATATAGTCATATGAATATATATGTAAGTAAATGTTAATTGATAATTATGACTAAATATTCAGACTGTATGACCCTAGGACATCGTGGACTATCCCATACTTATCTTGACCATGTTGACCCTAAGAACTTATGAATTTGTCTGCCTTGCGTACACTAACGTACTGGCATAGACACCTGTCAGTTGACTGACTGATTTCGTACAGTACTTGAAGATGCGACACCCGCGTAATTTAATGCATAATTAATCGTGTTAGATGACTAGTGTTACCCCTAGTATACCCCCTGATTCCAGTATAAATATGGTTGAGTATGTGCTAGTGTAATGACTAATGATTCTATTATATTATATTTATGTGTACATAGGATATTGGATTGTTCTGCGCAATTTCTGGAGCAGGTTATTGGTACATTGCAGCTTCCTTGCCAGGCAAGTATACCTTGCCATTGTACTGTTATTTTTATTCCATATGTTGCATGCATCTTTATTTTCTATCTTTTTATATATTTTAACTGTTATATAAAATGCGCGCGACGTGTCGTCTCGGTATATTTTTATTTATGTATTTGTATTGACCTTGTTTATGAGACTACCCCATCATCATGTAGCATCTTTAGGTTCATCGGCCATGACACAGTTGTTACACGAGTTGTGAGTCTCATATAGATCACGGACTGGCGTGCAGGGTTGGCCTCTTGTACGTGTGGGTCGTGCGTTAGGAATAACTGCTGTTAGAAACTTTGTATGCTAGTAGACTGGACAGTTATTAGAGGTATTATCGTATCATGGATGTGACATGCTTAGAGCATGGGGTGGGGAGAACAACAAGTAAGACGTGTGGGCTCCGTTGCACTTTCCTTGTGTAACCCGTACGCTCCGCCGGAGATGCGCGGTCATGATGACCCCTATATATACTACTTGGCGGGCCTCCGGTGTTCGAAAGACGCCGTGCCTTTGTAGGCCCCTGGATCTCCAAGAGAACTATGCCAATCCTATTTTAGCCAGATAGCCCACGCGTTGGGAAAGTTGTTCTTAACTGCATTCACTTTAGACGGTTAGGCGACCCCTTTGGATATTTATTTCAGTACTTTATTGGCATGTGTTTAAGTATCTTGTTATGTCCCTCTGAGGACCTGGTCCGCTGCCAGGTGTATCTTTTCTTGAGTATTTGCAGGAGCGCAGATTTGGATGGTTACATGTGATCCGAGGATGTCTTCTCTTCGAGCCATGATTGATAGCGGGTACTTATATTGTTTGAGTGAGTTGTACTTATATTGTATTTACTTTTCCCATTTGAGTTGGTAGTGGATTTATTTCCATCCAACTATCATCCTTAGATACTTCTTATTGAGATCTAGTTTCATAGATACTGTTTATTTATCTCTATATAATTTTGGTGGATGAGATTTAGATTTTACCCTGTGACTTGTATTACAGTTATACCACTTGTGGATTTGATATTCATATTACAGCGTACGTGTGGATTTGGTTTCCATATATTGGAGTTGCCATATCCATGCGGCTGGCATGCTTACGTGTCCTAGTCCTACATATTTTGGGACTGGGGCATGACATGTTTTTGTGGTGGCCCATGCAGGTCAAGAGCATATTGTCTCGGTTATATTACTGTACCGAACAAGCCTGCACATAGGACTAGAGTATAGGATCTCATCTACAATTGACTATGATTCACCTTCCTCCTCTATGATCTATTCGAACAATTGTATCCTGCATGATTCCTGTACTTCCCTAATAAGTTCCTTGAGTATATATGGCCTTCTGCTAGAATATAGGAACCCCTGTTATTAGGATGATAATTAGAGTAGCACACCTATTAAGAATACAACGAGAATATAGATACACCACTAAGTTTAGAATATCTAGTGAACCCTAGAATTTCTTATCTTTAGAATTGATTTACCATTACCCCCTGATGTATTATGAAGACTTGAGAGTAGTATAGACACTACTAGAGTTAGTTAGAAGTTTTACCATAATGTTTGACCCTAGTATTGAGGAACCCATGGAGAACCAATATTGAACATTAGGACTGAACCTAACCCTCATAATTGGATAGTATTAGAGAACTATAAAACTTATGTCATTGCCTTGTTACTGGTAGACAGCACCCTAGTAAGCCTAGAGGAATGTAATCAACCCTTTCCCTTGATCATACCCCGAACATGGCAACTAGCATGCCACCCCCTTAGAGAACCATGATGCTATCTAGAGGCCTCTATTTTTGATTTCATAACTTGTCCCCCTTCAACCTTAGCGTTCGCTAATTGTGTGACGACTAAATTATGATTCTTCTTTCTTCATCATTTAACTCGTGCCACATAACTCGTATGATTGAAGGCCAAGTAATCTTATTCTATGTTAGGACATGTAGTTTGCTAGGGTATAGCTTGGTAATTTAAACTTTGAATTTTGTGCGTGATAGTTGGAATTTGATAGTTTGCGTAGTTCCCTTAGGTTGTGACCTAATGATTACCCCTTAGCTTTAAATCATAAAATTTGTACCCATAGCTCGATACGAGTTAAATCTCTTTCCCCTTAACGGCTAGTAACTCTTCTATCCCTACGATTGACACCTGTTCTATGAGCACTTGACCCTTACCTATATAATGCAATAGGAGACCCTAATAAGAGTTTCTGTTCTATGTACATGTGCAAAGTTATTTTTGTAGGTATCCTTAAGGCAATACAATAGTAGTTAAATTATTTTAAGTTGGATAGTATACCTCACCACCTAGTATCACGTAGTCCCTGTGATCCATTGATGAAGTGTAACTGAATGATATTAATTGTATGCTAGCAGAGACGACAATGTTTATTCAGACGATAGAATTTAGAGGTCCATGTCCCTATTGGTCGACTAGCGACTTAGACAAGGAATTAGTATGACAACTGTAGAGATTGTGTAGTCTTTCATTATTATTGCTTATTTTGCTTTTGTTTTTATGAATTTGAATTGTTATAAACCTTCTTTCATCATAATCTAGCGTATTCATATTTGCTGTACTACCTTGACTTATGCTGCTATTATAGCCTAGTTTTTGCAAGCTTATTCTTTATCGAGCTTATTCATGACATACGTATTATTGGGGGCCCACAATAATATATTTCAGAATCAGTGTATTAGGGTCTAGCTAACCTTAGTACGCTTGGTTCGCCCTTCGCATAACTACTTTACGTGAATTGAGATATGTAGTGATTAGTAGACGAATATACTTACCCTCTAGATACGACAAAGCATATCATATCAAGTACATAACTGCACCGATGTGAGCATGCGAATAGGAAATTACCAAATTAAGATTTCAATCCACAACTGTCTTGACAATTCCTATTTAAATTCTTTAAACGCTTTGATTCTCATACTTCCATTCTATTACCCCTCCTTGAACTCTTTTTCGTTGCTTTCCGTCTTCCCTTGTTTCGGAAAGACGAAATCTCTTGCTTGGATATAAGTGATACACGGATAGTACAAGATATACCCCATAGGCCAATCACATTATTTGGTGACTATCTTTCATAATTGATTAAGGGCATATCACATATGATATTGTTGGTGTTAAAGTTTTGAGGATTGAATGACATAAGAAAATAAATTGAGGAATATTTTTCTTAAGTGTAAGAGCCTTATGTGATAGATGGGTAAATTCTAAGTTGGGTAGAAATTGCAGTATTAAACTTGAGGAGAATTCTTTTAGATTGTAATCAAGTAGGATTAGATTGAGAGATTAAGTCCTTTTAATGTGGAGAATTTTAACAGAGGGATTAAGATAATGAGGATTTAATGAATTTTAAAAATCTTGATATTGAGGACCCAATATTTATACTTTGAGCACATGATTTAAATTTTGAATATTGAAGGATGAATCATCGATTTAATTTTGAGGATAAATATAGAATTTTAGACTTGAACAATTGGTTAATTAGATTTAAATTTTACAATTTGATGATTTGAATTAAAATTTCAATTTTGATTGTTGGGTCACCTATTTGAAATATTGAGGATGTAAATTGAGTTTAAATATTTGAATAGTACAAAATTCTTAAGTTAAGAATAGGAATAAGATTTGATTAGAATTGTTTATTGTTCAAAGTCTAGAGGAGATTATGATAGTTGGAAATTATGATATAAATTTTGATGTGGGATGTCATATAGACTTGAGTCAGATTTGGATGTTGATTATTTAAAAATCGAGAAGAGATTACGACATGTTAAATTTTGATTTAAATAGTGGTTATATTAATTTTGAAGTGATCGCGATAGATTCGAATGGATTTTGTTATTTAAATTTTTGGAAGAGATTGCGATTGACATATCTTATGTACGAATGTGAAGGATTTAACAAATTATGTCTTATTTTAATTTCGAGGACGAAATTATTTTAAGTTGGGTAGATTGTAAACTCCCTCACCAAAAATAGATATTTTGTGTATATTTTATATTATTATATTTATTATATATGTTGAATTTATTTAGAATATGCTCTTAGTTAATTAGAAAATAAATTTCTTGATATATTTACTTATATAAATATTCATTTAGAATTATTTTAGGTTATTTTAGATTTTTGGAGATTTTTCTAGAATTTTTGGTAATTAAAACTTAGAAAACATAAATTTCTAGGACTTCTATGATTTACTATACGACCATACTTGCATGTCGTTCCTACAAAATATTTATTTTAGTTTAAAATATTTAATTATATTTTTTTGTAATTTATTTAGAATTTTAAGAAATTTATTTAGATTTTAAAATTATTTAGGATTTATTTGGATATATATAGTCTTAATATTAGATAGATACTAATTTAGTGTTAATAGATATTAATAAGATTTTATAAATTATTTGTATTATCTTTAATTATATTTAAGATTATAAATTATTGAGATAAATTCAAACTCTATTTAAAATTAATTCAAATCCTGAACCTACTAGGAAATCAACTTCATGCATATCCTATCCTTATTTAAATTCATCATAATCCTATCCAAATTAACCAATCCTATTCGTATTTAATTAAGTAGTGTCCACCATTATAAATACCTCATCCTTCATATTTTTCTTTCCCAAATTCCTCTCTTTTTTCGTCCAAAAAATAGTCAAAATTCGTCATAAATTCAGCCTCATTTTCTACTAGTTATGACGAATTAAAAAGACGATATCTCCTAGCTCCGGACTCCAAACATGCTCCAGTTTTTTTTGTTAGAAAGATAATGAGGTTAGCTTTCTGATAATATAAATTGTTTTTCCAAATTATTAGTATTAAATTCTGGAAAATTCGTAGAGCACAGCATGTCCAAAAATAGACGTGTTTTGATGTTTTCACGATTCCGGGAGAACCAGGAATCAGAATCACGAACCGTTTAAAGTTTCGGAAAGCTAATGTTGAGATCATCGACATATATTTTTCCCAGAATTTATTTCGAAGTATTTCATACTGTTAATTCTGTAGAACTTCTAGGTTAGAATTTAACCATCGGTGCACAATACAAAATTTGTATGTGCCATAATTCCCAAACAAATTTGAATTCAGACGAGCCGTAAATTCCAGTATATTTTTTATGCTGAAATCTACAAGAAATCATACATGAAAGTCGAGTTTATATCGGTTGACTTTTTGGTCAATAGATCGCCTCGATTTGTGTGCCATGAGTCTCGAGTTGATAAAATTCAGTTTCTTTGGACAAAATTTAGGAATTAACATAAAAATTAGAATAATAAGATTAAAATAGGATTTTAGAGTAATTATTCCAGAATTAAATAAATTAAAATAAATTAATGGTTATATTATTATATAGTTATATGAATATATATGTAAGTAAATGTTAATTGATAATTATGACTAAATATTCAGACTGTATGACCCTAGGACATCGTGGACTATCCCATACTTATCTTGACCATGTTGACCCTAAGAACTTATGAATTTGTCTGCCTTGCGTACACTAACGTACTGGCATAGACACCTGTCAGTTGACTGACTGATTTCGTACAGTACTTGAAGACGCGACACCCGCGTAATTCAATGCATAATTGACCGTGTTAGATGACTAGTGTTACCCCTAGTATACCTCCTGATTCCAGTGTAAATGTGGTTGAGTATGTGCTAGTGTAATGACTAATGATTCTATTATATTATATTTATGTGTACATAGGATATTGGATTGTTCTGTGCGATTTCTGGAGCAGGTTATTGGTACATTGCAGCTTCCTTGCCAGGCAAGTATACCTTGCCATTGTACTGTTATTTTTATTCCATATGTTGCATGCATCTTTATTTTCTATCTTTTCATATATTTTAACTGTTATATAAAATGCGCGCGACGTGTCGTCGCGGTATATTTTTATTTATGTATTTGCATTGACCTTGTTTATGAGACTACTCCATCATCATGTAGCATCTTTAGGTTCATCGGCCGTGACACAGTTGTTACACGAGTTGTGAGTCTCATATAGATCACGGACTGGCGTGCAGGGTTGGCCTCTTGTACGTGTGGGCCGTACGTTAGGAATAACTGCTGTTAAAAACTTTGCATGCTAGTAGACTGGGCAGTTATTAGAGGTATTATCGTGTCATGGATGTGACATGCTTAGAGCATGGGGTGGGGAGAACCAGTAAGACGTGTGGGCTCCGTTGCACTTTCCTTGTGTAACCCGTACGCTCCGCCGGAGATGCGCGGTCATGATGACCCCTATATATACTACTTGGCGGGCCTCCGGTGTTCGAAAGACGCCGTGCCTTTGTAGGCCCCTGGATCTCCAAGAGAACTATGCCAATCCCATTTTAGCCAGATAGCCCACGCGTTGGAAAAGTTGTTCTTAACTGCATTCACTTTAGACGGTTAGGCGACCCCTTTGGATATTTATTTCAGTACTTTATTGGCATGTATTTAAGTATCTTGTTATGTCCCTCTGAGGACCTGGTCCGCTGCCAGGTGTATCTTTTCTTGAGTATTTGCAGGAGCGCAGATTTGGATGGTTACATGTGATCCGAGGATGTCTTCTCTTCGAGCCATGATTGATAGCGGGTACTTATATTGTTTGAGTGAGTTGTACTTATATTGTATTTACTTTTTTCCATTTGAGTTGGTAGTGGATTTGTTTCCATCCAACTATCATCCTTAGATACTTCTTATTGAGATCTAGTTTCATAGATACTGTTTATTTATCTCTATATGATTTTGGTAGATGAGATTTATATTTTACCCTGTGACTTGTATTACAGTTATACCACTTGTGGATTTAATATATTCATATTATAGCGTACGTGTGGATTTGGTTTCCATATATTGGAGTTGCCATATCCATGCGGCTGGCATGCTTACGTGTCCTAGTCCTACGTATTTTGGGACTGGGGCGTGACATTTCCCATGATCGTAGCTACCAAAACTGGAGACTTTGTGAGGTTGTTCTTGATGTCGTCAAAGGCTCATTGACATTCTTTGGTCCAAACGAAGGAGACTCCCTTCTTCATCAGCTGAGTAAATGGTTGACATCGCCCAGAGAGGTTGGATATGAATCACCTGATATAGGCTAAACTTTCTTGCAGACCGCGAAGCTCTCGAAGGTTTTTTGGAGGGTGCATATCAAGGATTGCCTTGGTCCTCACAGGGTCAATGTGAATACCTTTCAAAGTTATGATAAAGCCCAAGAATTTATCGCTGGAGACTCCCAGGAAGACTTGGTTAGGTTCATCTTGAGTTGATATGCTCGTATTAGGTCGAATACGGTCCTCAGATCATGGAGATGGTCTTTCTGGAGACGGCTCTTGACAGCAATATCATCAACATAATACTCGACTGTCTTGCGTAGGTGTTTGCGAAAGATGATAACAATAGCTCACTGGTATGTCGCACATGTATCCTTTAAACCGAAGGGCACACCACTGTATAACAGTATATTCCTATCGGTGTTCGGAATAATCTATGCTTCTCGTGATCTAGAAATATCTTCATCTGATTCTAGCCCGAGAATCCATCCATGAAGGGCATACACTCGAAACCACAAGTATTATCAATCATCACATCCATGATTGGAAGGGGGGACTCATCCTTTGGGCAAGCAGCATTTAAATCGTAAAAGTCTATGCAGACTCAGATTTTACAAATTTTTTATGACCGGAACAATATTAGCTACCTAGTTCAGATGTTGCTCTTCGCAAATGAAGCCACTTGCTATCAATTTATTTACTTCAGACTCAATCGCGTCCATAATGTCTGGGCGGAACTGCCTTTTGCTGTTGCTTGATTGGCTTAGCGTCCGACAGAATATTGAGCCTATCCATCACGATTTGAGGATCCAAGCCCGACATATCTTTATAGCTCCATACAAA
Organism: Iris macrosiphon; assembly: GCA_036927795.1. Classification (NCBI taxonomy): domain Eukaryota; kingdom Viridiplantae; phylum Streptophyta; class Magnoliopsida; order Asparagales; family Iridaceae; genus Iris; species Iris macrosiphon. Next base: position 64,293,545 of record JAYESA010000003.1, on the reverse strand, counting down.
AATATCGATATATTCCCTTACCAGCAGGACAAGGGATTCACGCTCTTTTGTGGAGAGATTTTTGCTGATAAAGATGGGTTTAGGAGTAGAGTCATCGCCTAGATCAACTTGTACCACCTCATCTTCAGTGAGAGGTTCTCGCAGCTCAAACCATAATTCCCATTTTGCTTTAAGTTTTTGAGCCCATGGTTCTATTTTGAAGAGCTCGATCGGGTGTTCGTCATCCTCTTCTGGGTCAGTTGACGCCATATTGATAGACAACGTTCGTCTGAGCATATCTCCAATGCTAGTGTCAGAGTCCCAAGCGGATGATTGCGAAGAGTGAGATTGCAATTCGTCCTCTTCTTCTGAATCTTAAGGAGTTGTAAGAGATGTAAGGTACCCCAAACCATGATCGGTTCATTATTATTACTTCTCGGGCTTACCTTTGGGAGAAAAGTGATGCAATGGCAAATATCACCATGTTCCATAGTTTAGGCCTTGGTCACTTTTCAAGTCATATCCCATCTTCTGGAAGATGCGCTTGGTTTGGGTACTTTAACGGTAAAGTTGCATTTTGCCGCTTTTCGGTTCTGGTTCTTCTGAAAAGAAGTCCCGATGACCTTCGCTTTTTTCGAAGATAATGGGTGTGTCGCCTCTTTTATTTGCTGGGATTTTGAAGCATGGATCATGGCTAGGGAGGATTTGTTCTACTGTGTGAACCGTAGTTACCTATGTGTGCACGTGTAGACCCAAACCATATTCTAACGAATATATGGCATTTTAGTGGGCAATAATAGAGTAACTCAATGATATCCCTTTATTGAGAAACACTACCAGAATAATTAAAATTAGCGACGCCTGAAAATGCCGCTAAATGGGCTAAAATATTGCTAAAATAAATTAGCGACGTACATAGCAACGTTTTAAGGAAGTCGCAGTTAAGCTAATCGCTAACAGGAAATACGTCGCACAACATCGCTATAGCGATGTTTTCTACCGACGTACTTGCGTCGCTAATGTTTTTCTTAGCGACATTTAACGACTCAACGTCGATAATTTAGTGACGTATTTTGTATCGCTAAACGTCGCTAAATTAGCGACGTATTCAGCGACGTATTCAATGATGTATTTAGCGATGTAATCAACGACGTATAATAACGTTGCTAAATATAGTTAAATGTTGCTAAATTTTCAGTAAAAATTAAAAAAAATGTTAAAAATTATCAATCTTCCCGCAGTTTATGAATCTCTAATTATAAATAGACCCGGAGCAACCCTCCATTGAATTCTCTTGGTTTACCGACCCCTTCAGTGGAACACTCAACACCGGTAAATTAACATACATTTAATATGAATAAAAAGTATGACAGTCACACAATATACACAAATATTATAGACAGACCCGGAGCAACCCTCCATTGAATTTTTTGCATACAAAATAACAAAAAAGTATATAAAATATCACAGTCACATAATACACACAAAATAAAAGTATCACAGTCACACAAAAAGCATAATATAAAAGTATCACTGTCACACAATAACCACAATAAAAGTATATAAAATATTACAGTTTCAATCTCGAGGATATCCAATACGTTGGGGCACATACCAGTCCCTCAAATACTTCGTATAAACAACGTCTATGTGATCAATCTCCGCTATAGGTGCTGGGTGACTGGAACTCCCCCTCTGAGCTGGTGCCTGTCCAATAGTAGGAGGTACAACTTCCTCCTTAACAACCGCTTCCAATTTAATAGCAGGTGGTATCTCTTCCTCCTTAATATTCACTTCCTCCTTAATAGTAGGAGGCATCACTTTCTCCTTAACCGTATGAGGTGTCTCTCTCAAGCGACGTGCACGTGCTTGGGTCATGGGTGCCATCTGGTAAGATAGATGAAAACAAAGAATATAATTGATAACAGATATAAATATATTGTCTAATATTAAATATTGTGTAAATTTTAGCGATGTGAATGATCCTTCCATCTAAAGAGGTTTCGAAGTTGAGTATAGTTAGTTTCAGCTGCATCATGTTCTATACTGTGATATTCTACGTTCTTTATGGCACATATAAAGAATCAGTTATTACTATTATATGTTATAAAGTTTTCCATTGTTTGATACTTAACTCTCCATGAACTTATAACCTTTTGTTTCAATACCATTTAGCATATTTTTATGTGATTGCTTGGGCCAATCTTATGTTAACTCTCTATTAGAACTAGTACTCAATTATACATGAAAGTAGAGTCCTATGTTCAGGTTGTTTTGGTTATGTGGATCCTTAATATCTTTTGGTAAGGTGAGTGTAGAGTCTTGTGTTTAGGTTGTTGTATGATCATGGGGGTAACGTTAGATGTGCAGTACTTGGTAGTAGCCAGGTTCATGTGTGCAAGAAGTGCACATTAGTGCATTGTGATCAGGATACAAGAGTGTAGGAGTGTCCAGTGTGTCTGTGTGTGTGTTTGCAAGTGCTGTGAGTGTATGCAAGTGAGGGGTGAGAATGTGACAGGGGTAAGGTTGATTAGTTATTGTTGTGGTGCTTGTTGTGGCAATGTGACAGTGTATGCAAGTGAGGGGTGAGAATGTGAGAATGTGTGTATGTTTTCTAATGGTAGAGTAGAAATAGCTCTCAACTAAGCATAATGGAAGAAAAGGTTTAAAATAATTAACCTAAAACTTTGGAACGAAAGATCAATTATTGTTGTAATATATAGGCTTGAAAACTTTAAGAAGATTGACATGAAAACAAACTGACATTATTTTGGCTAATTCTGTCAAAATTTTTGCAAATATCAAAAAGTTTCAGCAAAATTTGGCCTCATTGAGAAGGTTCAACTACTTTGAGAAGTTCTGAACCAAGACAACCCGAATGATGCCAAAAACTTAAAGAATTATAAGACATCGTTTACTTATCAACAACATCCAGCAGTTTTTGATACATTCTGCTCAAATTTGACCCGATATGACTACTACATCCTGATATTTTGGCTATTTAAAGATCCATAAAATTTCAAGTAAAACATAAACCATATGGCCTTTGACATTTCTAGATACATCCGTAATCTCCTCATCTCTTCAATAGATTATAAATTAAAAAAAAAGAAGTACCAGAATAACCTTATTCATTAAATGATCAATTTAGCTTGGGTATAAAACTTAATTGGTGGTTTGTCATGGTTTGTCAATTTCCACAATTAATTCCTATGCCATACAGCCATTAGGGGTGGACACACCATAGTCTGAGGGGGTTTGCCTCTCCCTTGAGTTTTTGGTTTGTTCTAACAATCTTTATATGCCATATTCTTTAGTTAATTTTCTTTTCAATCCAACAACAAAATGGCGGCCTATTGGTAAATTAATGAAGTTATAAGAGGTCATGAAATCAATACCCGTAATCACTAACCATATTATGATCGGTTTATAATTATGTTCTTTATTTTTTATAAATTTTATAAAGGATATGATGCCAGGCGCTAGTAAGGCTTGCTACTTATATCTTGGAAGATACAGGTTCGAGTCACAAAAATAATATTTCCATATTATATGTTGGTAAGGCTTTGTATATCTCAACTCTTTCCAAATCATGCGTGAGCAAGAGAGCCTTGTGGACCTAGAAGGCCCTTTATTTTTTTTATAAATTTATATACTATCGCCTTAAAGTTTAGAAGTACTACAATGAGTTGATATTTATGTTTTTTTTTCGTTGAGAAATTCACTATAATGTTGCCTCAAAAATGGCAAAAGCGTCTGAATCATGCCCAAAAAAATGGACACAGCAACCATCTCAACATAATTGGAATACACTCTTTCATCTATAAACCTAAAAGAAAACTCCCACTTGAATTCGTTGACAATAGACAATAAGTGCATAAAAAAGACCCCAACGCCTTGATTTCTTTTATATTCCTTGTACATATGAAGCCTACATGCCAAATTGGTCATCGTTCAAGGTCCTTAGTTAATCATCTAAACCTATCATTTATATAGCATAATGTAGAAGAAGGTACCCTAGTTTGTTATTGACTCAAAATAGGGCACCAATGGTCAATCTTGAGTTAATTGTACAATTTCTTCAACGACAAATAGAACTTTAAGGAAAAAAACTAAAACACTACTAAAATCATCCAAGTCCTTACTGATGTAAAGATGACTGAGTAGCTGGATCATGTAAAAAGGACCAATTTGTCTACGTCTAAATATTAAATATAGGAAATGTGCTCCAAAAACCAATCGCTAAACGTCGCTAAATGTCGCCAAACTGCGACTTATAGTGACGTTATTCTTTGGAGTCGCTGATATCTTTAATATTAGCGATGTATTACTTTGATGTCGCTAAAAAATGTCGCTAATCCCGCAATTTTTAGTAGTAAAAATAGCGTATCTTTTCTGAGGGAATTACATCATCGTAAGAAGGCGCATCAGTGGACGCCACGACGTACTCTTCCAATTCATCTCCTTCGGTGACCATTAGTGAAGCTGACGGTGATAGAGCTTTCCTGCAAAGTTTGACTACCAGAGGTTCTGGAGTTTTTACCGCGGGAGGATCTTTGTTCAATGGATGTCCCTGTCTCCGGAGTTTGACTACCAAAGGCTCAGGAGTCTTTCCACGAAGCTTGACTATGAGAGGAGCAAATATGTGGGTAGGACATCTTTTAAGATAGAATTTTAGAGGTTCGTCTTGAGCCGAACTAACCTCTGCTTTGTCGTCAACGTTATTGCCTCCCTCATCTATGTGGATCTATTTACGAGTTCGAATAATAGACTTTAACACCTTCAAAAGGGTCAATGTCTACAAACTCCGTCTTGACGATTCCATTGTTGTTAACATACTTCAAGCACTGATGAAGAGTTGATGGCACGATCATATACTCATGTATCCAAGGGCGTCCCAGCAGAACATTTTAGGAAACCTCCATATCGATGACGTAGCAAGTCACCTCTGTTCACAAGTCGCCTATTTGACACTTCAAGCGAATCTTTTCCAGAGGATAACTCCTTCCGATATTGAAGCCATTGATGGCCTTATTGGTCGTTGTCAACCGATGCATGGGGATTTCCAAGGTCTGGAGTAGACTCCAGCGAATGATGCTGAGGGATGACCCTAGATCAATGTGCATCTGGTCCACCTTAATGGCGTCGATATACCCTGTATAATACATGGCTCTATCATGACTGTTATTTTTTAGTAGCATGTCTTATTGCGAGAACGTGATATTTGAAATTTTCTCCGTTATGTTGTTACAGTGGGGAGATGTAGCGGGATCCTCGGCCGACGGCTTGACTTGGGTGAGGTAGGAATAAACGTTCTATAGTGTCTCACTCAGAGAGTCACGTATCTCTTTGGAGAGACGGAGGAGCTCGAAGAGTGATAACTTTGCAGGAGTATTGGCAAGCTGTGCCAATATGTCAAAGTTATAAGGCTTCTCTAGCTCTTGAGTTACATCTTTTCTCAAAGGCTTGTCAAAGCGAACCTCTTTCGGCTTCTGCCTATCTTCTACGAGAGGTGGAGATGGACCTGGCTCAGACGCCACTGGAGCCGTGGGTACGATAACTGGAGTTGTACTATCATCTAGAGCCGCATTGTAGTATCGCAGGTAGTTCTACCCTGACCTGGTTACCCCAGTTAAGGCTTCATTAGTCGATGGAGAGACTGTATGACAGGACTTGGCCTTCTTTTCTTTAGTTTTGGCAGTGGGAGGCGATGCTTGTTGTATCAGATCCGGGATGAAGTCTGGGTAAACCCACATGACTTTGTCTCATAGAGTGGTGAGTGGTACCAGCCCGGTTGCTCGAGCTGGAGGGAGGTTAACAACCTCCATTGTTGTCTTAGGTATCAGGACAACTCGATCTTGGGCTTTTATCGCTACAAAGTTATCAAATTGGAAGGGAGACCATGCTGGCAGTGACTGTCTTGTCCTCAAACTATAGAGTAAGATATTTGGAGTCTAGCAACCGTTGGATATGCCTCTTCAACACGTAGCAGTCTCATGTTGGATGATGGATGTATCAGTGGTAATGGTAGTATTTAGGGTCGTCCACCTTATCTTCCTCTTCCGATCGTTTGATGTCGGGTAGCTGTAGTTTGTTACCTTTCATCAGTACATGAAAAATCTTAAGGACATCATCATCATCGAAGAAATAAGTTTTCTTCGGCTTGGACGCTTCCGTCGGCCTTTTGGCGGTCATGGCCGGGATTTTAGATACATGAAAGTAAGAGCTTGCTTTCCTTTATTGTCACGGCCATTGGTGTTGACGTTATTGTTGAAGTGACGGTTTCCTTTTTCGTCGTCGATAGGGAGCTAAAGTCCCAACAGATGGGCATCTTTTGTATTTTTCTCTACGGCGGTTGCGCTTATGATGAATGTTGTCCAATCCTGAAGTGGGACTGAAGTTATCCACAGCTTTACTGCAGTCTTTTTGCAAGTGTCCATCAAATGATTATCATGGATGCCCAGGGATACTTTCTTTGCCACCTGCCTGAACCGTTCAATGTATTCTAGAACAAGTTCCTTTTCTCTTTGAACTTTGCCCATGAGGGAGCTCATAGTCATCTTCATTCTACCATCGTAGAATTGCGCGATGAAGAGGCATCGAAGTTCTAACAATGAAATATAGTTGTCCGGGAGACTACAAAACCAGTCGTAGGCTACTCCAGTCAGATTTTCGAAGAAGATTTTGGTAAGGAGGGCGTCGTCACGCGGTAGATGTCCCGTCGTTGAATCAAAATAATTCATAAACTGACAAGGCGATATCTTCCCGTCGAACGGGATCATTGAGTGCGTATTTTACTTAGGAGGGTACACCACATTTTTCCACTCGGGAGGATAAGATTGTCATATTCTGAGTTTCTGAAGCGCATCTCGGTTGCTCATCAGATCAAAGTAAGCTCGCAGTTCCCTAACTTCCCGGATTGTGTCTTGAGCGTCATCGTATTGCAGGGGAGTGGATGACCGCAGCAAGGTGTAAATGGCTCCGATGGTAGGAGCGGGAGTGATCGTACTTGACTCTCCATTATTTCCCGGTTCTAGGCTAGCTTGCTCCGAGATTCTTGGTGGTTATGGGACTATACTTGCCCGGAGGTCCAGTACGTTTGTGTCAGAGTTTGCATCGAGGCACTCATGGCTTGCATAATGGCTTCCAGTGCCTCAATACGCTGTTGATCACTGGAGGTTTGATCGCCTCGTGCCATGTATGCGGGCATTATACGGGAAGAGATGGATAGAACTATGGAAGCTTCACTTTATGACACCCGAGTCTCGTTGTCCTTAAGGAAGGTGAGCATTATCGCACCGTCTTTGGAACCCGGAGGATTGCTACCCCCAGCCTTGACTGCTACATTATTCTGGTAGGCAGGGCTTCCCCAAGGTAGGTTATTGTCTGTTTCTTGAGATTCACTATCTTCCTGGAATGAGGCATTGGTGTGGACCACCAAAGGATTGCTACCTCCAGCTTTTATCTTTGAGTGGGTACCATGAAATACTTCCTCGGTGGGCACTGATATCTTGGTGCCCTTATGTCGATTCCTCGATCCCCTAGCCAAGGCCGGCAGGTTGGACGAACTCTTCTTCTTGATTTTTTTCATAGGAGATCTCCATGTTGAGCAACATAAGGCGAAGGGCAGTTTCTCCTACTCTTCGTGCATTTGTTTTTCGAGGATCTCTCTTACTAATAAAGTGACTTGCAATCTTTGGAAAACCGACTGTCTAGTTGAAGGAACCATTATTTTAGTACAACAACAGTAGATGATGATGCTAGCACAAGTGTGTCTATGAGGAGATACTTCATGTGCAGGAGTCACATCTCTTATCTTGCGCTTGTGACTAATCATGTTGCGCAAATCAGACGATGGAAGCTTCACTTCCACATCCATTTTGTGCACTTGGCCAAACCTTGCGCATGGGTGTGATCGTGAATGTTTTGCTCCCTGACCCAGTTCTTGCGCAGAGACTGCACTTGGATCATTTATGGAAGACTTGTTGTGTGATGGACCCACTTTATGTATGCAGCTAAGCTGGGAACATAGGTCTGTCAGCTTTGTTTTTGCTCCCTAACTTAGTTCTTGCGCAAAAACTGCACCCAGGTCATTAGTGAAAGACTTAATGTGAGACGGACCTACGTTATGCGTGGAGACAAGCTTGGAGCATGGGTCTATCATCACAGTGTTTGCTCCCTGACTTGGTTCAAGCGCATATGCGATGCCTAAGTAATTTTGGAAAGACTTGAAGGGTTGACCCATATTTGGCGCATAAGTGCATGGGTCAACCCTATACAACTTTCCATCAGCAACGCACATGACAATCAATGGTGCATATTTGTGGTGGACTGTCTGCGTAGCCCCTCAACCGCACATGGCTTGAGTTGGTTTGGAGATTTTCGAACCAGCATTTACAGGCGCATAGTATAGAGAATCCATATTGGTGCCATATGAGACCCTGTCGAAGATAGTCTTTCTGTAGTGTCTCAAATCCAGATCCGACCGGGATGCGCACTATATAATTGGGCTTGTGGCTAGTCTATCTGAGTTGTAGCTTCGTATTTAGAATCTTCGGCATCCTCTTGCCACGGACAAATTATGATGATTCTTTCCAACTCATGGATAGGCCTCTATTGAAACGAGTCCAATAGTTTTTATGTTTTGTTGCTTGATTTTCTTGATGTCGCTTTAGGATTTTATTTTGGTGCTGCTTTCGATTTGCTTGGTTTTCGCTGTTGGCTTTCTCGCTTGGAGCTCTGGTTTTTGGGGAGTTTGGGAGGAAGGATAGGCAAAAGAATTCTAACCCGGTGCTCGTGTTATTGTAGGTCTGCATAACTGAGGTTTGATCGTGCTAGGTAGGACTTCTTCTTTCAGCACTTTCGTTAATCGGTGAGTGGTTCGGACCCTTCTTTCCTACTTCTTTACGTCAACATCGCTAATGATTCAAACATTCAATCGATGATTCCCGATTGAATGCCTAGGAAATCCTTAGCCATAATGCATGCCAGCCACTAAGAAAGGAACATGAGAATTGTAGACTAACTTGTATATTCATATACACGATCTAAATACGAGGTCCGAACTGAAGCGACAGGTGTGGTTCGAAAGTATTGGTTACGGCAGTTGTGGTTCAAAAATAATGGAATTGCATGATAGAATGCGGCATCTAAAATATTGGTTACGGCTTGGTGCCTCAAAAATTTGGACCTACGGGACACCAAAATCGGAACACAGCTTTGAGTTAGAGAAGTTAGCTTGTTCATGGAGATAGCTGCATTCAGGTAGTTAGGACACATTCTAGGCTAGCCTTCTAGAATACATAATTGTTTGATGCTGAGACAGACAGGAAAAGAGAACCTTATTTATATGATAGCCTTCTAGCATTCAGGTAGTTAGGACACATTTCGTTCGTCCTCGTCGGACTCCGCCGTAGCCACCTCTCCTCCTTCCCTCCTTTCTCCGGTGATCTCCCCCTCGCCACCGTCTCCAACCCTACATCGTCTGCACCACCTCCCCGTGACGACAGAACCCGCTCGCCTGAAGCACGGCCGACCTCGCTGTACATTCCGGCCACCCCATCGACAACTCGACCGGATCCTCTCCCTGAGTCCACTCTCCTCTCCTCCGTTCCCCCACCGAAGTTGCCACCCTCGCCGACTGCTCTCGATTGGATCTTCCTCCTCGCTGGAGCCCCTACCCGACTGTACCAAGATCTCGCCGGAGTTCACTGCTGTCCACCGCCCCCGCTGACTGCTACTCAATCGACCATACATCCCGCAGAACCTCCCTGAGCCGACCTTAACCCCGTCGCCTCCTCCCTCAAGTGAGCCACCCCGCCGAGCAGTCCCCCGCAGCACGACATCTCCTCTGCCGTACAACCTCTTCTCTCCTCGACTGAATGTCCTTCGCCGCGCCTGCATCTCCTCCACCACGACGGCCATCCGGAGCAGATCTTGACCTGTTCCTGCCTCCCATCACGACCGGAATACCACCACCATTGCCATCCACCTCTCCCTGCTCTTCTTTTTCTCCGGGGAACCGCCATGAGCTCCTCAGCCGAGCTTCTCTCCCCGCTGCACGAACAACTACCACCACCATTGCCATCCCCAGCCTCATGAACCACCCATCTCCTCCGGCCAGATCTCCATAAACCACCACGAATACCTCCTTCTCCGGTTCACCAATACCACCAGCACCACCTGCATCGAGCACACCCCCTCGACTTGAACCACCTGGATCCCTGCCACGACTGCATTCCTCCGCCGCCCTCACCGAATCTCCATGTCCGCTCTCCTCTGCCCTGTCATAAACTCCTCTCCCCCGCAACACTCGACCCTCGCCTGAGCAGCTCCCCTGGCCGGACTCCGGCGGACACCATCCCCATCATCATGATCATCAACATCACCACCATGGCCATTATCATCCCATCATCACCATCTTCCATTAATATCATCATCTTCATCTTCACTACAACTCACCATCATCCCATCATCATCGTAACAATCATCATCATCACCTCATCCTTATCTCATCAACGTCGTCATCATTATCATCGTCACCATTGTCGTCAACCTCACCGTCGTACTCGTGCACGTACCCCGAGGTACGAACCTGTTTGTCTTCTCCTTTTTATGTGTGTTCGTGTGTGTGCCAGTAGGACATTAGTATTGATGTACCACAGTTAGCGGATATCGAAACTTGAGTCGGTAAACCCAACTTGCGTTCGTGCACGTACACGTACGCGTACACAGATATTATTCAATCTGGTATATATACATATATCAAGTATATGTATATTTAGTTATTCATTAGCATATTATTAGTTCGTATATATATTTATGTACATATTTAATATATGTATTCAAATAGTTATGTAAATAAATTACTGGTTATATTACTATATAATTATATGGATATATATGTATTGTATAATTAAGTAAATGCTAATTGATAATTATGACTATATATATTTAGACGGTGCGACCCTAGGACACGGTGGACTATCCCATACTTACCTTGACCATGTGGACCCTAAGAACGATGTTAGTTGACTACCTTGCGTATATTAACGTACTGGCGAGATCCACGATATTTTGACTGTCTGATTGTGTACAACACTTGAAGATATGGCACCCGCATAATTAGACGCGTAGTTGACTATGTTAGTTGACAGTACCACCCCTAGTGTACCCCCTGAGTCCAGCGTAAATATGGTTGTGTATGTGCTAGTGTATTGACTAATGGTTGTATTATAGCATATTATATGTACGTAGGATATTGGATTGTTCTGCCCAACTTCTGGAGCAGGTTATTAGTACATCGCAGCTTTCTTACCAGGCAAGTATACCTTGCCATTGTACTGTTATTCATATTCCATATATTGCATGCATCTTTATTTTTTGTCTTTAGTTCATATATTTTTACTGCTATATAAAATGCGCACCCAAGGGGAACTTGGGTGCAACGACAATATCGTCGTGATTATTTTTATTTATATATTTACATTGACCTTGTTTATGAGACTACCCCATTATCATGTAGCATCATTAGGTTCAATGGCCGTGACACAGTTGTTACACGAGTGTGAGTCTCAAATAGATCACGGATTGCATGACAGGTCTGGCCTCCTGTACGTATGGGCCATGCGTTAGGGATGACTGTTGATAGAAACTTTGTATGCTAGAAGACTTAGCAGTTATTAGAGGTCTATGGACATAGCCTATTGTAGTACGGTGGTCCCAACCTTGTCCTTGTTTGGTTGCAGGATTGGGCTAGGGTTCTAAGAATAGGCTATGAACCAAATTATGTCATGGATGTGACATGCTTAGAGCATGGGGTAGGGAGAACAACAAGTACTGCATTTGAGCTCCTTTGCACTTTTTCTATTGTGCGCCCGGATTCTCCGCCGGAGATACGAGTGGTGATAACCACTATATATTATATATTATCAGGCGGGCCTCCGGCGTTCAAAAGACGACGTGCCTTTTAGGCCCCTGGATCTCCGAGAGAACCATGCCAATCCCAGTTTTCAGCCAGATAGCTCACTTATGGGAAAAGTTGTTCTTAATTGCATTCACTTAGACGGTTAGGTGACCATTGAATATTTATTTCAGTACTTTATTGCCATGATTTTATGTATCTTGTTATGTCCCTCTGAGGACCTGGCCCTTCCAGGTGTATCTGTTCTTGAGTATTCGCAGGAGCGCAGATTCGGATGGTTACATATGTTTCGAGGATGTCTTCTCTTCGAGCCCGTGGTCGTTAGTCGATATTCTTATATTGTGTTGTTGTGTTGTACTTATATTGTATTTTCTCTTATATTCGAGTTGGTAGTGGATTTGTTTCCATCCAACTATCATCCTTAGATACTTCTTATTGAGATATACTTTTATAGATACTAGTTATTTATTTATATTTGATTTTTTGTGGATGAGATTTAGATTATACCCTGTGACTTGTGACATATGTTATACTACTTATGGATTTGATATTCATATTATAGCGTACGTGTTGATTTTGGTTTCCATATATTGGAGTTGCTATATCCATAAGGCTGGCATGCTTACGTGTCCTAGTCCTACGTATTTTGGGACTGGGGCGTGACATATTTTTAGTGGTGGCCCATACAGGTCGAGAGCATATTGTCTCGGTTACGTTACTGTAGTGAACAAGCCTGCGCCTAGGACTAGAGTATAGGATCTCATCCATATTGGCTATGACTCATCCTCCTTCCAATCCATTCCATTTGAATAATTTGCATCATGTTTGATTCATGTGCTTTCCTATTAGTTTCTTGAGTATAGCCTCTCTTAGAATATATAAGTCCCTATTATTAGATGATAAGTAAGGTAACCTTCCTATTAAGAGTACCACTAGAGTGTTGACACACCACTAAGTTTAGAATATCTAGTGAATCCTAGCATCCCTTAATACCTAATGAACCCTAACGTCCCTTATCTATAGATTGGTTTACCATTACCCCTTGATGTATTTATGAAGACTTGGGAGTAGTATAAACACTATTAGGATTAGTTTGAAATTTGACGATAATGTTTGACCCTAGTATTGAGGAACCAATAGAGAACCAAAAATTAAAAATTAGGACTGAACCTAACCTTCATAGTTATATAGTATTGGAGAACTATAAACTTAGATCATTGTCTTATTATTAGTAGACAACACCTTAGGAATCCTAGAGGAATGTAATCAATACTTTTTTTCCTTGATCATACCTCAAACATAGCAACTAGCATACCCCTCCCCCTTAGAGAACCATGATGCTATCTAGAGCCCTCTAATTTAATTTTATATATTGTTCCTCTGCGACCTTAATGATCGCTAATTGCGCAACGAATAAATTATCTTCTTCCTTTCTTCATCTTTCAACTTGTGCCACTTAACACCTCTAATTATAGACCAAGTGATTATATTCTATGATAGAATATATAGTTTGCTAAAGTTATAGTTGTAATCTTAAATTTTGAATTGTGTGCCTTGTAGTTAGAACCTGATAGTTGAGTTGTTCATTTAGACTGTGATCATTGTCCCCTAGTTGTAGATAACGTAATTTGTACCCCCACCTCGATACAAGTTAGACCCCTTTCTCTTTGACGGCCAGTAACTCTTCTATCCTTACTATTTGACACTTGTTCTATAAGCACTATGACTAAGACGTAAGACGACCATGACCTATGTAATATAAGAGGATACCCTAATAAATACCAAGACCCCTTCTTGTAGACCTCAACAAGAAGTTTCTACGGTATCCTTAAGACAATTACAGTACTAAGTTTATTGTTATAAGTTGGGTAGTATACCTTACAACATAGTATCACATAGTCTTTTGACCTATTATTGAAGTGTAACTGAACGACATGAACTGTATGCTAGCTTAGGACGATAGTATTTTTTCCAGACGGTAGAACTTAGAGGCTATACCCCTACTTTGTCGACTATCGACTTAGACAAAGAATTAGTATGACAATTGTAGAGATTATAGAGTCTTATCTTTTTGTGAACTTGAATTGTTATGTACCTTCTTTCATCATAATCCAGCGTATTTATATTTGTTGTACTACCTTAACTTATGCCGCTATTATAGCCTAGTTTTGTAAGCTTATTCTTTATCGAGCTTGTTCATGACATGTATTATTAGAGCGCTATAATAATACATTTCAGAATTAGTATATTAGGGTCTAGCTAACCTTAGTACGCTTGATTCGCCCTTCGCATAACTACTTTACGTGGATTGAGATATATAGTGATTAATGGACGAATGTACTTGCCCTCTAGATATGTCTGAGCATATCATATCAGTTACATAACTGTACTGATACGAGCATGTGAATAGGAATTACCAAAATAGGATTTTCATCCACAACTGTCTTGATAATTCCTGTTTGAATTCCCTAATCGCCTTGATCTCCATACTTCTATTCTAGTACCTTTCCCTTGAACTCTTTATCATTGTTTTCCGTCTTCCCCTTATTTCAGAAAGATGAAACCTCGTGCTTGGTATAAGTTTGATATACAGATAGTACTAGATATACCCATGGGCCAATCGCATTATTTGGTGACTGTCTTTTATAATTGACTAAGGACCTATCATATATGATATAATCGGTGTTAAAGTTTTGAGGATTGAATGACATGAGTAAATAAATTAAGGAATATTTTTCTTAAGCGTATAGCCTTATATGGTAGATGGGTAAGTTCTAAGTTGGGTAGCAGTTGCATTGTCAACTTGAGAGGAATTTCTTTTAGAGGGTGATCAAGTGAGATTAGATAGAGAAACCCTACCTTAGTTTAATTTTGAGAACGAAATTATTTTAAGTTGGGTAGATTATAAACCCCCTCACCCAAAATTAGGCCTACTTGGCTTAGATAGCAAAATTAGGGCTAGTTTGTATCCGATTGAAAATAGGACACGATATTTTTATTTAATTTTCAATATTTATATCACTTAGCACACCTTATCGTTTCTTCGACAATTGGAGCACTACATTAGCCATTGCCTTCCTACCAACTTTCCACCCTTGTCCTAGACATGTCCGCCTACTATTCTGACCTTGGTGTAACTTATAATTATGCTCTCTTGTGCTACATTTTAGTCGCACAATAAACATCGCGGACGTTATTTCCTAATTCTAAATAAATTCCAACTTTGTACCCTTGTGTGTTCCAATCAAAATTGGAGACACAATCTTGACAGTTTTGTGCAGACCAAATTTAGGATAATATTCTACACTGAATCCTCTACGTCCATGACACTTGCGTCTACCTAATTTTAGCCCCATGTACTTCTAATTATTTCCCGAACGCCGTACGCATTAATGAAATTAATTTATTCTAATTTCCATCCTTGTGAAATTTTCTAATCTTTTGGGCACTTTTTATGCAAAAGCGTATTGAGGTGTCCACACCATTGGACAATACATGAAGAAACTCATTTTTTTCCTTCGCACAAATTTTTTCGTAATTTTTTGAAGTATGCAACGCACAAACATCGCCATATTTAAATCTATCCTGGTATTTTAAATGATGCGAATTTGAGCCTCTAATCATCCCCAGGTAAGACCAAGGCCCACTCCAAGAAGAGTTGACCAAGCCCACATTGTGCTAGGTCAAACCCCCAAACCAAAATTTTATGTGTATATAAACAACTTTTTCCCTTCCTTTCTTTATTTTCCCAAAACACCAAAACCTAAACTACAATACCTAGCCGACCCCCCTCCTGCTACTGTTCATCATCCCTTCCCTCCCCGTTCGTCCTCGCCGGACTCCGCCGTAGCCACCTCTCCTCCTTCCCTCCTTTCTTCGGTGATCTCCCCCTCGCCACCGTCTCCAACCCTACATTGTCTGTACCACCTCCCCGCGACGACAGAACCCGCTCGCCTGAAGCACGGCCAACCTCGCTGTACATTCCGGCCACCCCATCGACAACTCGAACGGATCCTCTCCCTGAGTCCACCCTCCTCTCCTCCGTTCCCCCACCGAAGTTGCCACCCTCGCTGACTGCTCTCGATCGGATCTTCCTCCTCGCTGGAGCCCCTACCCGACTGTACCAAGATCTCGCCGGAGTTTACTGCTGTCCACCGCCCCTGCTGACTACTGCTCAGTTCACCATACATCCCGCAGAACCTCCCTGAGCCGACCTCGACCCCGTCGCCTCCTCCCCCCAGTGAGCCACCCCGCCGAGCAGTCCCCCGCAGCACGACATCTCCTCTGCCGCACAACCTCTTCTCTCCTCGACTGAACGTCCTCCGCCGCGCTTGCATCTCCTCCACCACAACGCCCAGCCGGAGCAGATCTTGACCTGTTCCCATCTTCCATCACGACCGAAACACCACCACCATTGCCATCCACCTCTCCCTGCTCTTCTTCTTCTCCGGGGAACCGCTACGAGCTCCTCAGCCGAGCTTCTCTCCCAGCTGCACGAACAACCACCACCACCATTGCCATCCCCGGCCTCATGAACCACCCATCTCCTCCGGCCAGACCTCCATAAACCACCACGAACACCTCCTTCTCTGGTTCACCAATACCACCAGTACCACTTGCATCGACCACACCCCCTCGACTCGAACCGCCTGGATCCCTACCACGACTGCAGTCCTCCGTTACCCTCACCGGATCTCCCTGTCCGCTCTCCTCCGCCCTGTCATAAACTCCTCTCCCTCGCAACACTCGACCCTAGCCAGAGCAGCTCCCCGGGCCGGACTCCGGCGGACACCATCCCCATCATCATGATCATCATAATCACCACCATGGCCATTTTCATCCCATCATCACCATCTTCCATTAACATCATCATCTTTATCATCACTATAACTCACCATCATCCCATCATGATCGTAATCATCATCATCATCACCTCATCGTCATCTCATCAACGTTGTCATCATTATCATCATCACCATCATCGTCAACCTCACCGGCGTACCCGTACACGTACCCCGAGGAATGAACCTGTCCGTCTTCTCCTTTTTATGTGTGTTCGTGTGTGTGCCAGTAGGACATTATTATTTATGTACCACAGTTAGCGGATATCGGACCTTAAGTCGGTAAACCCAACTCGCGTTCGTTCACGTACACGTACGCGTACGCGTACGCGGATATTATTCAATCTGGTATATATACATATATCTAGTATATGTATATTTAGTTATTCATTAGCATATTATTAATTGGTATATTTATTTATGTACATATTTAATATATGTATTCAAATAGTTATGTAAATAAATTACTGGTTATATTACTATATAATTATATGGATATATATGTATTATATAATTAAGTAAATGCTAATGGATAATTATGACTATATATATTTAGACGGTGCGACCCTAGGACACGGTGGACTATCCCATACTTACCTTGACCATATGGACCCTAAGAACGATGTTAGTTGACTGCCTTGCATACATTAACGTACTGGCAAGATCCACGATATTTTGACTGTCTGATTGTGTACAACACTTAAAGACGTGGCACCCGCGTAATTAGACACACAGTGACTATGTTAGTTGACAGTACCACCCCTAGTGTATCCCCTGAGTCCAGCATAAATATGGTGGTGTATGTGCTAGTGTTGTAGAAGCATGAAA
Source organism: Iris macrosiphon (assembly GCA_036927795.1). Classification (NCBI taxonomy): domain Eukaryota; kingdom Viridiplantae; phylum Streptophyta; class Magnoliopsida; order Asparagales; family Iridaceae; genus Iris; species Iris macrosiphon. Next base: position 64,275,974 of record JAYESA010000003.1, on the reverse strand, counting down.
AATATGCTGGATAGCTATACGCAGCATGTTGATACAGGGCAGCGTAAACAGAGGACCTCAGAGCCATCAAACGTGCAACAGAGCTTTTCCGCTGAGCACAACATAAAATATAAGCTCAAGGACCATCCGCATAGTACAGTATGTCCAGGCTGCTTCTGCGTAAAAAGGGTGCTGCATCGCCTTTATGGCGTAAAACTCATCCGCCTTCAATACAGCATTGAAGTGTACGAGGAATGCTTCGTATTCTTCAAAATGAACCTGTCAGATCATGCAATGAACCTGACGTCTGGACTCCTAACAAAGGGTACAGCACGACTACCCAGGCGATGGCTATAATGATGGTGCGGCACTGCAACCCAGGCTGTCATTTACTGCCATTTCCTTTGCGTAAACCGCTTTTACGCATACAAAGGAATTTGCTGCCTAGTTTTACACAGGCATATGTGAGCTGTTTACGCTCCACAGAAGACAAACAACCTGCCACGTCAAAAGCTGCTCTTCGTACAGGGCTCGAGGCACGTCTCTGCATTTAATGCGCAGGGTGATGACAGAGCTCGAGGCACGTCTCTGCACTTAATGTGCAGAAAGGATGGCAGACCTCCAGAAGATGCCTCTGTATTTAATGCGCAGGATAATGGCGGATCTCTGCATTTAATGCAGGAGATTTGATTAAATAACACCGAACCGTCGTTTAGTGACATCCCCTTTGCGTAAACTGCTTTTACGCATACAAGGGGATACGCTACCAAGTTTTACACAAGCAGACATGAGCTTCTTACGCTCCGCAGAAGACAAACAGACTGCCACGTCAGCAGTTACTCTTCGTACAGGATTCGAGGCGCGTATCTGAATTTAATGCGCAGAATGATGGCAAAGCTTAAAGATAAGCCTCTGCATTTAATGCGCAGGATGGGGGCAGATCTCTGTATTTAATGCAAGAGATTTGATTATATCTCCAAGAGCCATAATTCCGGCTAAAACGTCCACATCATCTCGGTTTCTACGTCCGCTCAGCTTCTACGCCCACTCAGCTTCTATGCCTACTTGGCTTCTACGCCTACTCGGCTTCTATGCCTACTTTGCTTCTACGCCATAGTGACAGTTATTGGCTTCTACGCCAACCTCTTCTACACAAAGGATAACTACCTACGTGGCTTCTACGCCGTGATCTTCGTAGCAGTTATACGCGTTGTCTCTTAATTGACACGCGTCACACGCTCATTTAAAAGGTCATCTATACGCAGACAATGGTTATTATAACCGTCGTGTAAAAGGGTTCTATACTTTCCACTACTCGGTTTCTACACTGACTGAGTGGTCACTGTCACTAAAACTCTATAAATAGAGACCTCTATCAACAGAGGTCCAAGGTCGAAAAACGAAAGATTGAAAGGTCGAGATTTGGTCGCAGATTTCAAGAGAGAAGAATCCAGAGCTCAGGCAAAGGGTAGTGATCGACGACTTTGGCATCGAGCATCCACTCTTTTTAGCAACCTTTGAAGCTACTTTCTGTCTTCTACGGTACTTCTTCATCATCGTGTGGTCCAAGGGACAAAGTGATCGACTACAGATCAGACTCCTATAGCAATATTTACCCAGATTAAAAAATTGTACTCAACATCCTCGTATATGATTAATTGTACTGCTTGTTTGTAAACATAAAGAGCGGGTTTTCGTATAAAGCCTCATTTCCATATCTTTCGTTTATTTTATCAGACAACAAGATGGCGACTCTGCTGGGGACATCTTTCTCTTCTGACGAGAAAGCAATTGCTCAACATGATACGGTATCCGTGGGATCCGTGAAGAAGACACTGGTCGTCCAGTTCGACCAGTATGCCTACGAAGACATGCTTTGAACAGGGGGTAGCTCTCACTCTCTCTCTGTCCAAGACAACAGGAAGCTGTGTAAGGTCTGGATGCCCAAGACATCCTCTATCATTCCTGTCGACTCTCCGACCTCTTCGATTTCTTCGACCAACGAGGTTGTAGCATTGCTCCCTCTGTGCCTTGCACGTAAAATTCAGTCGCCTGTCTCTGACAGGGCAGACAAAACTTCTGGCAATGCCTCAGAGCTAATCTAGAAGTATACTCCGTGCTCTGTGCGTAAAATTCAGTCTCCCGTCCCTGGCGGAACAGACAATGCCTCAGCGCTAGTCCAGAAGCCTACACCGCGCTCTACGCGTAGAAACCAGTCTCCCATCCCTGGCGGAACAGACAAATTTTTTGACAATGCCTTAGCGCCAAATCAGAAGTTCCAAACGCGCTCCGCGCGTAAAAATACATCTGCCTTCCGCGGAAAAGCAGATGACCCCTGCAATTTATGAAAGGGAAAGCAAGCGGTGGACCAATCAACTTCTCGGCCTTTACGCCAGCAAGAGAACAATTTGCCCGCCCTCCGGATTATACGAGAGGCTGACGGCCGACTGAGGACATCCTCAGCTTTATGCCAACCAGAGCAGAGCTCCAAATTATGCCAGGAGAAGCCCCTCAGCGTAAAGAAGGCTCAATTTGCGGAAAGACACCCTCTTCGGGGATTATCCGCTACCCAGATGGCCAACCTGTTGTATGTAGGTGGCACAGGGAAAACTATGGTTCCCAACATTCGCATGCCCACTGATGTGAACAGAAGGAACAAGCCATCTTCTTCTTCTGTAAATCCTCCTAACTTATGTGAATTTTTGATCCAGAAACTTGAAGATAAGGGTCATAAACAGGCTTCAGTTCCCCTAACGGTCAAACGCGGGAAGATATTGTGGGAAGATGCATCAACATCTAATATCGTCATGACAGGTGGACCACATGAAGATTCTATCTTTATTATTCCTCCAACTCACGACGATCAGCATCCAATAGTCTTCGATCGCAGGCGGAGCAGCCCGATCATACAGGAAGAATTTTGCGAGTCTGAAACTGGCAGAATACAAATCCACAGATATAGCCCACAAGCGTTAAAAATTATGCAAAGCATGGGTTATGATTTCAAGCTGAAACAAGGCCTAAACTATGGAAAAGGCAGACTAACACCGTTGCATGGTAATTCTTACCGTCAACAAGCTCGTTTTGGGTTGGGATATACTGCATCTCTTAAGAAACCCAAATCTTCAAAGTCTAATCCTGTACAACCAGAGGCAGGTCATGCTAAATCAGCTTCTGTAGACAGATGCCACGGCATATCTGGGGGTAGCCTACCTCGACAAGACAGGGCGGCATCCAAAGCTGGGTGTAGAATTCCCTCAAGATCCGAAGATGATGCAACGACGACGATCTTCGCGGAAGACCGTAAAGCTCAGGCATCAGGAGCCCGAAGACCAAAAGGGATTTTCTTCTTCAATGAAGATGACATCATTGAAATCTTCAATATGTTGATGGAGGAACGCAAGCTTCAGCTACCCAACATCAGATATCTTGAGAAGGCTGGCAAAGTCGATAACCCAGATTATTGTCTCTTCCATCGGTACACTCATCACCCCACAAGGGCGTGCTATGTGCTAAAAAAGTGAATTCAGGAGTTGATCGAGGCCAAGGTCATCACTTTGCATCTGTAAACAAAGGGACGGTCATTACCAATTGGATTTTCATTCTTTTTACGTGATAATTCGCTCCCTTCGAGGATGTACTTGAGGAAGAGTCCCTAAAAGTTTCTCCAATGGATTCTTCAGGACTATCCTCACTCAAGAAAACTACTCCATAGTGAATTGTTCAGACACAAGTTTATGTTCATTTTACCTCTGAACTATCATCCAAGCATTTCATTTCTTTCCCCAGAAGTTTGTCATGTTCATAGTACCTCTGAACAAACTTTCAGAGTTTTTTTATCATACCTCTGATATCGGTTGTCATCTCAACTTAACACCCATACTTAACTCTAAGTACGCCAGTGGTGTTATGTCCACAAAAACTGCCATGTTCATATTACCTCTGAGCAGATGTATGCCTCCATCCCCGATGGAGTCACAACCCTAGAGTTTGTCATGTTCATATTACCTCTGAACAAACTTTTCGAGTTTTTGGCTACTGATTATCATACCTCTAATATCGGTTGTCATCTCAACTTAACACCCGTACTTAATTCTAAGTACGCCAGTGGTGTTAGGTCCACAAAAAAAAATTGCCATGTCCATATTACCTCTGAGCAGATGTATGCCTCCATCCCCGATGGAGTCGCAACCCGAGAGTTTGTCATATTCATATTACCTCTGAACAAACTTTCCAAATTTTTGGCTACCGATTATCACGTCCATATTACCTCTGATATCGGTTGTCATCTCAACTTAACACCCGTACTTAACTCTAAGTACGCTAGTGGTGTTAGGTCCACAAAAACTGCCACGTCTATATTACCTGTGGCAGGGCTTATCCTAAACCTATTATTTGCACTCTTATGCGCAATGAATAATAGGTCTACGAAGAACCCGTGGCATATCCTCAATGCCACAGTATGATGGAGGTGGTCCCGAATATCACTTTCACTCAAGATGACATGCTGTTAAAACATAACAGGCATGATAGACCCCTCTATTATACCGGGTACGTCGGTTCCATGGAGGTCGACCGAATTCACATAGATCCGGGATCATCAATCAGCATCATTCCTCATAGTCTGCTCAGACCACTGAGGATTCCTACCAGCAAATTGGCTTACACCACCACTACAATCGTGGGTTTCAACGCAAGGAAAAGTAAGCCGTTGGGGAAAATTCGCCTGAGGATCCAGATTGGCAACCTCAGATCGATGGCTACATGTTACGTCATTGATTCAGAGGTATCCTACAATATTCTTCTGGGTAGACCTTGGATCCATGACCACAACATCGTTTCTTCGACTCTAATCAATGCTTTAAATATATAGACGCCCGAGGAACAGTACAAACGGAGTTTGCTAACCTGAACCCGTTCAAAGGAGTAGAATCCTACTACTCTGATGCCGTGTTGTACTCTCAAGACTACGCGGAAGAGATGTCAGCCAAAGCAGAGAAGGAATCCCACCAGGAGCCAGAAGAGCCCTCTGCCAAGTAACCTCTGTCAATCAAGGTGAAAGGATGGACTACTCGTCCAAAATCCATAGAGCCTATGGCTATCCACCTGAACAAAACCAGGTCAGGAAAAGGGGGTGATCCTCTAGTGATCACTTTGAACCAGAAGCCTCCACCCTTGGTCATCAACCTTTGGCGCAACAGGCAACCGACTGATGTAAATGCAATCGGAAACGAAGTTTCAGATGATAATAAACATCCTCTTTTCTAGTATATTGACGCTCAGATTCCAAATCAGGAATCCTTCCCCCATGACGATATAGAACCTATAGTGCAAAAAATTCTTGGAAGCTATAGATGTCGATCATCCGTATATGTGGGAAGTGGCATCATCATCCAATGTCACCACGACATATGGACCGTATGAGGATTCAATCTTTATTGTCCCACCTACTTGCAGCAGTCAGCATTCAATAGTCTTCGGCCTCATGCGCGATCAACCGACCACGCAAGAAGATTCTTCCGATGACGATGCCGGTAAAATACAGGTTCACAGATACAGCCCGCAAGCTTTGAAGATCATGCAAAGTATGGGTTATAACTTGAAGCTGGAACCGGGTCTCAACTACGGAAAAGGCAGACGAATGCCGCTACACGGCGATCCCTACTATCAACGAACTCATTTCGGGTTTGGGTATACCACCTCCCTAGCAGCTCCTGAGTCGAACGAGGATATCTTTTCCTCTTCTCAAAATGGCTTATTGCCCTCCGACTCATCTCATGCTCTCGAACAAACATTATCAGTGAATATGGTAGTGACGGATTCCTTCGAAGCAGATGAACAAGAATCTGAACTGTTTGTGAATGACGCTTGGGCTCAGCAAATAGATACACAATAGGAGTTCCGCTTCGAGCAGAGAGAACCTCCCACTGAAGATAAAGTTATCCAGATTGACATTGGGGATGAACTTTCGCCAAAGCCGATATTTATCAGCAACAATCTTTCCGAAGCAGAAAGGGAAGAAGTTATCCAGCTCATAAAAGAATATATCGACGTCTTTGCGTAGAATTATGAGGACATGCCAGGCCTTGATCCAAAGGTGGCTACTCATAAGCTCAATGTATTGCCCGATTCGAAGCCTGTAAAGCAGCACCAACGTCGGTTCCGCCCGGACATGATGGACGCCATTGAAGCTGAAATCAAGAAATTGATAGCCTGCAGTTTCATTCATGAAGAACAACATCCCGACTGGGTCACCAATGTTGTTCCGGTCATGAAGAAAAATAGGAAAGTACATGTCTGCATCGATTACCGAGATCTGAATGCATCCTGCCCCAAGGATGAGTTTTCTCTTTCCATCACTGACGTCATGATTGACAATACATGCGATTTTGAACGTATGTCTTTCATGGACGGATTTTCAGGATACAATTAAATCAAGATGCATCCTGAGGATGAGAAGCATATTGCCTTTCGGACACCATTGGGGGTATATTGCTATACGGTCATGCCCTTCGGATTAAAGAATGCCGGGGCTACGTACCAACTGGCTATGAGCAACATATTCCATGAGCATTTGTGCAAGACAGTGGAGTGTTATGTAGACGATGTAGCTGTTAAAAGCTGCCTCAAGGATAATCACATCCAAGACTTGAAGACAGTATTTGAAATAATGCGCCAACATCAACTCAAAATGAATCCTACAAAGTCCTTTTTGAGTGTATCTAGTGGCAAATTTTTAGGATTTCTTATTACCGCCAAAGGCATTCAAGTGGACCCTGATAAAGTCAAAGCCATCTTAGAAATGCTACCGCTCCGTAATCTGAGAGAACTCAGGAGATTTCAAGGTCGTTTAGCTTATATCCGAAGATTCATATCCAACCTCTCTTGGAGATGTCAGCCCTTTTCTCGTCTCATGAAGAAAGGTGTATCCTTCGTATGGGACGAAGCCTGTCAACAAGCGTTCGGTGATATCAAACGCTACCTCACTAGTCCGCCAGTTCTGGTGCCTCCCGTCATAGGAAGACCATTCGTGCTGTATGTTCGAGCGATGGATCATTCTCTGGAAGCTCTTCTCGCACAAAAGAATGATATGGGTCATGAACAGGCTATCTACTACCTCAGCAGGATGATGGTCGGAGCCGAATATCGGTACAACCCAGTGGAGAAAGAATGCTTGGCTCTGATGTTCGCTATCCAGAAAATGCGATACTATGTCACAGGCCAAACCATTCACATCATCTCCAGGATCAATCCTCTTCGGGTACTGATGAACAAGCCAAGGGTTCTTAATTCCCGACTCGCGACTTGGGCGATGTTATTAACACCGTATGACATGGTGTACGTCCCTCAGAAGTCCATCAAAGGCCAAGCGTTGGCTGACTTCCTAGCTGCTCATCCGATCCCGGAGGCCTCCAAACTGTACGAGGACATTCCAGACGAAGTTGTAGAATGTAATTCCGTAATGGAAAGTGATGCATGACAACTGTTCTTCGATGGTGCCTCCAGGACTGGTCCCAGGGGAAACGTGGTTTCGGGAGTAGGAATTGTCCTGGTTACTCCTGATAAGCCCATCATCTACCGAGCATATTCTCTTAGCGAGCCATGTTCTAACAATGTGGCAGAGTATAACGCTCAACTAATCAGGCTCCAAGTCGCTAAAGAATTGGGCGTCGAATCTCTGGAAGCTTTTGGTGATTCTCTGCTGATCGTCAATCAAGTTAGAGGAATATATGAAGTCCGGAATCCAGACCTCATCCCCTATCACCGAGCAACGGTCGAGATAGCCATGATATTCAAAGGTTTCTTCCTAGAGCATGTACCTCAATCTCAGAATCTGGAAGCTGATGCCCTAGCCAGTCTAGCTGCAGATTTAGCTACCCCTATAAGAAGGCAGGATTCGGTAATCCTTCTTAACAGAGATTTAATTTGTGTGAAAAATAACTTTCACATAGAACGCAGCTACACTGTGAACACAGATCCTCCCAGGAGAGACTGGAGAAGTCCCTTTATAGATTTCGTGGCATATGGAATCTTGTCGGAGGACCCTAAAGAAGCAGTATCTGTCAAAAGACGATCATTACGCTTCTATTTCGACGCATCTTCACAATGTATATATCGCTGGTCTTATGACGGACTATTATTACTATGTCTCTCTGGAGATGAAGCACATCAGATTATTTGTGAAGCTCACGACGGTGTATACGGAGCGCACCAACCCAGTCCTAAGCTACAGGATCGCATCAGGAGAATGGGCTATTACTGGCCTACTATGATCACAGATGCAATAAAGTATGCAAGACAATGCAGAGCCTGTCAGGTCCATGCAGACTTTATCCATCAACCTCCTGAATATCTACATCCTACGGTTGCGTCCTGGCCTTTCGAAGCGTGGGTTATGGATATCATTGGTCCTATTCACCCGTTTTCTTCCAGAGGTCACCGGTTCATACTGGCCATCAAGAATTATTTCTCTAAATGGGCAAAAGCGATCCCTCTTGCTGAGGTGAAGGCATCTAATGTGATCAGCTTCATCAAACATCACGTTATTTATCGCTTCGGGATACCCCGGAGGATAATTCATGACAATGGGCCTCAATTCATCAGCCAAGCATTTTATCGATTTTGCGATAAAAACCGGATACAAAATATGGCCTCTACGGCATATAATCCAGCTGCTAATGGTTTGGCGGAAGCTTTCAACAAAACCATTATCAAGCTTTTAAAAAAGTTCGTCTCTTCGAACAAGAGGGATTGGAATGAGAAGCTGGGAGAATGTCTCTGGGCATACCGCACAACGGTACGAGCACCGACAGGTTGTACCCCATTCTCATTAGTTTACGGGAGCAAAGCAGTTCTCTCCATCGAGATCCAGATTCCGTCACTCAGGATAGCCGTGGATAATGAGTTGACTCAAGAAAAGAATGACCTGTTAAGTCTTCAAGAGCTAGAAGGATTAGACAAGAAATGCCTCCAAGCTCAACAGCGCATCGCGTTTTACCAAGCACGCATTTCCAGAGCTTTTAATCAAAAAGTAAAGGAAAGAGTGTTCAAAGTCGGCGAGCTAGTTTTAGCCATAAGAAGGCCGATGATTCTTACTCATAGGAGTAAGGGCAAATTCTAGCCCAAATGGGAAGGACCATATGTGATCGAGACGACGTTCTCAAATGGCGCTTACAGGTTAGCTAAGCCTAATGGAGACCTGTTAATAACTTCTATCAATGGCAAATTCCTGAAAAGGTACTATGCTTAACCTACTTTGCTCAAGTGGAACATGGCGAAAACCTCATTCTGACAAAACTACTTCCAAACGAAACTAGTGGGATCGTATTCTATCATGTTCATATTACCTCTGAATAGAAATATCCTGCTAAAGCTTACCGAGAGTATATCACGTCCATATTACCTCTGATATCACTTTCACCCAAACCTGTCATTTATATTCCAAAATGATGGGTCCACAAAGTCAGATAAGGGTCTCTTTGTTACTTCCAGAAAGAGCAAAAGTACATTGAAAAGCAAAAAAAAAGTACCTCATTTGGAGGGAGCGGTTAGGTCGCGAATCTGCTGCGCCAGAGCAACCATTCTCTCATCCTTGGAGTTCAAGACGTCGGCGCGAGCCCGTTCCAACCTTGCCGTATTGTTGTCCAAAGCAGCTAGCTCAGACCGAGCCCGCACAAAACCTGAGTGGAAAGCACCCACACGCGCCAGATTCTGCTGAACAGTCGCCCGTCGCTCCTTTAGCACATCTCGGGCCGCCGACAAAGAGAGAGCCTTCGCCTCTACTCGAACGAGCTCATCCTTCAATATGTGGGCCTTCGCTGCCACTTCCTTATATTTGACTTCGCACCGGGTCAACTCGGGAACGATATACTCCAATTGGACACGCTCATGATCTATCTCCTGCTGCTGAGCCGCGATGGACTTGTTCAAAGACTCCATCTGTTCAGCAAGCTGCACAGTCAGGGAGTCGTACCTAGCTTGAACGAGACCGTCAATGTTGCCTCGAGCTAGCTGCAAGTATTCGTTAATGGGTTTCTCCAAACCATTAACAATCTCCTCCAGCGTGTCAGCTACCCCAATGTCATTGAATTCTCGGATCGGCACTATCGCGGACCGGGAGGACCTCCTCAGCGACACGAAGCTCAAATTCTTCCCCAACACCATTGATATCAACATTTTCAAGGTGGTGTACAAGATACTGGTGTACAGCTCGGTCAGCGCAGCTAGATCCGAATGGACGCTGGGAGTGACCTCGATATTGGCGAATCCTCCTCCAGGAATGATCGTAGACGATGTGGCAACGGCCGTCGCCTCAACAGGTGGTGCGACAAAAAAAGAAGCGCCAACACCGGACGAAGTGACCGGCGTACTCAAAGAAGGCATTGTCGCAATGACAGGCTCGTCCTCCTCTTGAGATATCGGAATCTCTTCGACAGGTGACCCGGCACCCGAAGATGTTTTCTCTTCAAAATCAGGCACCTCCATGTCGCCGCCAGGACCTGATACAGAGCCAAAGGGCGCGTCTACACTGCCCTCCCCAAAGATGTCTTCCTTAAAAAGAAGACAAAAGGAAGTTAATATCAACATAATGTTAATTTCCCTAAAAGAAGAGGCATAAAAGATGGCGTTTACCCCTGGCAAATGGTGTATATCGCGTCTGCGGCCAGTACAGCTAAATTATTTCTTAGTGATGCTAGGCAAGCTGTCATACCTGGAGAAGGGGGTGCGCTAACAGACATCGGCAGGTACTCTTCCGAATCTTCATCGAGATCCACTTGAGGTTCACCAGGTAGAATCTCGCCGGGTGCACCTACAGACACGGCAGGGGTTTCTCCCGATGTTGATCCGGATAAAGATATCCTCATTCGGCTCGGCCCCGAAGGCGATCTCGTTCCACTACCTGAAGCAGTAGCAGCGACAACAGCCTCCAACAGGAATTCTCTGGCACCACCGGCCGGAATATTAGAGGGTCCCTCTCTAAAAGGCGAGGAACCTCCAATCAAAGAATCATCCCCAACATGGGGAGATGCAGGCTCACTTCTAGGAGCCTCAATACCAGGAATCCGGAGAGGACGATTAACCATCTTCTTCTTCCTCTTGTGAGGGGAAGTCTCCTTCGGAGCAGGAGCCCTTCGCTTCATAGAGATTACCAGAGGCCCTGCAGGCAGAGGTACTTCACCCCTCGGTACCGCCAACAGAGGCTCATCTGGATTGACGGATTCCTCACCCTCGTCAGAAGAAACTGAGGGGACTTCGACTCTTCCCCCAGACTTGGAAGAGGGCACCCTAAAAACTTCCATGCATATCAAAATCGCGATGGAAGGTGTTAGTTGCCACATAGAACTGGGCATACGAGTGGAGAATACGCAGCTCCGTGGAGAGTAAAATGATGGGCACGGTAAAAGTTGCCTCAGTGCAACCCATGATAAAATATCGCCATCCTTTGGCTCCATCAATGAGTCCACCCCTGGACCTGAAGCTGGTGACGGCATTGCCCACATGCAACTGGTCGTACCCGAATTACCTGGCAAACCGACTAGGCAAGTAGGGCTCGAAGAAGCAATGGTCTTCACTTCTGTACAGTAGATGGGAAGGTCTAATGCAGACCAACCAATTAAAAGACTCAGGAGAAAGAACAGTCCTCCCGTCGCCTATGTCCTAAAGTCTGATCCCCTGTTGATTGAGATATATAGGGGGGACGGTACAGAAAAGCTTCCAGCTGTGGCTGAAGTTCAGAGCCCGCCGATAGTCTATAACTGTGGTCACATTCCAGGAGGAATTCTTGTAGTTCAACAAGAAACTAGCCCCCGAACTACTGCCAGAGCCAGGAGACATCACCCTGGGGTTATGGAGAATTAAACATCCCATCAAATACAGGTAGGTAATTCTACCCTGGGAAAACTATCACGCCGAGTTTCATCGGCGAGCAGCCCGTCAATCATGGCCCTCAGGCCAGCTTGTATGCGGCACACCATGGCAGGGAGCAAGCCCAGTCTTGCCCCGAACACCAGACGCACTGTAGGCTATAGCGTGTTGCGGTGAATGTGGTCCGCAGATGAGATGCCGGGTACCACCAGTCGGCACAGCCATATGGAGAGGAAGCCAGCCAGTTGAGCTTCCCTGGACAGAGGCCTGCGGCAACGCCTCAAATAACTATAGGCCTTAGTGCCTACAGGGTACTTTCCTATCCCTTCGTCGAGGATCCAGTCCGGAGCCCCAGCGTCTACCATGAGATCGTCGACTACCTGAGCATTAAGCACGCTCAGAGGATTCAAAGGCTGATCCTTGACTTCCAATACCTTCTCCGGCTTAGCAGTCCTGGACCGGTGAAAGAAGAGGTAGGACGTCCATTTATTGATATGAGCCAAATCTGAGGGCTCACCATAAAAAGTGGTGCAAGCGAGGTAGTGGCACATCAGCTCCTAGTACACTTCCACTACCCAAGGGTCTGAATCCCCCAACTCCCGGTTCGTGGGAACATACTCTTCATATGGAGTATCTCCCATCGGCAGTCTCGAGATCTCTGCCATCTCATGGAGGGCCAATCCCAACTCCTTGAGTGGAGTGGCAAAAGTCCCGGTGAGCAAAATATATCGCTCCATCAGTGCCAGAAACAGGTTGGGGTTGAGAGGTAACCCAACACTGGTGGCACTCACAGCTGCAAACAGACCAATGCTCTCCAACTCGGTCTGAAAATGCTTCAGGGCCCAATCAGCTAAGCGAGTCCATCGAAGATTTGTAGGGGTGATCCACCCACTGCACCGAGGGTTCACCTTGGGGTATACTCCCCCGTGCCCCATAAAATTATTGCAGAAAGTTGGTAATTGGACCGGCTGGATCACTAAACTGTCTTCACTCGGGACACTGCCCGGGTACAGTCCCCTGAACGTCGTCACATTGCCGGAAGGGCGGCTAACAAAAGACCCCTGGTCAGCTCCTTTCAGAAGAAAGATCTTCCCCGGCCTGCCGTGAAGATCGGGAGTCAGCGTCCACAACATCCTCCTGGGATGTGTAGCATGGAAGAATGCCGAGATGGGATAGTCTCTTGGCATCTTGGGCAGATACAAAACCAAGCTCCCGGTAGGGAAAACCCAGAGCTCTTTCTTGGGCTTCGTCTGGGACTGCTTGTCAATCATGTCCTCGAAGAGGAAAGCTGACTTTATGTATTGATCCCCGTCTATGTACGTCAGGGGCTCTCCGTTGATCATGTTCAACAGCGTCCGCTCGCCCTGAGCTGATATCAAAATTTCCCTTCCTTCGGGATACTGGGGCCCAGAGATAGGAAATGTCACGTGCGACAGATCCTCCAGATAGTTGGAGTACAGCATCCCGGCGACAGAACCCATCACATCGGCTAGCGGAGACCCATACAAGTTAACTACAAGAGTACAAAAAAAACACATCAGTTCCTAGACATTACAGATCTTGCAGCATAAACCAAAAATCAACAGTCTGTGCTTTTCGCCAAGACTGTAACACTCGAGCTTTTACGCTGGAATCCATTTCCTAAACGTAAAATTCAATGTTGGCAGTATACAGTCTGTGCTTTACGCCAGACTGATAAAGTTGAGTTATTACGCCAAAATTTCCATCCCTGCGTAACACTCAAATTATATAGTATACGCCAACTTTCGACAGCCAAAGCTTTTACACCAGACTGCAAAATATGGAGTTTTTGCGCTGACACATTAGAAATATGGGCGTAAAAGATGAAACATCTCTATGCATCATCTTCCTCAAAGAGGCTGTCAGCACAGAAGACGACCTAGCGCGTTCACGTACAATGTGCGCGAAGGATTTTCAGTCGTTCTTTTTCATCCCAAAAGCTCTACCTTTAAGGCCAGGTGCACTGCTCGTCGGCGGGATACGTCGCTCAGAATGAAGTTCGCCTTGCCCGACCGAAGACGCTCTCGCTTGGGCAGAAGAACGAGAAGAAGAATCAACCTTCTTTCCCTTAGAGGAGGAGAGTTGTTTCAAGGCCATTACTGGAAACTTTGAAGGCTCGGAGAAGAAACAAAGAAGAACTCGAACAGTCGAAGGCTTTCTTTCGCAGAAGACGGATGAAAAGTTTTTTTCTCAAAAGCTTGGGATATATATAGAGTTCGGATGGACTCCTCGAATCCCGAACCAAATCTCATAATTAATATTCGGTTATGATTGGGTACTATGTCAGCCTATTACTCAGGGAAGGCGGATATTCAGCGAATTCGAAAAGTTTTCGTGCGAAGCAGATTCGTGGTTTTTACGCTAAGGAGCTTTCTACGCTCGACAGCTACAGATCTACGGTTTTACGCTCACAGGCTACAAGTCTATGGTTTTACGACCGGATGCTTTTATGCTCGGTAGCTTTTACGCTCGAGAGGCTACAAACCTACGACTTTACGCTTAGCAGCTACAAATCTATGATTTTATGCTCGGTGGCTTTTACGCTCAGAGGCAACAGATCCACAGTTTCACGCTCGGAAGATTTCTTTTTCAGAAGCTACAAATCTACAGTTTTTATGCCCGGATGTTCTCATACTGAGCAGCTTTTACGCTCGAGAGGCTACGAACTTATGATTCTATGCTATGACTTTCCGTACATCTGAAAGATACGCAGGCCAGAGTACGCGTACACCTGAACGATTCTCAAGGCGGTAAATTACAAGAGTTCACACAGAGGATACTCCTTCTTGACCTCAAAATATCCCAAGTACCCAAAGCATACAGAGTTCAACATTAAAAATTACTCTTCTCCATGGGTCGATTCGAAGTTCATCCAGAATCCAGTCTGAATATTTCGTCTACAGTTCAAGATGGCGACTCAGTTTTTAACAGCCATTTCTCGCCCTGTTCCAAGGGAAATTTTGAGAAACCATTCTTGAAGATGATAGTCTGAACAAAGGATTCTGTTTATCAGAAGTGACAGTTCAGAATTCTACGCGGTTCCTCATTCCTAAACAACAGGACAGTTCGAATACTCGAATGCTAAGCGGCTTTCTGCGCATCCTTCGTTATGCGTAAATGATAGGACAGGACCTAGGACTCTTTCTAACAGAGTCGACTTAAAGTATCAGACGTGTCGAAGCTACACATATTCAGACTTCACAGCAAAAAATATATGGCAAGATGATCATATACACAGAAGAAAGACGATTTTATTTAAAGCATGATTACATATGAGGGAAATCCAGTCTACAAGGGTTTTTCTTCATTTTCATGATTACGTATGAGGGAAATTCCGTCTACAAAGGACTTCCTCATCGTCGTCTGAAGATCGCGCCCAGAATCTGTTCTGCCAGGTTCTCGCATGGGCAGAATTCTTCATCCATCTTCTCCAGCAGTTAGTCGGTGTCCGCAAACCGACTGACATATGGTCAACGGCAGGAGGATACAAAACTGGCCCTAGACCCATCCTCCAATACAGAAAAGCAGGGTAAATCTGCTTTCCTACGTCCAGCGCCATGACAGATTGAGTTGAGGTATTTCACCCAACTCAATACTCGAGGACAGAGCTAGTTTCTACTCTCATCCACGAAGGTATCAGGATAAGATACAGCTTGTAAGCTGTGTGGTCTAATACGACCCTTCCTCTCTCACGAAGAACTGCCATACAAAGTTGTTGGTTATTCCGAGCAGAGGAGGCTATGATATCCTTCAATGATCCATCGTTGCAGAGGATATTTGCTTGAAGACGCCATCTTTTTTGGCTCCTTACATGCTGGAAGAACATGGTCTCCTTCTTCCTCAAGTCGACCCGACGAACTCCGGCCATCATCTGTGTGTGGTGAAGGAAATGTGGGAAGAACAAGTTAACTCCTCAGCCTTTTTATAGGCGAGAGAGATCACACCGATCCCCAATAACTCCGCCATAAAGTCAGCCTTGAAAGAACGTGTCAGACTTGTCCGTTTTAGGCTCCATTCAGAGCGTTTCAAATTACGAGGAACGTTTCATGCTTCATTCAAAGCGTTTCAAATTACGAGGAATTTAAAAGCTTTGAAGGGGGTCTTGTAGAAGCATGAAAAATACGCTGGATAGCTATATGCGGCATGTTGATACAGGACAGCGTAAACAGAGGACCTCAGAGCCATCAAACGTACAACAGAGCTTTTCTGCTGAGCACAGCTTAAAATATAAGCTCAAGGACCATCTGCGTAGTACAGTATATCCAGGCTGCTTCTGCGTAAAAAGGGTACTGTATCGCCTTTATGGCATAAAACTCATCCGCTTTCAATACAGCATTGAAGTGTACGAGGAATGCTTCGTATTCTTCGAAATGAACCTACCAGATCATGCAATAAACCTGACATCTGGACTCCTGACAAAGGGTACTGCACGACTACCCAGGCGACGGCAATAATGATGGCGTGGCACTACAACCCAGGCTGTCATTTACTGCCATTTCCTTTGCGTAAACCGCTTTTACGCATACAAAGGAATATGCTGCCTAGTTTTACACAGGCAGATGTGAGCTGTTTACGCTCCACAAAAGACAAACAGCTTGCCACGTCAAAAGCTGCTCTTCGTAGAGGGCTCGAGGCACGTCTCTGCATTTAATACGCAGGGTGATGACAGAGCTCGAGGCACGTCTCTGCACTTAATGCGCAGAAAGGATGGCAGACCTCCAGAACACGCCTCTGCATTTAATGCACAGGATAATGGCGGATCTCTGCATTTAATGTAGGAGATTTTGATTAAATGTCACCGAACTATCGTTTAGTGACATCCCCTTTGTGTAAACTTCTTTTACGCATTCAAGGGGATACGCTACCTAGTTTTACACAGGCAGACGTGAGCTTCTTACGCTTCGCAAAAGACAAACAGACTGCCACGTCAGCAGTTACTCTTCGTACAGGATTTGAGGCACGTATCTGCATTTAATGCGCAGAATGATGGCAAATCTTAAAGATAAGCCTCTGTATTTAATGCGCAAGATGGGGGCAGATCTCTGCATTTAATGCAAGAGATTTGAATATATCTCCAAGAGCCGTAATTCTGGCTAAAACGTCCACATCATCTCGGCTTCTACGTCCGCTCGGCTTCTACGCCCACTCGGCTTCTATGCCTACTTGGCTTCTATGCCTACTCGGCTTCTATGCCTACTTGTCTTCTACGCCATGGTGACAGTTATTAACTTCTACGCCAACCTCTTCTACACAAAGGATAACTACCTAAATGGCTTCTACGCCGTGATCTTCGCAGCAGTTATACGCGTTGTCTCTTAATTGACATGCATCACACGCTCATTCAAAAGGTCATCTATACGCAGGCAATGGTTATTGTAATCGTCGTATAAAAGGGTGTTGTACTTTCCACTACTTAGTTTTTACACCGACTGAGTGGTCACTGTCACTAAAACTCTATAAATAGAGACCTCTATCAACAGAGGTCCAAGGTCGAAAAACGGAAGATTGAAAGGTCGAGATTTGGTCGCAGATTTCAAGAGAGAAGAATCCAGAGCTCAGGCAAAGGGTAGTGATCGACGACTTTGGCATCGAGCATCCACTCTCTTTAGCAACCTTCGAAGCTGCTTTCTATCTTCTACGACACTTCTTCATCATCGTGTGGTCCAAGGGACAAAGTGATCGACTGCAGATTAGACTCCTATAGCAATATTTACCCAGATTAAAAAATTGTACTCGACATCCTCGTATAGGATTAATTGTACTGCTTGTTTGTAAACATAAAGAGCGGGTTTTCGTATAAAGCCTCGTTTCTATATCTTTCATTTATTTTATCAGACAACAAGTGTATTGACTAATGGTTGTATTGTATCATATTATATGTATGTAGGATATTGGATTATTCTGCGCGACTTCTGGAGCAGGTTATTGGTACATCGCAGCTTTCTTGCCAGGCAAGTATACCTTGCCATTGTACTGTTATTCATATTCCATATGTTGCATGCATATTTATTTTCTGTCTTTAGTTCATATATTTTTACTACTCTATAAAATACGCGCCCAAGGGAAACTTGGGTGCAACGACGATGTCGTCGTGATTATTTTTATTTATGTATTTGCATTGACCTTGTTTATGAGACTACCCCATTATCATATAGCATTATTAGGTTCATTGGCCGTGACATAGTTGTTACACGAGTGCAAGTCTCATATAGATCACGGACCGCGTGACAGGTCTGGCCTCCTGTATGTATGGGCCGTGCATTAGGGATGACTGCTGATAGAAACTTTGTATGCTAGAAGACTTAGCAGTTATTAGAGGTCCATGGACATAGCCTATTATAGTATGGTAGTCCCATCATTGTCCTTGTTTGGTTGCAGGATTGGGCTAGGGTACTAAGAATAGGCTATGAACCAAATTGTGTCATGGATGTGACATGCTTAGAGCATGGGGTGGGGAGAACAATAAGTACCATATTTGAGCTCCTTTGCACTTTTTCTATTGTGCGCCCGGATTCTCCGTCGGAGATACGGGTGGTGATGACCACTATATATTATATATTATCAGGCGGGCCTCGGGTGTTCAAAGGATGACGTACCTTTTAGGCTCCTAGATCTCCGAGAGAACCATGCCAATCCCAGTTTTCAGCCAGATAGCTCACTTGTGGGAAAAGTTATTCTTAACTGCATTCAATTAGACGGTTAGGCGAGCATTGGATATTTATTTCAGTACTTTATTGGCATGCTTTTATGTATCTTGTTATGTTCCTCTGAGGACCTGGCCCTTCCAGGTGTATTTGTTCTTGAGTATTCATAGGAGCGCAGATTTGGATGGTTACATATGTTTCGAGGATGTCTTCTCTTCGAGCCAGTAGTCGTTAGTCGATATTCTTATATTATGTTATTGTGTTGTACTTATATTGTATTTGCTCTTATATTCAAGTTGGTAGTGGATTTATTTCCACCCAACTATCATCCTTAGATACTTTTAATTGAGATCTAGTTTTATAGATACTGGTTATTTATTTATATTTAATTTTCTGTGGATGAGATTTAAATTATACCCTTTGACTTGTGACATATGTTATACCACTTATGGATTTGATATTCATATTACAGCATACGTGTGGATTTTGGTTTCCATATATTGGAGTTGCCATATCCATACGACTGCCATGCTTACGTGTCCTAGTCCTACGTATTTGGGGACTGGGGCGTGACACGCAGCCTTTCGCTAAGAATTCTTACAAAGCGGCTGAGTTCACTAAGATGCACCCACCAACGTTCAATGAGCGAGCGAAACCAGATGTGGTGATGGGATGGATAGCAAAACTCGAAGGACTCTTCAACCTGGTTGGCATTAAAGGGTCCAAACAAGTGGCTTGTGTATTAGTGCAACTGGAACTGCGGGCACATGATTGGTGGGAAGCCACCAAGCAAGGGATTTATGATGTCAATCCCAATAGCAAGATCACTTGGGAGATGTTCAAATTTGTCTTTATTGAACAATATATCCCAAGGGCAGTATGACAATAAAAGAAAGACGACTTCAGCAATCTGGTACAAGAAACTATGTCCGTTGATGACTATGATTCAGTATTTACAAAACTCGCCAAGTGCCAGACCTAACAGGAATGTTATGAAGCTGCCCTTAATAGCGAACGGATCTTTCGCACAATTCACAAAAGACAAATGTACAGACTCTCTGTACCAATTTCAACAAGCGACCTCATAAAATGGGAGGGTTTGGAGCGCTGGAGCATCCGCACACATCCGAGCACAGGGGTCCACCTCAGGGACTGCATTGCCATAGGTGCGGCAAGATGGGACATCGGATGACTGAGTGACGAGATGTAGGATGTTTCAAATGTGGCTGCTTGGACCATAAAGCATTTGACTATCGAGACAGAAAGTCGATCGTCAGACAACAGTCAAACAAAAATAAGGGACCTCCAACACATGGCGCCAATGATGTACCAGTAAACCCACAACGCTAGGGTGCCCAAGTCTGAGTCTATGCATTGACTCGAGATTAGGCTGTAAGACCATAGGGCAACTCTAGAAGGGGGTGAATATCGTGCAGCGGAATAATCTACCAAATAAAAATTAAGCTGAGTGCAGACAGTAAATAACTAGCAGCGTATATGCAATATAATAAAGTAAGAGAAAGAGAGCAAACGCAAACACCATAATGTATACTAGTTTTTCTCTGAGAGGACTAGTCCAGTCCCGAGAACTCAAGCTCAGAGTTTTATCCACTATAATCACCAATAGTGAATCACAAGCTTTGATTCGAAGGCTTGACACTTCTTTACACCACGAGTTTTGATCCGAAGACTCGCAACTTCACACACGTGCATTTGATAGAAGGGTACGCAGACTTCACACAGAAGAAGAGAGAAAACTGATAGAGCCAATCTCTTTACAAGTCTTGTAGACTTCTATACCGAGACTGCACTTGTCACTTAGAAGGCTAGGGAGTTGATCTTGGAGATGAGAAATTTAGGCTCTGAGGCTTTACTCACTATAGGATAGAAAGATAGAGAATGGTTGAGTGAGTAAGAATGTAAAAAATTAACTCTATTTATAAGTTATTATGAAATTCAGCTCTATTTATAGTTTATTCATTTTCCTTGTTGGCAGTTCAGAGAAATCTTCTGGTATAACTCTGTTTTGACTCATCATCATATAGCATATGTCCATTATTGATATTGCTTATTGCTTTCTGCAAGTACATGTTAGACGAACAAGGAAATATACAAAAGCAAATATTGCATATCTGAACAATGTTGAGTTTAAGTAGAAGATACTATAGTGATTGATCGATTATCATAATGATAAACTTAATCGATTAGCCATATTCAAAAAATTAATATAAATTTTGGGCCAACAATCTTTCCCTTTTTATTATGGCAAATCAATTAAGTTTAAGACAAATATAATCGATGTATATATCAAAAACAATAAGCACAAATCATTATACGTATACTTCGTAAACATAAATTTACATACTTAAACTTACTTCTCCCCTATTGACATGATCAAAAAGCTCCCCCGTAATAGGAGATATTGATACAAATCTTTACCGAAGCTTCTATATGTGCATAAGCTCCCCCGCAGTACGACGTTGGCGAATATGCACATATTTGATATATTTCTCCTCCTTTGTCAAAATATATTGTTTATGGCTCCCCCGCAAACAAAATGTATATCATGAAGATAAGGTGAGTAGTATAAAGCATATAATATGATCATATGGTAAAGAGTAAGTATCTAGACTATCAATATAAGAAATCATGTAGAATAATGATATGTATACCATAACAATGTCTTGAATAGTTAACTTGCATATCATGAAGGTATCTAGACGCAGACATATTCAATTTATTACTACAAAACATTAGGTAACAATAATACAAGAGAGGCATAAATGAATATTAGTCATATACAAGAGACAATGAAACAACTTCTCTCAGATATTCCAATCATAGTCTAGCATCCAATCATGTAGTAGAAAATAAAATATGCATATCATTACAACAAGTAAGAATTCTAAATTTTAAACTAAGTGACATAGTACAAAAATAGCTAAAAAAACCAAGTAGTGTTTACTAAAAGTCATAGTGTTATAGTCTATACTAAAAATTGTCAACTTTAAGTCAAAAGTAGGACTTAGATTTACTGTTGTATTATGAAAACGATTGCAAATAGACCTTAACAAATCATTATTCAATAAAGTGTTGATCATCTTGGGTTAGTTGTAGGGGCCGGATCCCAGCTAGCGGTGGTCCGAAGACACTTAAGTATCGTGTCAGTTAGGCTATTTATACTTTTTTTGACAAAAGGGCCCTTTCGACTTATAACCAAAAGTAATCTTAACTTTAAAGAACTTAGATTTAATAGGTATATAGGCTAAATATAACATCATACAACATTGAAATCTAGAATCCTAATTCTTGACGAATAAAGTTTACTAAAAGATATAAAGTATGCATAGACAATTGTGTCATACTAATAGAAAGTAAATAACTCTATAGTATGAACTAATCAATAACTATCCATGAATCAAAAGAGAATTAAACTAATCATGCTAGTTTCATATATCTCATATTGGTTTAAAAATAAATAACAACTAAAGGATATCAATAAGAGTAGTAGTAAAATATTAAATAAAAATATGCTAGATTCTATAATTATAGCCATTTAGGAAGAAATATTTAACATGCTACCAAGGTGGCTCAAGTATCCATACTTATGTTGGTACAATTATTGGAAGATGAACTTTGTAGCTTTGCAACCACCAACATTTTTTTTCGGTACTAAATTCAGACACAAAGTGTTCTGCCTACATCATTAGGCAAAGACTTTGGTATCCAAGATTTGGATCCATATTTGTTAGCTTTAGGAACCCACTTATACATATTTATATCAACCAATTTTCTAGCCTTGCATTGATGTGAAATGTATCCTTTTAAACCACAATAATGACATATAGCATAAGCATTTGTGTTTGGCATAGAAGGATAGACATGAGTATGTGAAATGGTGTGACGTGTCTTGCATGGATATTTATAATAAATGCATGATTATGTGAAGTATGTTGTGTTATACATGCATAACAGTGTGAAGCATTTGGTTTGCTTGTTGGTATCTTATTATGAGTGTTTTTTTGTCTAGACGCGTGTCTCGTGTTAGACTGAGTAGTAGGTTGTATGACATGCTTTCCCAATCTAATCTCTAAATTTTTAGATGTGTCATATAAATTATCATATTTAGTATTAAGAGCATCAATTCTAAGTGATGTATTAGAGTACTTCTTTCTCTTGTTCCAAATCCTCCTTTAGTTTAGCATTTTCTTGATTGCTTTCATCAAAGCAGTCAAGTGCTTCTTGTAAGCTAAGCTTAAGTTTGGGGATATCATCATAGTCGTCAGGAGAGGAATTGTCTCTAGCTTCATTTAGTAAACAAGTAAGCTTTTCATTGACAAGAAAATAAGATTTAATATCTTTTCCGGCTTGCTTATACTTATCCATAAGCTTCTTGTGATCTTCAAATCAATTATTGAAAGCATAAGATAATTCATTATAAGAAACTCTTCAAATAAAGGATTATCTTTTACCTCGTTAGTTAATGCTGTTAAGCATACTTTTGTAGCATGTCGAAGGCTTTCTTCTTCCGAATCGCTAACTTTACTTTCACACCAGATGCTTGTATTTGCATATTTGCGAGACAAAGATTCTTCTTTATTTGATCATTCATATCGATTCTCTCTTTTTGCTTTGGAGCAATCTTTCATCATGTGGCATGACATTTTGTATTTGCAGCAAATTGGCTCTTCATCAAGATATTTCTTCTTTCGGTTTGATTTCATAAACTTCAAGAATCGTTTGACGAAGCTCCTAGAAATTTGACCAGTCCTCATTGTCTGAATCATGGTCAGTTCCTTCATCTTCAGAGGCATCGTCAGAGGATCTTTTATAAGGCGCCTTGAGTGCGATGGCCTTCTCATTGGGATTTGACTTTTCTTCGAGGTCGTTAA
Source organism: Iris macrosiphon (assembly GCA_036927795.1). NCBI lineage: Eukaryota > Viridiplantae > Streptophyta > Magnoliopsida > Asparagales > Iridaceae > Iris > Iris macrosiphon. The sequence goes on along the minus strand of JAYESA010000003.1, from coordinate 64,252,573 downwards.
TGTCACGCCCCGACCCCGAGGGCCTCCCGACCACCGTTTCTCCCGCGGAGGGACCGGATGCGAATCACCACGCCTCGGCACACTTGACGCGAATCAACGAACCTCGACGCTCCCGCGGGGTACGTTTGGTCGTTTGATACTAGGACGTAATGCCGTACGAGCCTGGGGTTGCATCTGTACAAGGCAACATCGTTAAAGTTTGGTTTGGCTATTATCACATCAATCGAGTAAGCAACGGAGGGACATTATTGTAATGCAATGCATTTAGCCAACTGAGTATTTGGGGCAAATCGAGAAACTTGGTTTTCTCTTAGCAAAGGCATCGTTCCATACATTATGTCCCTTTATACGATAGCAACTCGAGGTAATCGAAACCAGAATTTTTGGGTCTTGGGGATGGGGCACGCCTATCGCTCCCTCGGACGATCCCGTACCTGCAAGAAAGTAAACTGTTGGTGGATCAGCACTTTTATAAGTACTGGTGAGAATAAACAACTGAATAGAAGCAAGCATTCACTAAAACTAACACTAAATAATCATATTATAAGACATTACATTACTAGTGATCTTTCTAGTTTTACCTATGTTCATTACATGCAATACTGAAAGGAGTCATATTACTTTGTTTTGGAAACATCTTTAGAAAATAGAGTTTCATATTAAATAAGCAAGCAAGCAAGACAAGTCATTCGTTCTGTTTCAGGGTGTGTGTAGCATGTCTTGTGAGACTCTAGGGACAAATGCACATCTAGACACCAATGTATATCTTAGGGGAGGTCCTCTATCCAAGCCAACATAATGAACTATCTTATATGCAGTGCGGTCCCCGAGTATCTCAGGATCGACAGCGGTTGGTCCAGCTTACCAAAGACTCATTTATCTGATGCTATTGGCAGCTGTGACTCATGGTTGTTTTTTACTATCTCTGTAGCAGCCGTGACACATGCAGTTCAGCTTTCTACCGATAGCTATTGTCCGACCGATACAAATGCATGAAACACTATCAAATAAACTCTAGTATGTAGACGAGATGAACCATCAGACTATATTCTTTGTTGCGGGATAAGGCGCGTTATCTTTTGAACACATTCAGGCACACAATATGGTTCTCTCGGAGCATAGGCGATAGTGGAACATGTTCATGCAAACACATACTTTTAGATAAGCGTTTTAGGATTCTTAGTTAAGCAGACATAATTGTTTCAAAGACAAGCTAGGTGAGTTTGTTTATTAGCATGCAAGGCAGGTTCTATCATTCTCTTTAAGCAAACAAGCATTCAAAATACTCATATTTATTATTAAGGTATGCAAGAATCAGAGAAAGAAGTTCTGCCCACTCACCTTAATACATAATGCCGACGCGGAGCGGGGCATTACATACTTATCCACCAACAAAAAATTTTGTCCACGAAACTTCAAGGATAACTTCTCGATATTTCAAGCAGTGATAGCCCTCATCTCTCTTCATACTCAATCAAAACAATCAAGCAAATCAAGTCCAGAAAATATTTGTACTTTGAGAATATCTATGGACTTATTGTGTAGAACGCTCTATTGCAATACCATATCGAGCAAATCTCAGAGTCATAGCAATGAATTGGGCAAGAAATCAAAAACACTTTGATACCATTATGTCACGCCCCGGCCTCGAGGGCCTCCCGACCACCGTTTCCTCCACGGTGGGACCGAACGCGAATCACCGTGCCTCGGTGCACCGGACGCGAATCACCGTACCTCGGCGCTCCCATGAGGCGCGTATGGCCATTTGATACCGGGACGTGATGCAATGTGAGCCTGGGGTTGCGTCCGCACAAGGCAACATCGTTAAAGTTTGGTTTGGCTATCATCGCATCAATCGAGTAAGCAGCGGAGGGACATTGTTGCAATGCAATGTATTTAGCCAACTGAGTATTTGGGAAAAATTGAGGGACTTGGGTTTCTCTTAGCAAAGGCATCGTTCCATACATTATGCCCCTTTATACGATAGCAACTCGAGGCAATCAAAACCAGAATTTTTGGGTCTTGGGAATGAGGCACGCCTATCGCTCCCTCGGACGATCCAGTACCTGGAAGCAAGTAAACTGTTGGTGGGTTAGCACTTTTATAAGTACTGATGAGAATAAACAACTAAACAGAAGTAAGCATTCACTAAAACTAACACTAAGTAATTATATTATAAAATATTACATTACTAGTGATCTTTCTAGTTTTACCTATGTTTATTACATGCAATACTGAATGGAGTCATATTACTTTATTTTGGAATCATCTTTAGAAAACAGAGTTTCATATTGAATAAGTAAGCAAGACAAGCCGTTCGTTCTGTTTCAGGGTGTACGCAGCGTATCTTGTGAGACTCTAGGGACAAATGCACATCTAGACACCAATGTATATCTTAGGGGCGGTCCTCTATCCAAAACAACACAATAAACTATCTTATATGCAGTGCGGTCCCCGAGTATTTCAGGATCGGCAGCAGTTGGTCCAGCTTACCAATGACTCATTTATCTGATGCTATTGGCAGCTGTAACTCATGGTTGCTTTCCACTATCTCTGTAGCAGTCGTGACACATGCAGTTCAGCTCTCAACCAATAGCCATTGTCCGACCGATGTGAATGCATAAAACACTATCAAATAAACTCTAGTATGCAGACGAGACAAACCATCAAACTATATTCTTTTTTGCGGGGTAAGCCGTCTTATCTTTTAAATACATTTAGGTACACGATATGGTTCTCTCGAAGCATAAGCGATAGTGGAACATGGTCATGCAAACACATACTTTTTGACAAGCATTTTAGGATTCTTAGTTAAGCAGACATGATCATTTCAAAGATAAGCTAGGTGACTTCGTTTATTAGCATGCAAGGCAGGTTCTATCATTCTCTTTAAGCAAACAAGCATTCAAAATACTCAGATTTATTATTAAGGCGTGCAAGAATCAGAGAACGAAGTTCTGCCTACTCACCTTGATACATAATGCCGACGTGGAGCGGAGCATTACAGTTAAGGTCCAACTCATATGTTATCAGCTTCCCCATGAGTGTTTCCAGCGATATTGTAGTGAGGTCGTTTCCTTCAATGATCGATGTTGCTTTCAGGTTCCAGTTTTTCAAAAGTCCTCTAAATACTTTGCGTATCTTCTCATGGTTGTTGTACTCTTTGCCAAGAGAGGATAGAGGATTAACAATGTCAAGAAATCTTGTGAACATTTGAGTGATGGTCTCATCTTGCTTCATCTTGAATGCTTCATACACTTGTGTCAGACGACTTATTTTTTATTCCTTCACTTGGGAGGTTCCTTCATGAGTGACCTCAAGAAGTTTCCATACTTTGTGTGAAGTGCCGCAAGTGGAGACTCTGTTAAATTCAATTCTGTCTACAACATTAAATAGAGCGTTAATAGCTTTAGTATCAAGAGTATCTTTTTTTTTGTCTGTGTACTTATCATGGGGTTTCTCTATATGGTTGTCATATACAACTATTCTAGGTGGCTTCTTGTATCCATCTATTATAACAGACCAAAGATCAAAATCAAGTAATTTTAAATAGAAACTCATATGTGTCTTCCAGTATGTGTAGTTAGTACCATCAAATAGGGGTAGCCTATTTGTGGACTGGCCTTCACCATTGTTGGTGTGGATAGATCTAATAGCTGATATACGTCTCTAAGGATGTTCAGCCAAATATCAAGAGAACCAGCTCTGATACCAATTTTAAGACCGTAGGGCAACTCTAGAAGGGGGTGAATAGAGTGCAGCTGAATAATCTACCCAATTAAAAATTAAGCAGAGTGAAGGCAGTAAATAACTAGCAGTATATATACAATATAATAAAGTAAGAGAAAGAGAGAGAAAACGCAAACACCGTGATATATACTGGTTTCCCTCTGAGAGGACTAGTCTAGTCCCGAGAGAACTTTTTTCGAACTTTTGGGCGAAGTTGCAGAGCCACCAATGGATGCAGCATACCATGGCCAGTAAAAGGGAAAGCTTATCCTACTCAAATAATGATAAGGGATCTTGATCAGGTTGTAATGTCCCTTGCCCGGATGTTTTTTGAACTTCTGGGCGAAGTTGCAGAGCCACCGATGGATGCAGCATACCATGGCCGGTAAAAGGGCCAGCTTATGGCCGGAAGCCAACTTCACGGTAGGAAAGATGAGAGGGTGACTGATCCTATCTATGGTCCCGGGCTTGCCCGGGATGACGTAGTTGTTCAACCAGAGCATCAAGTATCCCGCCAGCACGGCCTTGGCAGATAACTAGTGTATGTCCATGTAAAAGTAGCTGAGTTATTTTTCGAGATTACCCAGTTCGTCTGCGGGTTCGTCTTCTTCATCCGTGGAACCCTTAACTTCCTCTTCCTCGGCAGTACCTATTTCTTATTGCGCCTGAATTAGATCGGCCACCTCCTGTATGGTTCACGACATCCGAATGTGAACTCTGCTAGACTCCTTCATGTCCGAAAAAAGATAGCGATTCCAAGCAGTGATATAGGGAGAAGACCCCTCAGAGGACTTTTTTTTTGACAACCGCTGACAAATGCCATGATGGTACAGCAATTCCTGGTACACTGCCAGGATTTTTTGGTTCTCCGCCTCCAACTCTCTGAGTTTTTCGTTACTCGGGGTATACTTTTCGTAGGCTCTTCTCCCCAAGAAAGTTTCGAGACGGCATGCATCTCGTGCAAAGCCAGTCCCATCTCGCCGTCGGGCATGAAGAAGGTCCCCGTCTGACAGTTGTATAATCCCATCAGGGAAACAAATAGGGGCCGGTCCATCTCAAGTCCCTAACACGTATCCCTCACAGCAAAGAACAAGTCGGCGGCCTTGACCTCCCGCTCATACTTCCTCAGGATCGACAGAGTCAGACAATACCAGGAGACACTGTAGTGTACCCAGCTAAGAACCCGCAACTGTCCGAGGGGATAGGAGCCCTTCTTGGCAATCTGATGGAGAAAAGTGCCCGATGCTTATATACTTAGGTTCGGCCTCAGTTCACTGCCGATGAGGACGGGCTTCAGTCCAAGTAAGGAGTAGGAGGGTGACTCCTTTGCGCTATAAAATTCTCTTTTGCTCTACCCGGTCCCATATCGGACATTGCCCAGAGGGGCCCTTTCGGCTCAGGGGTCAAGTCCAAGTCCATATATCGTGAACCCATTATCACCTTCAAGTCTGACAAAGCCAAGTAACTGCCGAAGGAAGAAAATAGCATCTCTGTTTCACGGAATGTGAAAGACCAGTTCTTCCTGATCGGTGCCACCTGAGAAGACTCCAGCGCATCCCCGAAAAGAAAGTATAACTTCTTAAAGAAATGCCTCACATCCTTAGAGGGACTCGCCTGCGTTTATCTGACTCAACAGAAAAGAAGGCGTCTTCTCAGCGATTTTCTGTTGGCGTTCAGGTGGGGGATCTTTGTCAAACTGCCTCCTGACGGCTCCATCCAAGTCTCCAAAGTTCATGTTCAAGGGCAGAAGGTGTTTCCCAAGGACCAATTACCCGGAGGGAGAAAAAATTACTGCAAGCCAAAGGGACATGGTCATAATTATCAAAGAAAAAATACAAATGCGGCATATAACCTCTATGCAGTCAAGTAAGATATGCGCATGTGGCATAGATCTCCTATGCGGCTCAAGTCACTCATGCAGCAGAGTAAGCCATATGGCATGATGGGTCATGCATATTGGCCACCTATGCGGCATGGTTATTCATGCGGACAGATTGACCATGCAGTTAGGCTATCCATGCGACAGTGAAAAGTTGGCACATAGACAAATCCATGCGTCCAACTGTGCATATGTGTCTCTGTGTTCAAGAATTCCACTTCGTCTTCTTTGGCGAGCTTACCCTTAATCAACGGTTGAACGTCGTCGGGAAGCAGGGAGGGGGCAGCCTCGAGAGTACAGCCCTACCCGTTGGCCTTGGCCTTGCCCTTGGAGGCCTTCTTGGCAGCAGCGGTGGAGGAGGATGCTTTGGGAGCCATGACAACAAGGTGAAAGAAGAAAGACTTGAGGGTTTGTAAAGAAACTCTCTCTCTCCTCCACCCCCTTTATATAGGCTCGAATATGCGGCTATGGATAATAATGGCGGCTGTTCGAATCCTGATCTGCCTCGATCCACGTAACAGCAAGAAACAACGGCTCATTAGTTTTGATACTTTATCTTCAGACGGCGCAAAATCCCAATAGATTCGCTCAGAGACCAAAGAAAATTCTCATTTAATGATCGGACAGCCTGTCAGAGAAAACTATGCGACGACATGGCTATGCGACATATCACCCCTATGCGGCCAAAAGTGCTCGACCATGCTTCTTATTCAAAGTATTCCAAACTTGATATTTTAGAAATTTTGTAGTGGGTCTTTTAAAAGCATGAAAAATTATGCAAGCCATATAAAGGTCATGCCCCACATCAAAAATGAAACCAAGCCGCAGAGAATCCATATGTGGCATGAAACAACCAAGTCGCGGAGAAGCTATATGTGGCCTAATCAACCAAAGATCTAGAAGCCGCATAGTATACTCCATGCGGCATGAACAACCACAGACCAGGGAGGCTGAATAAAACCCCCTAACACAGCATTTGATGACTGTCAAACTCTGATACATTACTCGTCATACTGAGATGCTTCAGAATTCGAGACGACGGCTCAGAAAAAGATAGAAAGTCACATCACGTATTTGATTGCCTCGACAGACATGCCATGCCACGTGCCCATCCCTATGCAACTATATTCCCATGCAGCCTCGTCATCATGCAACCAGAGTGTCCATCCGACCAAGGCCAGATGAGAGCTTGCATGCGACTATATGCCCATGCGGCCTCGTCAGCATGCGGCTAGAGTGTCCATCCGATCAAGGCCAAATGAGACCATACATGCGGCCTCGACTCTATGTGTCCTCGTCCTCATAAAGCCAAAATATCCTTTATACCAAGGACGAATGAGAGCACATATACGGCCAGGATGACTATGCGGCCAAGAAGTTATGCGGCCTTCAAACTTACAAGATCTTTTCATCGCAACCGAAGAGATCCTCATGCAATTATTGCAGACCACGTGTTCAGATGACCAGGTCACGCACGTAATGGGTCAATAACGACCACACCCACTTCACCGAGATTGTATCAACTGCATATCCCAACCAAGGCTATATGGCAGCACGCTCATAGTTTAAGGTCCAGTTACAACTGTATTCTGTTGAAGGAGCCCCCATGCGGCCACTAAACAGAGGCATATGCGGCATATATAGGCCCTCAGCCTGATGGTTATAAATAGCAAGGGTAGCTTATCTCACAGGGAGGCAAGCAACATACACAGAAGAGAGAATAAAAAAAGAGCTCCCCTACTCCCGTATCGGACCGTCAATGGAGTAAAAAAGTCACTACAGCACTCGATCTCCATCGTCACGTCCCAGAATCAAAAATTGTACTTAGATTGTCTGTCTAGGAGCTTTTTATACTTTTTTATTTTGTTGTTAAAGCAATCCCAATTTAATAGCGAACAATAGTTATTATTTATTTCATCATCGATCACACTAGTATTTATTTGTTTTACCACACCATCCATTACTTTATGATGTCTTGATGTCACTATTTTTTAATTTTTTTCATAACATCATCCATTATTTATTGTCTGATTTACCTATGGCGGTACAAGGACGCGCACGACAACAGGTTCATAGCGGATCTTCTTCCCAACATTCTTCATCCACTACTCCAGCTACTCTGGATGCAGGTCACATACGACCATCAGAGGATGAGTTCATAGATGTCGTGGATGGTTTATCCCTGTCATATATTTGTTCATCGGTAGGGGGAGCTACTCCATCTCCCGGGCTTCCATCAGCTTCTACCCCTGCTGCTACTCCTACGACTTGCGACTACTTGTACACCGGCTACTTCACTAGTTGCTCCTACTGGAGCAAATTTATATCCAGGCCTCTTGCTGGACCACGGAGTATATGTCCGTCGTCCAGGATTTGCAGATCTCCATACTCTACCAAAGAGGCCAGCCAATATCAATCGTCCCGAGCTGTTGGCCGATGGAGCGACGTAAGTACTTATTGTCAATTCACACATTTATTTATTATTCTTTTTTATTCTAATTTTATATTTTTTTACATATTTCAGGTTCTTTTCGACCAAGGCTGGCACTGATCTGAGGGACATCATACGAAAGAATTTTCATGGTCCTTATATCAACTTCTGTGGCGTCCCGCTGGATCGACGATTCATTTGGGTGGATATGATGCGGGTATGTATAAAAAATTTATTTAGAATAATAAATAATTTTTTGATTACAATGCTAAAAAAATATTTTTCTACTTTACAGAAGTTGTACTGGTGGCCGGATCATAGAGATACCTTGATCCGAAAGTGCTACAAGATCGTCACCAGCAAAAGGTTCAGGGATAAGATCAATGATCAGAAGGCACTGGCGTCATATTCAGGGGATCTTCGCAAGGAATGGCTCAAGGAAGAGTTCTGGGAGAAGATGGAGGCCCCGGCCTATAAGGCCAAGTGTGAGAAGGCGAGAGCGGCCCGTGCTAAGGGTGGTTTCCACACGGGTAGATCCATTTCGGCCGTCGAGCATTTTTGACGGATGGTCAGTATTATAATTTTTTGCTAGATCGATTTTTGATAATTCTTATTTTTTTATTAATTAATTACTTAATTTTTATAGTGAGAAGATGCCATCAGAGCCGAGGGAGACCCGAAGACCGTCGACTTTCTCGCAATCTTCTAGCGGACGCACAAAAGGAAGAAGGATTGGAAGCTCGTAGATGAACAGGCAGCAAAAGCATACGTAAGTTGTGTTTATAAAATTTTTGAGACATGTTGAACCCAGCAATATGAGAATGACAAAAAGGGACTCTTCAAACCTAGCAAAAAAAAACCTATTAACTACAACATAGTCGAAGCCTCCTAACTAAAGAAGAAACTGATAAATGAAGACTATAACATCAGGCGGTTATTGTATTTTTCTGATGACAAGAACAAAAAAAAACCCTAAATAAGAAAGCAGCAAAGCAACCTGAAATAAAATTAACCTGAAACCAAAAAAAGGGGGAAAAGTACTCACAATAATTATTTGTTTCCATGAATAAAAAGATTTGATGACATGAACATATATTAATAATGCTTCTTTGTTTACATAATTATGTATAACATACATTATTGTTATACATAATTTTTAAAATTTGTCGTGTTTTAAAAATCGGTTCAATCTGGCTGGTTCAGTGCCTAATTTGGAGTGAGGTACAGGTAACCATTCGATAGGACTGGATGGTTCAATCAATTATACTATTCATCACCCAAATAATTTTGATGATGTTATCTCCCATTATGTGGTATCTGGCCTGACATTTTAATCCAAAAAAAAATTCACCCAATCTTTTTTAATGTTGACGTTAATTTTAATGTTAATATTGATGTTAATATTAATTAAACATTAAGTATTAATCTTAATATTAATATTAATTTTTATGTTAATTTTAATTTTAATGTTAAAATTTATCATGTCAGTTACTATGTCAGATGCCAGATAACGGAAGATAGCATCGTCTAAAATTTTTTGGATGATAAATAGCATTTTTATGGTTCGATACACGGACTGTATTTGTGGGTTTTTTGTATTAATGGATTTTCCCCTACGTTTCAAATTGTGAAAGTTTGATTGATATTTTTTGTTTCAAATTGTGAAAGTTTGATTGATATTTTTTGTTTCAAATTGTGAAAGTTTGATTGATATTTTTTGTTTCAAATTGTGAAAGTTTGATTGATATTTTTTCTCTTCATGATAAAGGGAGTTGGGCAGAGCCCTTCTCATGTATTGAGACAAGGCTAGATAATTACAAATTTTCGAGACATGTTGAACCCAGCAATATGAGAATGACAAAAAAGGACTCTTCAAACCTAGGAAAACAACCTATTAACTACAACATAGTCGGAGCCTCCTAACTCAAGAAAGAAATCCAGAAATGAAGACTATAACAGGCGGTTATTGTATTTTTCAGATAACAAGACCAAAAAAAAAAAAAACTAATTAAGAAAGCAGAAAAGCAACCTGAAATAAAATTAACATGAAAAACCAAAAAGAGGGGGAAAAGAACGTTCTAAGCAAAGATTACAAGAGAGGCCATGGATGGTCTTTCATTAATAAAATGGAAAATGCATCCAGGAAGTGCCAATGTTCATGTAGGGTTGCTGCATTATATTTTCCTCCATGCCACGTCCAGTGCTGCTGCTGTTGCTGCTCCCAAAGAACCATCTGTCCATTGGTTGCGGTAGCGGTAGCGGTAGGAGTAGCAGAAGGAGTAGGTATCATGGGGCCCCAGTTGGTTTGCTGCGCAGTCATCAGATCATTGGCCATCACTGCGGTTTCCTCCAGGCCACCAGTGCTGCTGCCGCTGCCGCTGCCACTCCCAAAGAACATCTGTCCATTGGTTGCGGTAGCGGTAGGAGTAGCATCGGTAGGAGTAGGCATCATGCGGCCCCAGTTGGTTTGCTGCGCCGGCACCGGATGCTCCGTCACCACTGCGTTCTCCCTCGTACTTGCGTCTGCAGCCGCCGCCTTGGCCTTGGCGAGCCTCCTCTGCTCTATCATCTTCCCCTTGTCGTCGATGAACTGATGGAGGGACAACGCCGTGTCCATGCTAAGACCGCGGAGGCTCCTTCCCGCTAACCCGTCATGCACAAGGAGAGCCATCTCAAGCTGATGGTTCTCGCTCATGATCCTTCGCAGCTTCGCTTGCTGCTTCGCCAGCCGTTCGCGTAGGTACCCTTCCTGCAGCAGTGCTTGTCAATACATGGTTAAATCATTATAAATGTTAAAAAAAAAAAAAAAATCAGACCTGATTGAGCATATTCTTTGACTGCTGCTCCGGAGGCATGTCCTTGAGGCGCTGCAGCACACGCCCCGCCTCGTGGTCGTTAGGCCAGACCTCAAGTTGGCGCTTCTCTGGCTCGTAGATGACGGCACACGCCTTCACGTCGCAAAGTGTGGAGAGCTCTCCGACCTTCTTGAGGAGCCCCCCACGACGCTTCTTGAAGGTGGCACGACGGTCGGAACCCTTCTCAATGTAGGCAATGGTGGTCATATTTCTAGCCATCTCTCCCTCCTCCTCCTCTTCTTCTTCTTCTTCTTCTTCAATTTAGGCTCGGGTGAGAATTTTAAGAGGTTTTGGGATGATACTTATAGGAAAATAAGATAGAATATCCAATCAAGCTAATACTTCCATAATTTAACAAATATTTACGTGTAAATATTAAATAAATTAAATTTAGGGCTGAGTCAGTGTACTATATCTAGCATGCTATAGAGTCTTGTCCATATAATTAGTATGACCCAAATTTGGAATCATGAGAAATTTTAGTATTTCTGGACAAATATAGGATATGAAACTTATTTCCATATTTGATTTAGGTTCATAAAAGTTTATTTTCGGAAATTATAAATATTCGAAAAAATAATTTACCATAAAACATGAAAATTATATTCCTTTAAAATAGGTGGGAATATTTTTTTTTTTTTTTCCAGACGAAAAAACTTTTGTTGAGTTTTTTTTTTCTATACTATTTTCAATTTTTACTCTTTTTTTATCCTTTTTCTTTATTAATTTTTTTTTTTTTTGTTTCTTTTTATTTTTTAGTTTGTTTGTTCTTTTTATGTTTTAAGATATTTTTAAGTACTTTTTGCCTTTTTCCATTTTTAAGAATGATTTTAAGTTTTTTTTTCAATTTTTCTTATTTTTGTTCATTTTTGGTTTTTTCTCAGTTTTTGTCCTTTTTTCAGTTTTTTTATCCTTTTACATTTTTTTCTCGAAAATATTTATATATTCATCAAATATAGAAATATATTTTTTCATGAAATTTAATTACCGTAAATTTGATCTACGAAAATATAAAATTTTTGGCTATACAATATCTTATTTTAAAATTTGATCTACCAAATGCGTCGCACCAGGCCGTCCATGACGCGGTCTATCAACCCGGTCTGGAAGAGGTCATGCTGGCTGCTAAGGAGCAACTCGACGAGCTACTGGTCCTCACGGTCAAGGACCACGTCTGGCCCAACAAGGACGAGCTGATCGGGCGGCTGTTTATGTCGGTGCCAGCCGTGGCGTACCACCACACCGAACACAACAAGCTCGTCGAGGTTCCCCAGCAGCTCCGCCCGCCCCCGTCGCGCAACGCCATGTGCCCCCTCTCGGCCCCTCAGCGTCACGTGTTTGGCCCCATCAGCGAGCTAGCTCCCCCCCCTCGGCCCCTGCAGCGCCGTGCACACCCTATCGAGAGTCCCCACGCAGCGCCGCTCGCCCCCTGTCACGCAGTGCGCCCACCATCGGCCCCCGCGCGCATCCCCCTGTTGCTACCGCAGCCAGCTGCTTGCTCTTGGCCGACAGGAGAAAGAGGGGGGGCGGGAAGAGAGAGAGAGGGGGAGAGGGAGGAGGGGAGAGAAGGGAGGACTCCGGCTACCCGTGGAGGGGATGGAGGAAGATGGTATGCGCGCTGGCGACGGGAAGGAGATGAGCGCGCGGGGAAGAAGACGATTGAGGGATATTTTGGTCAGAAATGTTTGGTCTAAGGGGTTGACTATGAGTCGTAGACAATTTTCGTCAAAAGTGAAAGTATTATACATTATGGTAAAGCAATCGAGTGTACCTTGAATTAGAATAAATAAAGTGGGGTGCAACTTAAATTTTCTCTTATTTGTTTCCATGAATTGAGAAGATTTGATGACATCAACATATATTCTATTATGCATCTCAAAAAAAAAATTCTATTATATTAATGCTTCTTTGATTATATACTAATTACTGTCTACAAAATAGCGATAGATAGACTTTGCATTATTGTTACACACTAATTTTTACAAGATTTTATGACGTGTTTTAAAAATCGGTTCCATCTGGCTTATTCAGCCCCTAATAATTAGAGTGAGGTACATTAAACCATTCAACAGGACCGGATGGTTCAATACATAGGTTGTATTTATGGGGTTATCGGCTACGTTTCAAATTGTGAAAGATTTTCTCACCCAAAAATAAATAAATTATGAAAGTTTTATTGATAATTTTTATCTTTTCAATAAATGAGTTCAAAAGCTGATTGCATTCCACATCCTCTTTATTTGTAAGGAATTGGGACGAAAGTCGATGGAAATTGGATTTTATTTACAATTCTAGTATTTACTTAAAAACACCAATTACCAAAACATAACTAATCATAAATTAATTTATATTTAGTAATGTTCTAAAAATCGATTTTAGGTGGTGCATAGTCGCTAGGCGTCCAGTGCTGGCTTAGTTCAAGTTTTCTGTCTGGTGCTAAACAGATGTCCAATTTTTAGGAATTATTTAGCAATTTTTTTTTTACCCTTTTTGGTATAGCACATAAAACTAGGCACTATGCAGCTAGTGCTTGTTCGAATAGCGCCTATTAATTTTTATACTAATAATTAGATGACCACGAATACGACACGACACGGTAAATAATGACACAATGGAGATGACGTATATTTTGGACTAAGTTTGTTTCAATTATCTAATTATGAGTGATTAATTAATAAATAATTGAGATAATTTAATTATTTTATTATATAATTAGATTATTTATTTATTTAATAAATAATTTAATCAATCATAGCTATTATTATTATTATTATTATTATTATTATTATTATTATTATATATTTTTAAAAAAATTTAGTTGTTCATTTTTTTTATCCTATCCAAACACATTTGTTCACTACTAGAAAAACAAGCAATGCAAGAATTAATACATTTTTTATTCTGCAAGAATTCATACATCCAAAGAAGAAGATCGGATATTAGGTTAGACTCAAATGCATTAGACAGAAAGTGCAAGCATTTAATGTTTCTCGAAACCAATTGGACAAAATCTCTTAAAAAACATATTTTAATATAAAATACAGAGAGTTAAATCATTTAGAAAATATTGAAATTGGTCTGAATTATTAAATAAAACCCAATACAGGACAACTAGATTGTTTATAAAATTCTTTCACTTAAAACCACATAATATGTGTTAAAATCTCATAGTTACCTTTACAAAAACAACAGATTTAATAGGAAACCAGCCCTATTGAGAGAAGAATAATAATTGTATAACAACTATAATAGAAATTTTATTTAGAGACGGTTAAGATTAAGTAATTAATATATAAACATATATAAAAAAAATTTAGTTCAAGTATATTTATGTAATTTTACAATAATATTAAACAATATTATTTTCTGTGCAACGCACGTAAATTTACTAGTAGTTATTAATGGCTACGCTTCACCACATTTTTCACACGTCAATTTAATTAATTCGGTAGTTAGTTAGTTGGCAATAACTATCTATTTCTAAAAAAATTATAATTATAATTAGAGGGGGATGAACCTAGCTTAATAAAAAGCTAGGTTAATTAACATGTATTCTTGGACACTTGAGGCCCAAGTTTCTAAGCCTATATATACCCCCTCCAATTTGTTTCTTAATTCATTCAATCATTATCTCACCCAAACCCAAGCTCAAATGAGTTCTTTCTAAACCAAAATGTTTGTACTTATGTTGCATGACCATGAATACGAGACGTCACGATAGATAATGACACAATGGATATGACGTATATTTTGGACTAAGTTTGTTTCGATTATCTATTTATTAATAAATAATTAGCAAATAATTAAAATAATTTAGTTATTTTATTATATAATTAGATTATTTAATTATTTATAAAAAAATTAGTCAATCATAAATAGTATTCATCTTTATTTATCATTATTATTATTATTATTATTATTATTATTATTATTATTATTATTATCTACTTTTTCTACTTGTTAAATTTTTTATCTTATCCAAACGCATTTGTTCACTACTGGAAAAAATAAGAAATGCAAGAATTCATACATTTTTTTATTCTACAAGAATTCATCCATCTAAAGAGGAAGACTGAATTTTAGGTTGGCTCAAACGCATGAGGCATTAAGTGCAAGCATTACTTTCCACCTCACTTTTCAAAGTTAACCAAACAGTTACAGGAAATGGGATGTTGCCCACTTCTAGTTGAAAGTGTAACTCTGGATCTAAATCAACTTTACCAAATAGCTCTTGTAACCCTTGAATCCTAAATCAAATTTAAATTTTGTTTTTTGAAACGAATTTGACTAAATATTAAAAAAAATTCTTTTAATATTAAATACAGAGAATTATGTTATTTTGACAATATTAAAATTGGTCCGAATTATTAAAAAAACCCAATACATGCCAATTAGATTGTTTATAAAATTCTCACTTAAAACCACATAATATGTGTTAAAAGTCCATAGTTACTTTTATGGAATCAACAGATATAATAGGAAACCGGCCATACTGAGAGAAGAATAATATTTGTATAATAACTATAATTGAAATTTTATTTATAGAAGGTTAGAATTAAGTAAGTCATTTAGCTAATTAAATAGTTATTAATGGCTACGTTTCTCCAAATTTTTCACAAGTGAATTTAATTAATTAGGTAGGTAGGTAGTTGGTTATAAGTATCTATTTCTAGAAAATTCCTTATTAGTTAGAGGGGATTGAACCTAGTGAAATAAAGAGCTAGGTTAATTAATATGTATTGGTTAGCTAAACTTGAGGCCAATGTTTCCAAGCCTATATATGTAACGTCCCGTCCTGCTCAGTTCAACAAGATGATTTATTGGCGCAGTGCCACTCGAATTTGGCAAATTAGGAGACATGCTCGGAGTCCCGCTCGGCCGAGGCAGAATCCTCGTTCATGTGGGTGGCTTCGATAAACTTTTCTTTGCCTTACCTTCACACTTAATAAAATGGACGCTACATGCTAATTCGTTATGCAATAACTTGATGCATGCTAATAAAATAGACGAACCCACATATATAAGTGAATAATTCACTATGTATCATGCTATCTTAGAACATGGATTATAACTTGATAAAATAGATAGAAAATTTGTTCTACTGCTTAGACGTATACTATATATTGCTGCTTAGACTTGTGTAAAGTAGAATTTCTTGATGTTGCCACTCAAATTATCTAACTTGTTGTCACAGATGTAGATTTGTATATTATTGCCATACCTCATCACATATATTATAATACTGTTTTGAGTATTTCGTTGAACGTGGTTCATTTAGATTAGACAGAAAAACTACCAAGTAGTCGTTCTGATTCAAAGATGGAAGCATGGAAAGGTCTCGGGATCGTTAGGTTGTCGAGGCAGTCCCTGGACTAGGAGCTACAAAGATATGGAAGTCTAAGATAAGCAAATGGCTCAAGTAGTATGATAAATTTGGAGTAGAGATTTATTATCAATGCATTGTCACAGACAACTTATGCACAAGGAATGGTTCTCGACCGATATCTGGAACATAAGAATTGTGTCAGCCTGGGAGAACGGCACTAGCTGAAGTACTAGCACGGGGGCTAGCAGAAATCCTAGCACATGATGAGTCGAGACGTCCAGTAAGGCTAGCTACCGAACTGGAAAGACAATTGTCTCATCCAAAGTCTAAGATAACTTGTGCTACCAGTGACATAGATTAAGTTGGTTTGCTAGCGGCAATCCGTGAGAAGGTTATTTTGTTCCGGAAGGAATAGTACACTGCATAATACATATTTTTGAGCCTCACACATTTTTCCCTGAGAAACGTTCGAGACCCTTTGAGTTTACAAATATGTTCCTTTTTTATTATATATATGTTAGAATATCGTTGATGTAACTTTTGGCAGGTAAGGACGGAAGGTAAATGTTGGTAAGTTGAACCCATATTCCTCGTATATTTTGTGACACTTTCATGTCTGCAACACAAACATTTTCTTGTCATATGTCATGAAACTGATACTATGGCAAGGTTATAAAGAGAACATATTAATTGTGTGCACTCACTTAAATGAACGTACTGGTTAGAGTGGGCTAGAGGCCTCTCCACCAGTGCATTTTTATGTATTGGCACCCCACCAGACCTCTAAAGGTGAGGGAGTTCTCCTTGAGAGTGCTAAGGCGTTGGAGCCCATTCTGGTGCCTTGGAGTGTTATGGCCGGAGATGGAATTTTTTATATACGGGATATAGTTTATGGAACATCATCCATTATATTCATCCTCAAGTTGTAAGTCGTATGGCATGATCCACTATATTGAGAGAGAGAGAGAGAGAGAGAGAGAGAGAGCTTGAGCGATTGTATTCTTGGCCTAACACCATTTATTACTTTATTTATTATCAATAAAGAGAATCGTTCTTTATATATTTGTGTTGATTCAACTTTTATGCATGTTATCTCTGCCGTGAAAACTCTGTAACTTAGTACTCAATCGGCTGTTTGATGCTTGTTGTGTGAGCGCAACTTAGGCTCGCACGACATCATGCGTGGAGTACGACTATCGATTCTACGAAATCAGGACGTAACAACATATACCCGCTAATTTGTTTATTAATTCATCAGAAATTTTTCTACAGAGAAATATAATTTAGCAAAATTAGCGAAAGAGAACAAAGTTTATGAAAATTTGAAGTAGAGAACAAAAACGCATGTGCTAAGTACGTTCTCGATAAAAAAATATGTAAAGAACGAGAACGCATATAACAAAAACGTTTTTAGATAAAAATTTAATTTTTAACTATAGCGCACCTACTAAATGTGTTCTCATGTTTTATATTTTTTTTACAAAAGAAAAATAATGAAGTAAAAAAATAAAACAAAAAAATCAAATCTGAAAACGCACATAATATGTGTGGTTTCAAATATATATTTTTTTTATAAAAAGAACTTTGGAAAAAAGAAAAAGAAAAAGAAAAAGAAAAGTTGAAAACGCACCTACTAGGTGCGGGCGGTTAAACTCGGGAAAAGAAAAAAAAAGTAAAAGAAAAGAAAAGAAAATGTGAAAACGCATCTAGTAGGTGTGGTTTGAATTTTTTTGTTTTATTTTTGGTTTCTTTGAAAACGCACATAAAAAAAGAACTTCGGAAAAAAGATGGTATTTTTTGTTTCTTTGAAAACACATCATATATGCATTTTAAAAATATATATATATATATATATATATATATATTTATATATATATATATATATATATATATATATATATATATATATATATATTAAAATTTGGAAACACACATGGTATGTGCATTTTAGAATTTTTTGCATTATAGTCTCTTATAATTCATTATTTGCAACTTCAGTCAAAGTAGGAAATAAAATTATTTTATTTATCATAATTTCTTTTATAAACTTCAATGAAATCATAATAAATAAATAAAAGTTATTTTTTTGATTTTTAAACTTTTTAAGACGATTTTTTTAAAAATAATTCATGATTACTTTGAAAATAAATAGCTCTTGTTACCCTTGAATCCTAAATCAAATTTGAAATTTGTTTTTCGAAAATAATTGGACTAAAACTCTAAAAATATTTAATATTAAATAAATAGAGTGTGAATCATTTTGATAATATTGAAATTGGCCCAAATTATTAAATAAAATCCAATATAGTCCAACTAGATTGTTTGTAAAATTCTTTCACTTAAAACCACATAATATATGTTAAAAGCCCATGGTTACTTTTATAGAATCAACAAATTTAATAGAAAATCGACCCTATTATGAGAAGGATAATAATTGTATAATAACTATAATTAAAATTTTATTTATAGAAGGTTAGGATTAAGTAAGTCATTTAGCTAATTAAATATTTAGTAATGGCTACGCTTCTCTATATTTTTTACATGTGAATTTAATTAATTAGGTAGGAAGGTAGGTAGGTAGGTAGTTTTGTTATAACTATTTATTTCTAAAAAAAATTAATTTAGTTAGAGAAGGACGAACCTAGTTAAATAAAGAGCTAGGTTAATTAACATATTTTCTTGGACTAAACTTGAGGCCCAAGTTTCCAAGCCTATATGTACCCTCCAATTTGTTTATTTATTCATTCAAAAATTATCTCAGCCCAAATCCTATTCTTTCTAAACAAAAAAAAAATTATTTCCAAGTTGTGTCCGATAGAGCATCCAACCATTCCTTATGTCATGTAAGATTTCTCTGTCCATTGTCTAGTGTCAAAACATAAACGATCATGTGCAGCCATGTCAACCTCGGGTCCGGCCCAAGAGTGTCATATCCACCATATTCTGTGCCCAATTCATGACAATACCACAAATACAATCCTCTCTTGTGTCCGACATAGGAACACAACAACCAAAATCATATAAACCAAATTTCAAACCCTGTGTCCCCGGATCCGACCCTAAGGACACAGACACATCCTAAACCCTAACAACGACACTCGAAGCCTTACCCTGGCTAAGTCGCCTTCGACGGATTCAACCAACTTGATCTCCGCTGCCATCCGGATCTCTGGCCACACTAACTCTAAACACCTTTTGCCGAGTCGCTCGACCCGATCCCGAGTACTAGTGCCGTCCAAATCTGCTTCACCATGTGCTCGTGTGTTGGTCTCCAATACAACCATTTATCTGGATCATGGAACTATGGGTCAACTACAACTAGATTCGCACTAGCGAGGCATGGGCTTTAAAGTGAAGTGATTTCAGGTATGCAAGATTTTTGAATATTAGTAAGAATGTGTCATATATTCATCTGTTTGGTCTCTTATCGCCCTTGAAAATGATATCAAAATATTCCAAATTCAATTGACTCTGTCTTTAGTAGCAATATCAATTCTGTTTAACTGTCTTTCTATAGATCTCTATTCTATTCAATAAAAAGTTGGTAATAAAACAATTTAAACTCTGTTCTTTCTTGATCATGTCATATTTTTTTAAATTTCAAGGACAAAATTTTTGTAAGAAGGGTAGATTTATAATCCCTGAAATCTGAATCAAATTTGAAATCCTTTTTTTTTCAAAACATACCAATAGGATTAAATCTCTAAAAATCTTTTAATACAAAATATAGAGAGTTAATTATTTTTATAATATTGGAATTTACTTGAATTATAAAATGAAACCCAACACATGCCAACTAGATTGTTTATAAAATTCTTTTCCTTAAAACCACATAATGTGTTAAAAGTCCATAGTTATTTTTTTAATGGAATAAACATATTTAATAGGAATTTGGCCCTATAGAGAGAAGAATAGTAATTGTATAATAATTGTTATTAAAATTTTATTTAGAGAAGCTTACGATTAAGTAAGTTCTTTAGCTAAATAAATAGTTATTAATGTCTAAGCTTCTCTACTTTTTTGACATGTAGATTTAACTAGTTAGGTAGTCAGTTATTTTGTTGTAACTAACTATTTCTCGAAATTTTCTAATTAGTTAGAGGGGGGATGAACCTAATTAAATAAAAGGGCTAGGTTAATTAACATGTATTCTTGGGCTAAACATGAGGTTGAAGTTCCAAGCCTATATCTACCCCTCCCATTTGTTTATTAATTAATTCAAAAATATTCTTAGTCAAAACCCAAGTCTATATCTACCCCTCCCATTTATACTATTCATGTGTCTAATATCCAATATCAAAAAACAAATTCTCGTGCCCAACCGTGTCGACCTCGTGTATGACCAAGGAGTGTCGTATCCACCACATTATATGCCCAGTTCATTACAATAGCACAAATCCAGCCCTCTTGTGTCCGACATAGGAAGTTAACAACCAATACCACACAAACCAAATTTTCAACCATGTATCCCTAGGTCCGACAGCGAGGAAACAGACACATCCTAAACCTTAAATATCAACACTATAAGCCGCACCCTGGCCGAGTCGCCCCTTCCATATTCAACCAGCTTGTGTTAGCACAATATTTAGATTTTATTTTTGAATATGGTTAATCAGTTAAGTTTAGCATTATGATAATCATGCAATCACTATAGTAACTTATACTTAAACTCCACATTGTCCAAATATGCATTAATGTTATCATATTTGCTTATCTATGTTGCTTTGTTCGTCTAAGATATACTTGCAGAAAGCAATAAGCAGGACCATCATGGTCATATGCAATGAAAAAATGATGATGAGCCAAAGACGATGTTATACTAGAAGATTTCTCTGAACCGCCAACGACATCTCCGGAACCTCGCGAAGCCCCCGAAAGTTATTCAGATTTTCAGATTTGTTTATCTTTAATTAGACAACTACCGTTAAAGAAAAATGTGTCTTCAAGTCTGCTCAATTTTTAGAGGATTGGAATCATCAAGTGCTCCTGATTTTATATCTTATTCTGTATTTTTTATTTTATTTTATAGGACCATATGTACATCGGGTTAGCAGTTGGCACTAGGAGATCATATAAAAAATTATGTAAAGAACGAGAACGCATATAAAAAATTTGTTTTTAAATTAAAATTTAATTTTTAACTGTAGTTGCACCTACTAAATGTGTTTTTATGTTTTATATTTTTTTTTGTAAAAGAAAAAATACAGTTAAAAAATAAAACAAAAAATTAAATCTGAAAACGCACATAATACGTGTGGTTTCAAATGTATATTTTTTTATAAAAAGAAGAACTTTGGAAAAAAGAAAAAGAAAAAAAAAGTTGAAAACACACCTACTAGGTGCGGGCAGTTAAACTCGGGAAAAGAAAAAAAAAGTAAAAGAAAAGAAAATGTGAAAACGCATCTAGTAGGTACGGTTTGATTTTTTTTTTTCTTTGGTTTCTTTGAAAACGCATCATATCTGCATTTTCAAAAAAAAAAAATTTAATTTGGAAACACACATGGTATGTGCATTTTAATTTTTTTTTTACATTATAGCCTCTTATAATTCATTATTTGCAACTTCAGTCAAAGTAGAAAATAAAATTATTTTATTTATCATAATTTCTTTTATAAACTTCAATAAAATTAAAATAAATAAATAGAAGTTATATTTTTCAATTTTTAATTTTTTAAGACCTATTTTTTAAAATAATTCATGATTACTTTTAAAACAAATAGCTCTTGTTACCCTTGAATCCTAAATCAAATTTGAAATCTGTTTTTCGAAAACAATTGGACTAAAACTTTATAAATATTTAATATTAAATATAGAGATTTGAATCATTTTGATAACATTGAAATTGGTCCAAATTATTAAATAAAATAATTCGTATTATACAAGAGTCACCTTAGTATTGATGGAGCATGGAAGGATATCATAAGTCCCGTTGTTCATGATGAACTAACGTATTACCAGAAAGATTGTTCGCGGTCTTCCAACCTAGCTCACTGTAGCTATTTTCCATATATGGACGCCACAGTTATAGGATTGGGATTAACATCCCAACCGGAATTTCTATGCACGTCCTTTCATACGATAGAGTTGGGTCTATAGCCTTAGCTCTGTGTTGCAAGCTACCTTGCTATCCATCGATATAGTTTTTTTCCATGTATTATAGCTTGCACTAAAGAGTTTACTGAAGTGATGACCCAGAATGCATTGAGTTGTCGACTTTACACACGTTGGTACCAAAAACACCACAGAGGGGTCTCCTTCTTTTCTAATGTACTCGTGATCTTGAATATCAATAAAAGTCCAGAATGTAATGGACTTCCATCATACGTACTCATGATCTTGAATATCAATGGAAAATTTCATTTTTCTTTTAGAACTTTTCTATTGATGTGTGTATCGTGGTTACGAATATTATACCAGAGGTATTATGGATGTAGTATAGTATCATAACTTACGATTAACATGCCCTATCAGTGGTAATATGAACATGATAGGTTAGAGCAATCTTATGAGAAAATCTTGAAGAAGATACCATCTGCAATGGTTGGGACTTTTGGGTGTAAATCGGTAGGCAAAAAAGTTTGCTTGTAGCTGAGTACGATCATGGTGAGGTATTTTGTGGAGATAAAAGAAACAAGTAAGAGGCAGTGTGAACATGACTTCTTTTTTTTACTGGGGAGGATGAACAGCTCATAGTTCAGAGGTGGTATGGACGTGAACTACTTGCCTTAGCAAAATTTTGAGGACCTATTATCCATTACATATTTGAGACTTCTGAGTACAGATAATAGATTTTTACCGCATACGGTCGAGGTAGATCGGAATGGAAAATAATATAGTACATATATTTTTTATGCCTAACTTAGGCATAGTATTTGTTTAGGAACTTGTCGTTGATTGGCATCATTAGCAATTCACCATTAGACTTAGTGAGCATGTATGATCCATTGGAGTAAATGGTCTCCACTACGAAGGTCCCTCCCATTTGGCTTAAAAAAATTTTGTCGACCTGTAGGTCAGGACCATCGGTCTTCTCACTGTTAAGATGAGGTCGCCGATCTGAAATATCATTTCCTTCACTTTTTTTTTGAAGGCTCCAGAAAGTAGTGCTTGATATAGCTCAATATGCTATTGAGCTAAGAGGCACCTTTCATCAAGTGCCTCCAACTCTTTAGACGTCGATAATGATTGTCTTTGGTGGTTAACTGGTTGGAGAGAGCTACCCGGAGAGAGGGAATCACTTCTTCGCTTCCTTAGACCAACGAGAATAGAGTGCTACCAGTTAGGGTTTGGACCGTTGTATGGTAGGCCCATAAACATTCGTCGAGCTTCTCGTTCCAGTCTTACTTATTTGACGAAACAAACTTTTTAAGTAGCTTGATTATCATTTTGTTGAACGCTTCTGCCAATCCATTTGCTATTGCGTTGTAGGCAGTTGAAGCTATATTTTGAATTTGATTTTTATCACAAAATCTGAAGAAAGTGTGACTCATAAAATAGGACAATTGTCATAAATGATCCTGTGAGGTAAGCCGAAGCGATAGATGACGTGATATTTTATGAAATTAATTATGTTAGATGTTTTTACTTCTGCGAGTGGAACAGTTTTCGCCCATTTGGAGAAGTAATATGTGATAACCAGGATGAATAGGTGCCCCTTAGACGAAGATGGACTGATCATTCCGATGATGTCCATACCCCAATCTTCAAACGCCCAGGATGCCACGATCGAATGAAGTCGACATGGATTGAACACATCTTGCACTTTATTGCATAGTCTATGGCATCTGCTACCATCGTTAGCCAATAGTAGCCCATACGTTAGAAACGGTCCTATAGCTTAGGATCGGGTTGGTGTGCACTGCAAATACACTCGTGAGCTTCATGGTGTGCTTGTTTAGCTTCTACGTCCTATAGGCATCATAGCAGGAGCTTGTCGTATGAACGACGGTATAGAAGCTTAGTGGTTATGTCATAGTAGAACCAGAGGGAGCATCTTCTGACGGAAGAGGCCTCATTTGGGTCGTCTGAAAGGATTCTGTAGTAGACATAGTCTATAAACGGGAGCTTCCAATCTTTAACATTGACGTCTATTTCCACAGAGTGGCTTAGACACAAGCATAAGTTGTTCTTCGAGTAGACTAGCTCTTGTCCGACCACTGTGACCAATTGATGGGTCTTAATTGGGGCTACAAAGGAAGCTACGAGGCCGACAAGAGCATCACCCTCGATGTTTTATAGCTGCGATAGATGTTCTTTGAAGAACCCTGTAAAAGTGGAAATTATGTCACTTGTCGCTTGATGGTAGGGGAGTAAGTCCTCATGTAGGACTTCATACTCGCCGCAAACCTGACTGTCTATCAATTTGGAATCACCATAGGCTTCTAGGTAATCCACTTCCAACTGTTTAGCCAGCTGCAGCCCAATAATGAGGGCATTGTATTCTACCACGTTACTGGAACATGGCTTTGTGAGTGAGTAAGCGCGATTGATGACCAAGTCATCAGAAGAAATCAACACTACCCCCACTCCAGCAATGGTATTACTTTGGGCCCTTTTCTTGAAGTATCGTCGAAGAACATTCACCATACGGCCTCTCTTGTCGTCGTGTTAGATTCTAAAACTTTGTCTGAAATCTCGTCGTAAAGCTTTGAGGTTTCAGGCACCTGATGAGCTACCAGAAAGTCAGCCAATGCTTGGCCCTTGATCGCCTTCCGGGTGACAAATACCATGTCATAGGGTGACAGTAGTATTGCCCAGGTGGCTAGACGAGAGTTAAGTACCCCAGGCTTAGTCATGAGGACTTTGAGGGGGTTAACCCATGAAATATCGTAGATTGATTGCCCGGTCAAATAATGATGGGTCTTTTTGACAACGAAAAGCAAGGCAAGGCACTCCTTCTCGACATGATTATATCTATATTCTATGTCGATCATCATCCTATTGAGGTAATAGATGGGCTGCTCATGACCTTCGTCACTTTTCTAGGCTAATAAACCACTGAGAGAGTAATCCATTGCTCGCACGTAGAGTAGGAAGGGCTTTCCCATGATCGAAGCTACCAAAACTGGGGACTTTATGAGGTAGTTCTTGACGTCGTCAAAGGCTCGTTGACATTCTTTGGTCCAAACAAAGGAGACTCCCTTCTTCATCAGCTGAGTGAATGGTTGACATCGCCCAGAGAGGTTGGATATGAATAACCTGATATAGGCTAAACTTTCTTGTAGACCATTAAGCTCTTGAAGGTTTTTTGGAGGGTGCATATCAATGATAGCCTTGGTCCTCTCAGGGTTAATGGGAATTCCTTTCGAAGTTATGATAAAGCCCAAGAATTTATCGCTAGTGACTCCCAGGAAAGACTTGGTTAGGTTCATCGTGAGTTGATGTGCTATCATTAGGTCGAATACGATCCTCAGATCATGGAGATGGTCTTTCTGGAGACGGCTCTTAACAGGAATATCATCAACATAACACTCGATTGTCTTATGCAGGTGTTCAAGAAAGATGATGCTTATAGCTCGCTGGTATGTCGCACATGAATCCTTTAACCTGAAGGGCACACCACTATATAACAATATATTCCTATCGGTGTTCGGAATGATGTATGCTTCCCGTCATCTAGAAACATATTTATCTGATTCTAGCCCGAGAATCCATCCATAAAGGACATGCGCTTTAAACCATAAGTATTATCAATCATCACATCCGTAATTGGAAGGAAGGACTCATCCTTTGGGCAAGCGGCATTCAAATCGTGAAAGTCTATGTAGACTCAGATTTTACCACTTTTCTTGACGACCGAAACAATATTAGCTACCTAGTCCAGATGTTGCTCGTCGCAAATGAAGCCACTTGCTATCAGATTATTCACTTCAGACTCGATCGCATCCACAATGTCTGGGCGGAACCACCTTTTACGGTTGCTTGACTGACATAGCATCCGGTAGAATATTGAGCCTATCCATCATGATTTGAGGATCCAAGCCTGGCATATCTTCATATCTCCATGCAAAAATGTCGATATATTCCCTTACCAGCAGGACAAGGGATTCGCGCTCTTCTGTGGAAAGATTTTTACTGATAAAGATGGGTTTAGGAGCAGAGTCGTCGCCTAGATCAACTTGCACCACCTCATCTTCAGTGAGACGTTCTCGCTGCTCAAACCGTAATTCCTATTGTGCTTCAAGTTTTTGAGCCCATGGTTCTATTTTAAAGAGCTCGTTCGGGTGTTTGTCATCCTCTTCTGGATCAGCTGATGCCATATTGATCAACAACGTTCGTCTAAGCATATCATCAATGCTAGTGTCAGAGTCCCAAGAGGATGATTGCAAAGAGTGAGATTGTAATTCATCCTCTTCCTCTGAATCTTCAGGAGTTATAAGAGGTGTAAGGTACCCCAAACCGTGACCGGTTTATTGGTATTACTTATCAGGCTTGCCCTTGGGAGCAAAGTGATGCAATGGCAAATATCGCCCCGTTCCATAGTTCAGGCCTTGGTCGCTTTTTAAGTTATATCCCATCTTCTGGAGGATGCGCTTGGTTTGGGTACTGTAACGATGAAGTTGCATTTTGCCGCTTTTCGGTTCTGGTTCTTCTGAAATGAAGTCCTGGTGACCTACACCATGGATCATGGCTAGGAAGGATTCGTTCTACTGTGTGAACGGTAGTTACCTATATGTGTAGGTGTAGACCCAAACCATTTCTAACGAATATATGGCATTCCAGTGTGCAACAATAGAGTAACTCAATGATATCCCTTTATTGAGAAAATATAGTATCTTTTCTGAGGGAATTACATCATCGTAAGAAGGCGCATCAGTGGACGCCACGACGTACTCTTCCAATTCATCTCCTTCGGTGACCATTAGTGAAGCTGACGGTGACAGAGCTTTCCTGCAGAGTTTGACTGCAAGAGATTCTATCGTTTTTATTACAGGAGGATCTTTGTTCGATGGATGTCCCTGTCTCCGAAGTTTTACTACCAAAGGCTCAGGAGTCTTTTCGCGAAGCTTGACCATGAGAGGAGCAAATATATGGGTAGGACATCATTTTAGATAGAATTTTGGAGGTTCATCTTGAGCCGAACTAACCTCTGCTTTGTTGTCAACGTCATTGCCTCCCTCATCCAAGTGGATCTGTTTGCGAGTCAGAATAATAGGCTTTGACACCTTTGAAAGGGTCAACATCTGCAAACTTTGTCTTGACGATGCCTTTGTTGTCAACATACTTCAAGCACTTATGAAGAGTTGATGGCACGATCATGTACTCATGTATCCAAGGGCATCCCAGAAGGACATTGTAGGAAACCTTCACACCGATGACGTAGTAAGTCACCTTTGTTCGCAAGTCGCCTATTTGACATTTTAGGCGAATCTTTCCTAGAGGATAACTCCATCCGATATTGAAGCCAATGATGGCCTTTTTGGTCATTGTCAACCGATGCATGGGGATTTCCAAGGAATGGAGTAGAGTTCGGGGAATGATGCTAAGGGATGACCCTAGATCAATGTGCATCTGGTCCACCTTAATGGCATCGATATACCCTGTATAATACATGGGTCTATCATGCTATTATTTTTTAGTAGCATGTCTTCTTATGAGAACGTGATGTTCGAGATTTCCTCCGTTATATTGTTACAGTGGGGACATGTAGCGGATCCGCGGCCGACGGTTTGACTTGGGTGAGGTAGGAGTCGACGTTCTATAGTGTCTCACTCTGAGAGTCACGTCTCTTTGGAGAGACTGAGTGGCTCGAAAAGTGATAACTTTGCAGGGTATTGACAAGCTGTGCCAATATTTCAAAGTTATAAGGCTTCTCCAGCCCTTGAGTTACATCTTTTCTCAAAGGCTTGTCAAAGGGAACCTCTTTCTGCTTCTGCCTGTCTACTATGAGAGATGGAGATGGACTTGGCTCATACGCCACTGGAGCCGTGGGTATGATAACCGGAGGTATTGGAGTCGTGGGTACGGTAACCGGAGGTGTACTGTCATCTAGAGCCCCGTCGTAGTATCGTAGGTAGGTTTGCCCTGACCTGGTTACCCCAGTTAAGGCTTCGTCAGTCGATGGAGAAACCGTATGACATGACTTGGTCTTCTTTCCTTTAGTTTTGGCAGCGGGAGATGCTGCTTGTTGTATCAGATTCGGGACGAAGTCTGGGTGAACCCACATGACTTCGTATCACGGAGTGGTGAGTGGTACCAACCCAGCTGCTCGAGCTGGAGGGAGGTTAACAACCTCCATTGTTGTCTTAGGTATCAGGATAACTCGATCTTGGACTTTTATCGCTAGAAAGTTATCGATTGGAGGGAGACTATGTTAGCAGTGACTGTCTTGTCCTCAAACTATAGAGTAAGATCTTTGGAGTCTAGAAGCCATTGGATATGCCTCTTCAATACGTAGCAGTCTTGCATTAGATGATGGATGTATTGGTGGTAATGGTAGTATTTAGAGTCATCCACCTTATCTGCCTCTTCCGACCGTTTGATGTTGGGTAGCTGTAGTTTGTTGCCTTTCATCAGTACATGGAAAATCTTAAGGACATAATCATCACCGAAGGAATAAGTTTTCTTCGGCTTGGGTACTTCCGTCAGTCTGGCGGTCGTGGCCGGGATTTTAGATACTTGAAAGTGAGAGCTTACTTTCCTTTATTGTCACGACCATTGGTGTTGATGTTATTTTTGAAGGGATGCTTGCCTCTTTTGTTATCGATAGGGAGCTAAAGTCCCAGCAGACGGGCGTCTTTTGCATTTTTCTCTACGGCGGTTGCGCTTATGATGAATGTTGTCCAATCCTGAAGTGGGACTGAATGTGTCTACAGCTTTACCACAGGTAACAGTATCTTTCTGCAAGTATCCATCAAATGATTATCAGGGATGCCCAAGGGCACTTTCAGTGCCACATGCCTGAACAGTTCAATGTATTCTAGGACAGTTTCATTTTCTCATTGAACTTTGTCCATGAGGGTGCTCATAGTCATCTTCATTCTACCATCGTAGAATCACGCGATGAAGAGGCATCAAAGTTCTAACAATAAAATATAGTTGTCCGGAAGACTACAAAATCAGTCGTAGGCTACTCCGGTTAGATTTTTGACAAAGATTTTGGTAAGGAGGGCATCGTCACATGGTAGATATCCCGCCGTTGAATCAAAATAATTTATGAACTGACAAGGCGATATCTTCCTGTCGAACGGGATCATCAAGTACGTCTTTTACTTAGGAGGGTACACCATATTTTTCCACTCGAGAGGATAAGATTATCATATTCTGAGTTTTTGATGCGTATCTCGGTTGCTAATCAGATCAAAGCGAGCTCGCAGTTCCCTAACTTCCCGGATTTCGTCTTGAGCATCGTCGTATGGCAGGGAGTGGATGACCGCAGCAAGGTGTGATTGGCTCTGATGGTAGGAGCGTGAGCGATCGTACTTGACTCTCCATTGTTTTCCATTTTTGGGCTAGCTTGCTCCGAGATTCTTGGTGGTTGTGGGACTATACTTGGCCGGAGGTCCAGTATGGTTTGTGTCAAAATTTGCATCAAGGCACTCATGGCTTGCATCATGGCTTCCAGTGCCCCAAGACATTGTTGATCATGGAGGTTTGATCGCCTCCTGCCATGTATGCACACATTATATGGGAAAAGATGGATGGAACTATGGAAGCTTCATTTTATGACACTTGAGTCTCGTTGTCCTCAAGGAATGTGAGCATTGTCACGTCGTCTTCGAAACCCGGAGGATTGCTACCCCCAGCCTTGACTGCTGCATTCTTCTGGCGGGCAGGGCTTCCCCAAGATAGGTTTTTGTCACGCCCCAGTCCCAAAATATCGAGGGACTAGACACGTGGCAATGGCCAGTAGCAAACACTGATGGACAACCCAATTTAATTAATCCATCAGGGCGTACTTAAGCTGTAAAATAAGGTCTACTAAAACATGCCACAAACTAATCTCATCCAAAATATGATCAACAGCAATAAAAAATAAAAATCAACAACCAGTCTCAACAAAGTACTTCGGGGAACAACCCGATATAAATCTGATATAATGGTTCAACAGACCAAAACATAAATGTTTGAATAAAGTAGATACTGAGTATGAACCACAGATACTCAGTAAAAGTCTTCAGCCATCACCTCGTCCTCGGGAATCGGTACAGCTCCTGTATCAACTCCTGCTCCTGCTCCTGCTCCTGCTCCTGCTCCTGCTTCTGTTGTTGTCCCGTAAACCTCGGGATAGAAATCCTCCGCTATACCTGGGGACATCATCCGGTATCCAGGTCCTCAGGGGACATAGCAAGGTACAAAATAATACAAGCCAAAATAAATGCAATACAAAAGTAAATAAAATAAATAGGGTAAATATGTAACCATCTATGTGAAATGCAATTGAGAGCATCACTAGTACTCAGGCTGAGACCGCTACAAGCTCTGAGTCGAGGAGCCGGTAGCAGTAATATCACATAATGGGCCTAGCTCTGATGTAGAGTCTAAAGCCTCACAATAATAAATATATATAAATAAAATAGCTCGTAGCCTGTGTGTCTCCCCCCACCCAATGTAATCACACGTCTTATGTCCACAACGTCTCATGTACATGTTACGCAAGATCATAACTAATGCAGCAAGTCATACAATATCTATGGATATAATGTCGATGTCACAATCATGCAACCTACAAAGAATTACCTTAAATATTTTAGGAAGATTATGTCTCATGAATAGTATCAGGTGTCCTGGGTATGACGTACTTGATAATGCAAGCACGAGAATGTAAAGGGTCACGATATCCATCTCTATGTGACATTACACAACTCCGCGTACGGTGTTGGCACCCGACTATTAATCGAACGCTAAGTAAGTCACACGGTCCTAGGTTTAAGCACGTATAAAATATATAAAATAAGTCAAGGAAATAAGTAACAAAACTGCAAGGTTGGCAAGGTACACTTGCTTGGGGTTTGAATACCAACAGCTGTCCTTGTATCAGCGGATTCTGCAAGTACTCCTCTAAAAGCTGTAATAAAGATCACCAACAGGTTTAAAAAATATTAAATAGCTAGAAATGCCTGTCCTTGAGTCCAATTTGGACACAAGGGCAAAAATCACAGTTTCTGGTCAAAACGGGATCCACATATGGCCCGCTTCGTACCAAAAAATGTGTCTGAACTAATGTTCTCTAAATTTATCCAACTTAGTGTCAACAAGTCCAGAACGATGATACGAACCCAACGGAACTTCCAGAATTGGATTTCGATGAGCCGGTCACAAAATCGCCCGTCAAATAGAGCCGTGGGGCCCACTATACGCGATTTTGTCAACGTTCTCAGAATTGACCCAAACTTGGGTTACAGGACCAGCGTATTGTTACGAGTCCGATGGCACAAGTTTCGTTTCGATCCGACATGTGTACACGAAGTTACAACATGTTCCAGAACAGGCCGATACGGGGCGTTGTCGGCGGATACGCGTTGATTCCGGTGTGCACGCACATCCAAATCAACTTCTGCGAAATTCCGTACGTCCGTATCAACGGCGCGCACCTTTCGGTGAAGACCGTATGCGACCAAGTCGTCCCGTTTGGCGGGACGTACACAGTTCTGGGGGAAAATGGGGTGTTGATTTTTCTGTTTTTTTATCGCGGTTTGTGATCGCCATAGGACGCAACACACAGAGCGGGTTGCACGTGCATCGAGAGGGTTATGCATTCTACGCATCATAACAGACGAAATAGAAAATAGGGCAGCGAGGAGAGAGAAAAGGGTACCTGAACAGGGCTACACAGAACTGGATTTCTCGTGTCCGTGAGGCGATACGACACAATGCGACACGGTACTGTGTCCTGGGGTTAGGGTTCGATGGCCGAAGACTCGTCAGGGTTGCACGGATGCTGTTGTTTGTCGTGGTCGAGGTGGAGGAAAAGATGGAGAAGGCGGTCGGGGCTCGTGGGCGGCTGATGCGCTGCGGAGGAGGAGACGGCTGCGCTGCTGCGGCGGGTCTCTGTCTAGGGTCGTCGGAGACGACGGCTGGCGGTGGTTGGGTTACTCGGTGGTTGGGGGTTAGCGTTCAGGCGGAGCTAGGGCAGGGGAGGAAGAGAGGATTATATAAAGGTAGCCGGAGAAGAAAAGGGTTTCAGGGTTAGGGTTTCCGATGGGTTAACGGGTCCGGGTCGGTTCAATTCGGATCCGAAATGACCCGTTAAGAGTTGGGTTCGGTTCTGTTCGGTTTAACTTGTTTTGGTTTGGCTTGGTTCAGTTGAACCAAATTTATTTCTACGATTTATTTAGGGTTAATTACAACTTAGTTTCTAGGTCTTTAAAAATGTTTCCAAGGTCCAATAAATTCTCGAAAAATTACCATATGTCTAGTTTTTCATTTTACAGCTAAAATATTATTTTCATAATATTTTAATATTAATTAACATCATTTAAAATTGTTTTAACTGCAAAATACCTTGGTTTTATTTAGTTAAAAATTACAGAAAAATTCATAAAAATTCTGAAAATTTATTTTTTTTATTTCTGAAAATACAGGTGATTACAGTTGTCGTCTGTTTCTTGAGATTCATTATCTTCCTGGAATGAGGCATTGGTGTGGACCACCGGAGGATTGCTACCCCCAGCTTTTGTCTTTGAGTGGGTACCATAAAATACCCTCTCGGTGGGCACTGATATCTTGGTGCCCTTATGTCGATTCCTCGATCCTCTAGCTGAGGCCGGCAGGTTGGATGAGCTCTTCCTCTTGATTTTCTTCATAGGAGATCTCCATGTTGAGCAACAAGAGGCGAAGGGTAGTTCTTCCTCCTCTTCATGCATTTATTTTTTACTCGAGGTAAGGAACTTGACTCGACTTATGAGGAGAGGGCTTCAAACTTTAACAAAAACAAATAAAGCAGATCTGTCGTACTGATGCAGTTACTTGCAGTCTTTCGAAAACCGACTGTCTAGTTGAAGGAACCATTATTTTAGTATAGCAACAGTTGATGATGATGATGGCACAAGTGTGTCTATGAGGAGACACTTCATGTGTAGGAGTCACATCTCTCATTTTGCACTTGCGACTAATTATGTTGCACAAATCTGACGATGGAACCTTCACTTCCACATCTATTTCGTGCGCTCGGCCAGAGCTTGCGCATGGGTGTGATCGTGAATATTTTGCTTACTGACCCAGTTCTTGCGCAGAGACTACACCCGGATCATTTATGGAAGACTTGTTGTGCGATGGACCCACTTTATGCGTGCAGCTAAGCTGGGCACATGGGTCTGTCAGCATTGTTTTTGCTCCCTAACTTGGTTATTGCGCAAGAACTGCACCCAAGTCATTAGTAGAAGACTTAATGTGAGACAAACCCATGTTATGCATGGAGACAAGCCTGGCGCATGGGTCTGTCATCACAGTGTTTGCTCTCCGACTTGTTTCAAGCACATATGCGGTGCCTAAGTGATTTTGGAAAGACTTGGAGGGTTGAGCCACATTTGGCACATGAGTGCCTGGGTCAGCCCTATACAACTTTCAATCAGCAACGCACGTGACAATCAATGGTGCATATTTTTGGTGGACTGTCTGCGTAGCCCCTCAACCGCGCATGGCTTGAGTTGGTTTGTGTGGTGCCCCGTTCCCCCTATTCGGGGAGCGCGGCTAAGAAATACAAGACGGTATCGTTCGATCGGGATAGATTGAATTAAGAACTCGTCCTCGTTATGGATTTGTTTCTTCGGAATCGATTTCCATATTCAGTGGACCGTGCCCCAAGGATCGACTTAGCGGCAGAGTCAGGAGGGACCTCTCCGCTGCATTCTTTGTTGCCTAGTTTTCGCTGTCGCTTGTTGCTTTCGTGCCTTGAGTTGGATTTCGGATTTGCTTGGGTTTTCTTGAACGGTTTTGATGGATTTCATTGCTTTCGTTCTTAGGACTGCACTTCAATTCCGATAAGGGGAAGAGTGGAAGAAGTACTGATCAGCTGTTCGTGTCAATACAGGTGAACCAGCTGTAGTCGTCGCACGAGCGGACGCCTAAAGCACTTCTTTCCTTTTTCTTCCAACTACCAAAGTGAGTGGCTACCAACCCGATTAGCTAGCCCTACTTGCTAGTCTTCACATCAAAAATCTCGTGTTCGTGCTTGCCCCGATCAAACGATACCAAGTAAATAACTAAAAGATATCAAGAATAATAAGGGAATAGACTTGGGAAATATTGCTTGTCAAATAAAACTTGTGAACGGTTACTTACTTATATGCTTGCTCGTTTGGAAATGTTCATCATATGCATAAATATAAGTTAGAATGTATATTTCTTCTTAGAACTGTGCTATGTATAGAACTCATTTTCAATGCCATAAACTGAACAGATAGGCTATGCAAAAGTAAAATCTTGTCCTGTACTGCCATGCTCCTGATATGCCCTGATTTGCCTCGATTGCTAACTTAGTGTACTGCGTTGATCACGGACAACTTGTGCACAAGGTCTTAGTTCCTGCGGACGGTCGCTGGGGCACCGGCACCGATCCGATCCGGACGGAACTCATGATAGTCGCCTGCTATAGGACGGAATGCCTTGGGACGTCCTGATCTATGCGTCGCACGGCACTCCGTACTGAGACTAGCCCGTCCATTATGGCAACGTGCCAGTGATCCTCCTTGTATATTTAAACCTGTTGCTACTAACTTGTGTCTTCTTGGCAGGGAAGGCAAGGTAAGTATTATGCAGGTGGTTCAGACGGGCAGGTAAATGTCACCGAACGGTGGCGAGTTATTTCGATGATTCCATATATATGTCTTGCTGTAAAATGAACTAAGGCAAGATAGAAACCCATAAATATGCATGCTTCACTAAACAACGTGTTGATTGGTATAGTTGGGATAGCTTGCCTTCACCAGTACATTTCGATGTACTGACCCTCGTTGAAACAGGTTCCCCGCGCTAGGAAGAACCGAGCGAGGAGCAGGAGACAAACCCCCAATCCAGTCCAGCTGTAGGCACGCCTCGACCGTGCCACCTTTGACGCATTTTGAAGAAGAAGCCTTTTGAAGAAGAAGCTAGCCACCAAAGCAATCATGCAGCTACGTGGCAAGGCAGTCGTCCCGTCCCAAGGTCTTATATTTTGAGTTTAGTAAGGGATGTAATGTACGGGACTGCTATCTCATTTTGTGTCAACACTTTTGTAAGCCCACAGAGGCAATCCTTACGACTCAGTTCAAGGATTTTGTAATAGATGTTCATATTATCAATAAAAGAGAACTTTTCCATGTTTCAATCTGTGTTCAATTATCTGCGTACTCTGAATATGTGCTCGCTATGCGAAACAAAAATACTTAGCCTTGTGCGGTGCGCAACCTAGGCCCGCA
Organism: Iris macrosiphon; assembly: GCA_036927795.1. NCBI lineage: Eukaryota > Viridiplantae > Streptophyta > Magnoliopsida > Asparagales > Iridaceae > Iris > Iris macrosiphon. Next base: position 64,217,016 of record JAYESA010000003.1, on the reverse strand, counting down.
CGGCGGTCACGCCCGGGGGACGACTAACGATTCCACGGAATTGGGGCGTGACAGTTTGGAGATCTTTGAACTAGCATTTACAGGCGCATAGTATAGAGAATCCATATTGGTGCCAAATGAGACCCTGGCGAAGATAGGCTTTATGTAGTGCCTCAAATCCCGATCCGATCGGGATGCACACTATATAATTGGGCTTATGACTAGTCTATCTGAGTCATAGTTTGGTGTTTAGAATCTTCGGTATCCTCTTGCCATGGAAAAAATACGATGATCCTTTCCAACTCATGGATAGGCCTCTACTGAAATGAGTCCAATAGTTTTCGTATTTTGTTGCTTGGTTTTCTAGATGTCGTTTTGCGATTTTGTTTTGGTGTTTCTTTTTATTTGCTTAGTTTTCGCTGTTGGCTTTCTCGCTTGGAGCTTTGGTTCTTGGGGAGTTCAGGAGGAAGGATAGGCAAAAGGATTCTAACCAGGTGCTCGTGTTATTGCAGGTCTGTGTAACTGATGTTTGATCGTCGCTAGGTAGGACTCCTTCTTTTAGCACTTTTCTTAATCGGTGGGTGGTTCAGACCCTTCTTTCCTACTTCTTCATGTCCACATCGCTAATGATTCAAACATTAAATTGATGATGCCCGGTTGAAAGCCTAGGAAATCCTTAGCCACAATGTATGCCAGCCACTAAGAAAGGAACATAAGAATTATAGACTAACTTGTATATTCATGTACACGATCTAAACACGACGTCCGAAATGAAGCGGCAGTTATGGTTCAAAACCAAGGAACTGCATGATAGAATGCGACATCTAAAATATTGGTTGCGATATGGTGCCTCAGAAAGTTTGGACCCACGGGACACTAAAATCGGAACACGGCTTTGAGTTAGAGAAGTTAGCTTGTTCATGGAGATAGCTTCATTCAGGTAGTTAGTGCGCATGTTAGGCTAGCCTTCTTGCATACCTAACTGTTTGATGCAGAGACGGATAGTAAAAGAGAACCTTATGTATATATGCAAATTGTTGCTAACTTTGAATTTTTATTTTGGAGGCATAAATTTTTAATCTATACAAGGGCGTAATGTATGGACGACAAGGCTTATCTGATGGAGTGCGCCCTATATTTTGAGTTTTTCTTTTGTAATGCAAACCAAGTAGCCGAGAGGTGCATCAAATATAAACTCTATGTAAATTACTACGAATTATTAATGAAAAGCATGTTTCCTTCCTACACTCTGTGTTCAACTATCTGTGACTGTATTTTCTAACTTGTGTTTCAAATAGATTCCTATCACTGCACGTTCTTGCCTTGTATGAGCGCAACTTCAGGCTCGCACGGCATCACATCCAAGTGATGACGATCGGTTCCGCAAAGAATCCAAGTAAGGACGATCGACCCTTGCGGGATCTGGGCATGACATTGTTGGTATCAGAGCACGGCTTCACTTCCTTGGATTTTTAAAAAGATATTCAAGAAGTTTGATGCACCTCTCGATTGAATGCATTCGGCATCCACTACATGAGATGAATCGCCCTATACAATAAGCCCATAGATAAAAATTATTATTTTTGGAGTGTTGACAAGCTACTATTTTTTTGTAGCAATGGCAAAAAAAAATACTACAGCTGCAAGTAGTGCTCAGCTTGTCCAGAACGATCCGACAAGTTCTGGAGAATCCGGAGGATTGGGTTCAAACGATATGACGAAGAGGCTCATGCATCTAATGGAGGTGCAGCAACAGCAAGCTGCCACTCAATAGGCGTAGATTTAGGCACAGTTCAGTACTCAACAAAAGCAAATGGATAACATAATGCAATTGATCGCATCTTTGCTGCCCAGCAAAGACGCAACCACAGTGACGCCTGTCGCACGGCCAGCTGTGGTGGTAGAAGATGAATCTGAGGAGACGTAGCCTTCCGCTAAGAATTCCTGCAGAGCGGCTGAGTTCACTAAGATGCACCCTCCAACATTCAACAGACGAGCAGAATCGGACGTGATGATGGAATGGATAGCAAAACTCGAAGGACTCTTCAACCTGGTTGGCATTAAAGGGTCCAAACAAGTGGCTTGTGCATCGGTGCAACTGGAACTGTGGGCGCATGATTGGTGGGAAACTACCAAGCAAGGGATTTATGATGTCAATCCCAACACCAAGATCACTTGGGAGATGTTCAAATCTGCCTTCATTGAACAATATATCCTAAGGGAAGTGCGACAACAAAAGGAAGACGACTTCAGCAATCTAGTACAAGAAAGTATGTTCGTTGATGACTATGATTCAGTGTTCGCAAGACTCGCCAAGTTTGTCGAACAGTTCTTGCCTAACCAGCAGGGGTAGTGCTATCATTTTCAAAAAGGTTTGAATGACGACCTGCGTAGGGATATCATAAATCAAAAGTGCCAGACCTACCAGGAATGTTATGAAGTTGTCCTTAATAGCGAACGGATCTTTTGGCGCAATTCACAAAAGACAAATGTACAGACTCCCCGTACCAATTTTAACAAGCGGCCTCATCAAACGGAAGGGTCTGGAGCGCCGAAGCGTTTGCACACATCCGAGCACAGGGGTCCACCTCAGGGACTGCATTGCCATAGGTGCGGCAAGATGGGACATCGGGTGATTGAGTACCGAGTCGTAGGATATTTCAAATATGGCCGCTTGGACCATAAAGCATTTGACTGTTGAAAAGGAAAGCCGATCGTCAGACAATAGTCAAACCAGAATAAGGGACCTCCAGCACATGGCGCCAATGTTGTACTAGTGAACCCACAACGCCAGGGTGCCCAAGGCCGAGTCTATGAATTGACTCAGGATGAGGCTGTAGGACCGTAGGGAAACTCTAGAAGGGGGTGAATAGAGTACAGCAGAATAATATACCCAATTAAAAATTAAGCAGAGTGAAGGTAGTAAATAACTAGCAGTGTATATATAATATAATAAAGTAAGACAAAGAGAGCAAACGTAAACACCATAATATATACTAGTTTTCCTCTGAGAGGACTAGTCCAGTCCCGAGAACTCAAGCTCGGAGTTTTATCCATTATAATCACTAATAGTAAATCACAAGCTTTGATCCGAAGGCTTGACACTTCTTTACACAATGAGTTTTGATCTGAAGGCTCGCAACTTCACGTACGTGCGTTTGATAGAAGGGCACGCAGACTTTACACAGAAGAAGAGAGAAAACTGAGGGAGCCAAGCTCTTTACAAGTCTTGTAGACTTCTAGACCGAGACCGTACTTAGAAGGCTAGGGAATTAATCTTGGAGATGAGAAAGTTTAGGCTTCGAGGGTTTACTTACTATAGGATAGAAAGATTAAGAATGGTTGAGTTAGTAAGAATATGAAAATCCAACTCTATTTTTAGGTTATTATGAAACCGAGTTCAGCCAGAATTTGGTACGGAATATTTAAATTTCGAACGTTGGAGGCCACAAAATAAGGGATATAACAACTGGATGATTTTATACTAAATATGTGACCGAGTTCGGTGCAAATTCGAGGCAAATTCGGTCCGATTTCGGTTTACCTATTTTAGGTAGATCCATGTTTGTATGTGGACTAGTTTGGTGGATAGGCTGAAGATATTTTTGGCCTGATTTCTGGGTGGATGTGTTTTAGACTATTTAAGTTGACTGGGTTACTTTCTAGTTGCCAGTGCGACTTGACTTACGTAAGTCCTAGACTCAAAAAAAATATAAGATTACATATGAAAACCAAGAGCATATGATGACGCCAATCTTCTGAAATATTTGGTGACTTGAAGATGCATTTTCCCTTATCGACGGTTCAGAGAAATCTTCTGGTATAACTCCATTTTGGCTCATTATCATATAACATATGTCCATTACAGATCTTTCTTATTCTTTTTACAATTACATGTTAGACGAACAAAAAATATACAGAAGCAAATATTGCATATCTGACAATGCTAAGTTTAATTAGAAGATACTATAGTGATTGATCGATTATCATAATGCTAAACTTAATCGATTAGCCATATTCAAAAACTCGATATAAACATTGGGCCAACAATCTTCCCCTTTTTTATTATGGCAAATCAGTTAAGTTTAAAACAAATATAATCGATGCATATATCAAAACCAATAAGCACAAATCACTATACGTATACTACTTAAACATATACTTACATACTTAAACTTACTTCTCCCCCATTGACATGATCAAAAAGAAGCTTCCCTGTAATAGGAGATATTGATACAAATCTTTATCGAAGCTTCTACATGTGCATAAGCTCCCCCGCTGTACGACGTTGGCGAATATGCACATATTTGACATATTTCTCCTCCTTTGTCAAAATATATTATTTACGGCTCCCCCACGAACAAAGTGTATATCATGAAGACAAGGTGAGTAGTATAAAGCATATAATATGATCATGTGGTAAAGAGTAAGTATCTACACTACCAACATAAGAAATCATGTAGAATAATAATATGTATACCATAACAATGTCTTGAATAGTTACCTTGCATATCATGAAGGTATCTAGACGCAGACATATTCAATTCATTACTATAAAACATTGGGTAACAATAATACAAGAGAGGCATAAATGAATATTAGTCATATACAAGAGATAATGAAACAATTTCTCTCAAATATTCCAATCATAGTCTAGCATCCAATCATGTAGTAGAAAATAAAATATGCATACCATTACAACAAGCCAGAAGTCTAAATTTTAAACTAAGTGACATAATACAGAAACAGCTAGAAAATCCAATTAGTGTTTACTAAAAGTCATAATGTTATAGCCTATACTAAAAGTTGTCAACTTTAAGTCAAAAGTAGGACTTAGATTTACTGTTGTATTATGAAAACAATTACAAATAGACCTTAACAAATAATAATTCAATAAAGTATTGATTATCTTGGGTTAGCTGTAGGGGCCGAATGTTAGTGGTGGTCCAAAGACACTTAAGTATCGTGTCGCTTAGGCTATTTACACTTTTTTGACAGAAGGGCCCTTTCGGCTTATAACGAAAAGTAATCTTAACTTTAAAGAACTTAGATTTAATAGGTATATATGCTAAATATAACATCATACAACATTAAAATCTAGAATTCTAATTCTTGACGAATAAAGTTTACTAAAAGATATATAGCATGCATAGACAATTGTGTCATACTAATAGAAAGCAAATAACTCTACAGTGCGAACTAATCAATAACTAGCCATGAATTAAAAGAGAATTAAACTAATCATGCTAGTTTCATATATCTCATATTGATTTAAAATAAATAACAACTAAAGGATATCAATAAGAGATAGTAGTAAAATATTAATTAAAAATATGCTAGATTCTATAATTATAGCCATTTAGGAAGAAACATTTAACATGTTACCAAGGTGGCTCAATTATCCATACTTATGTTGGTGCAGTTGCTTGGAAGATGACCTTTGTAGCTTTGCAATCACCAACATTTTTCTCGGTACTAAATCCCGACACAAAGTGTTCTACCTACATCATTAGGCAAAGACTTTGGTATCCAAGGTTTGGATCCATATTTGTTAGCTTTAGGAACCCACTTATACATATTTATATCAACCAATTTTTTAGCCTTCCATTGATGTAAAATGTGTCCTTTTAAACCACAATAATGACATGTAGCATAAGCATTTGTGTTTGGCACAGATGGGTAGACATGAGTATGTTAAGTGGTGTGATGTGTCTTGCATGGATATTTATAATAAAATGCATGATTATGTGAAGTATGTTGTGTTCTACACGCATAATAGTGTGAAGCATTTGGTTTGCTTGCTGGTATCTTATTGTAAGTGCTCTTTTGTCTAGCCACGTGTCTCGTGTTAGACTGAGTAGCAGGTTGTACGACCTGCTTTCCCAATCTAATCTCTAAATTTTTAGAGGTGTCATATAAATTATCATATTTAGCAGTAAGAGCATCAATTCTAAGTGATGGATTGGAGTACTTCTTCCTCTCTTGTTCCAAATCCTTCTTAAGTTTAGCATTTTTTTGATTGCTTTCATCAAAGCAGTCAAGTGCTTCTTGTAAGCTAAGCTTAAGTTTGGGGATATCATCATAGTCGCCAGGAGTGGAATTATCTCTTGCTTCATTTAGTAAATAAGTAAGCTTTTCATTCTCAAGCAAATAAGATTTAATATCTTTTTTGGCTTGCTTATACTTATCCATTAGCTTCTTGTCAGATAATTCATTATAAGAAACCTCTTCAAATAAAATATTATCTTTTACCTCGTTAGTTAATGTCGTTAAACATACTTTTGTAGCATGTCGAGGGCTTTTTTCTTCCGAATCGCTAGTTTCACTTTCACACCAGATGCTTGTATTTGCATATTTGCGAGACAAAGATTCTTCTTTGTTTGATCGTTCATATTGATTCTCTTTTTTTGCTTTGGGACAATCTTTCATCATGTGGCCTGGCATTTTGTAGTTGTAGAAAATTGACTCTTCATCAAGATATTTCTACTTTCGGTTTGATTTCATAAACTTTAAGAATTGTTTGACGAAGTCCTACAAATTTTAGCCAGATCCTCATTGTCTGAATCATCATCAGTTCCTTTATTTTCAGAGGCATCGTTAGAGGATCTTTTATGATGCGCCGTGAGTGCGAGGGCCTTCTCTTTGGGAGTTGACTTTTCTTTGAGGTCGTTAAGGTCTATCTCATGTGTCATCAGCTTCCCCATGATTATTTCCAACGATATTGCAGTGAGGTCATTTCCTTCAATGATCGTTGTTGCTTTCGGGTTCCAATTCTTCGAAAGTCCTTTAAGTACTTTGCGTATCTTCTTATGGTTATTGTACTCTTTGCCAAGAGAGGATAGAGGATTAACGATGTTAAGAAATCTTGTGAACATTTGAGTGATGGTCTCATCTTGCTTCATCTTGAATGCTTCATACTCTTGTATCAAACGACTTATTTTTTATTCCTTCACTTAGGAGGTTTCTTCATGAGTGACCTCAAGAAGTTTTCATACTTCGTGTGAAGTGCCGCAAGTGGAGACCCTGTTAAATTTAATTTTGTCTACAGCACAAAATAGAGCGTTAATAGCTTTAGCATCAAGACTAGCTTGTTTTTTTCTGTGTCTGTGTACTTATCATGGGATTTCTCTACAAGGTTGTCGTCTATAACTATTCTAGGTGGCTTCTTATATCTATCTATTACAATAGACCAAAGATCAAAATCAAGTAATTTCAAATAGAAACTCATACGTATCTTCCAATACATGTAGTTAGTACCATCAAATATGGGTGGCCTTTTTGTGGACTGGCCTTCACCATTGTTGGTGTGGATAGATTTAATAGTTGCCATACGTCTCTAAGGATGTTTAGCCAAATATCAAGAGAACCATCTCTGATACCATTGTAAGACCGTAGGGCAACTCTAGATGGGGGTCAATAAAGTGCAGCGGAATAATCTACCCAATAAAAAATTAAGTAGAGTAAAGGCAGTAAATAACTAGCAGTATATATGCAATATAATAAAGTAAGAGAGAGAGAGAGCAAATGCGAACACCGTGATGTATACTGGTTTTCCTCCGAGAGGGCTAGTCCAGTCCCGAGAACTCAAGCTTGTAGTTTTATCTACTATAATCACCAATAGTGAATCACAAGCTTTGATCTGAAGGCTTGCCACTTCTTTACACCATGAGTTTTGATCCGAAGGCTAGCAATTTCACACACGTGCGTTTGATATGAAGGGCACGCAGTCTTCACACAAAAGAAGAGAGTAAACTAATAGAGCCAAGCTCTTTATAACTCTTGTAGATTTCTAGACAGAGACAGCACTTAGCACTTAAAAGGCTAGAGAGTTGATCTTGGAGATGAGAAAGTTTAGGTTCTAAGGATTTACTCACTATAGGATAGAAAGATTGAGAATGGTTGAGTGAGTAAGAATGTGAAAATCCAACTCTATTTATAGGTTATTACGAAATCGAATTCAGCCAGAATTCGGTAGGAAATATTTAAATTTTCGAACGTTGGAGGCCACAAAATCAGGGATATAACAACTGGATGATTTCATACTAAATAGGTGACTGAGTTCAGTACAAATTTTGGGTAAATTTGGCCTGAGTTCGGTTTAACTATTTTAGGTAGATCCAAGTTTGTATGTGGACTAGTTTGTTGGATAGGTTCAAGATATTTTTGGCCTAATTTTTGGGTGGATGGATTTTAGACTATTTGAGTAGACTTAGTTGCTTTCTACTTGCCAGTGCGACTCGACTTACATAAATCCTAGAATCAAATAAAATATAATATTATATATGAAATCCAAGAGCACTTTGATGACGTCAATGTTCTGAAACATTTGTTGACTTGAAGATGCATTTTCCTTGTCGGCAGTTCAGAGAAATCTTCTGGTATAACTCCGTTTTGGCTCATCAACATATAGCATATGTCCATTGTTGATCTTGCTTATTGCTTTCGGCAAGTAAATGTTAGACAAACAAGAAAATATACAAAAATAAATATTGCATATCTGGACAATGCTGAGTTTAAGTAGAAGATACTATAGTGATTAATCGATTATCATAATGCTAAACTTAATCGATTAGCCATATTCAAAAACTCAATATAAATATTGGGCTAACAGAGACATCTTCCTCCGACACTGTTGTGACAGGTACCTTACTTTTCAACGATTTGCCCGCTAGAGTCTTATTCGATTCAGGTACTGCGCATAGTTTCATATTTGTTGATTTTATTGTTGAGAATAAATTAGCTTCTACTCCATTAAATATTAACCTTTGTAAGTACCACTTCGAGAGTCGACATGCCCGCCAATGTGATCTGTAGGGATGGTATATTTGTATCGGAGGCAGAAAGCTTTCCTTAGATGTCATTGTTCTAGACATTAAGAAATACGATATTATTCTCGGAATGGACTGGTTGGGTGCTTACCATGCAACGATCGAGTATGCGGAGAAGCGAGTCATATTTTGTCTACTCGGCGAGGCAGACTTCTACTATTCGTGCAGCTCTGTACCGAAGACGGCGATGGTGATATCAGCAATTACGACTAGGCACATGTTGTATTCGGGATATGAAGGATACTTAGCCTCTGTTCGAGACACCCGACAGGAAGGTTCAGATGCAGCTCAAGCTGATGTCATTGCAGATTTCTCTGACGTGTTCCCGATTGAGCTACCTAGAATGCCTCCTGATCGAGAGATCAAATTCGCCATTGAAACCTTTTCGGATATACGATCGATATCGAAGGCACCCTACCGAATGGCCCCAGCAGAGATAAAGGAACTGAAGGTACAGTTATAAGATCTGTTGGACCTAGGATACATTCGCCCAAGTATTTCTCTATGGGGAGCTCCGGTGCTGTTCGTAAAGAAAAAGGACGGATTTATGCGGTTGTGTGTAGACTACCGATGTCACGCCACAGTCCCAAAATACGTAGGACTAGGAATACGTAATATGCCAGCCATATGTATACAAAAACTCTAATAGTGGAAGATCGTAACACACACGTACGTTATACATGAATATCAAATCCACAAGTGGTAATATACTGTCAACACAAGTCACACGCAATCTATATCTCATCCAAAGCATAAATAAATAAATAGGAATAAATAACTGAATCTCAAATATGAAGTATCGAAGAATGATTGTCGGATGAAAACAAATCCACTACCAATCGACTATACTAAAACCTACCAAATGAGAGAAGAGATCAAACTCTAATATAAGATAATATCAATAAAGGAAATAGCAACTAGAACATCCATCAGCTGCAATGAATTAAAGGTACTCTGAAGGTAAGACCTCCTCAGTCTGGTATAAAGCGTCAGGTCCGGGTCCGTACTCCTGTGGATAATCCTGCAAGTCTATACCTGGAAAGGGACAAGGTCCTCAGAGGGACATAAAAAGATACATAGAAGCATGCCAATAAGGTACTGAAAATAAACATCAATTGGGTCGCCTAACCATCTATGTGAATGCAGTTTGAGAACAACTCTCAAACAAGTAGGCTATCTGGCCAAAATAGGATTAGTATGATTCTCTCGGAGAATCACGGGCCTACAAAGCATGACGTCTTTTGAACCTCAGAGGCCGCCAGGTAACATATAGGGGTCATCATGACTGTGCATCTCCGACGGAGCGTACAGGTTACACAAAAAAAAGTCCAAAAGAGCCCAAACGCCTTACTTGTTATTCGCCCCACCCCATGATCTATGCATGTCATATCCATGACACGATAATACCTCTAAATAACTTCCAGGTCTTCTATCATGCAATTTCTATTAGCAGTTATCCCTATCTGTCGTACGTCCTATACGTAGTAATGGCCAGCCGAGTACGCAAGTCTGTGTCCTACATGAGACTCACACTCGTATAAATACAGTATCATGGCCAATAAAACATAAGAATGGCTTATGATAATGGGGTGGTCTCATAAACTAGGTCGACATGCATATATATAAACAAAAATAGAATACGACGCCACCGTCGTTGCACCCAAGTTATCCTTGGACGTGCAGTTAATATAGCAGTTAAAATATATGAACTAAATGGATAGAAATAAAATACAAGCATCATATAAAATATAAATCACAGTACAATGGCAAGGTATACTTGCCTGACAAGCAATCTATATAGTGTAAGGGTCCAGACGTCAAGTACACAAGATCAGAAACTATGGCCTCCGAATAAGCGTTTCCGAATGCTGAAATAAATATTACTAACATTCCCGAAATCAACGAGATAGCTAGAAAATACTACACTTTTGTCCAATTTGGACACAGGGGCAAAACAGTAATTTTGGGTTAAAGCGGGTCCACAAGTGGCCCACTTTGTACCGAAATGCGTGCCAGGGGTAAAGATCTCTAAATAGGATAAATTATAGGTCAAATAAATTTTAAACGTCATATGAACTCAACGGTTTGTCCAATTTTAGATTTTGGTGAGCCGGACACAAATTTGCCCTAAAAGTTAACCGTGGGGCCCATAAATAGGTGACTTGGTCAACTATCTCAGAATTACGTGAAACTTGGGTCACAGGACCAGCATGATACCACGAATCCAACTGCATAAGTTTCATCATATTCTGACGAGCGTACACTAAATGGTACGATATTTTATAAAAGTTACGATACGGAAACTTTTTACGGATACGGGTTGATTTCGACGCGCACACAAGTCCAAATCAGTTTTTGCAAAAGCCCATACATCAGGACATACCATACGCATCTTTCGGTGCAATTGGTACGCGACGGAATGGTCCCGTTTGGCGGAGAGCGCTTCGTATCGCAATTGCTAAAGTTTTTTAAAAAAAGTTTGTCGTGATTTTCAACCTAGTTTATCTCTGTATTTAACCAACAAGAAAATAATCTAATTAATAGGAAATGATCTCGGTTATATGCTCTTCACATAGCAAAAAGTAGATTTAAGTTTGGATGTCTGTGGTGTGAGATAACAGCCTCTAAACCTAGGTGGTCGAAACAGTTTTTTGCAGTTTAAGAGATATGGTTTTTCGTCAACTTGGCCTCGATTTCTACCTGGTGTTAAGCATTGTTCGATGGAAACTAATTAACAGAGTTGAGAGGGGGATAGGTCGTGAACATACCGGTGAAGACAAATTCAAAGTTGATCGAGCGACGAGGCAGAAAACAGCACGGGAAGCATGGGTCGTCGCTGCGAATTTTTGCTGTGGTGTTCGCGCGGTCGCACGGGTGTTGACGGACGCGGTAGCGTTGCTCCGGTGGCTGCACGATCGTCGAGGGTCGGCGCAGGGTTGGAGGCGTTGGCGTTGGGTATTCAGTTTAGGGTTAGGGTTTATAACTAGGGGTATATATATATATATATATATATATATATATATATATATATATATATATATATATATATATATGTGTGTGTGTGTGTGTGTGTGTGTGTGTGTGTGTGTGTGTGTGTGTGTATAAGGGGGCGAGAGATGAGAAGGGCAGGGGGGGTGCTGCCGACCCGCGCGGGGGAAAGAAAAATTAGCAGTAGGTTAGTTTAGGTTGTAGCGGGTTTAGGGATTTGGCAGGGCTGGGTTCTGGGCTTAGGGTTTATTGGGTTAGGGGATAATTTAAGGGCTAGTTTTGGGTTAAGGGTTTAGTTTTGATTTTAGTTAATGATTTTTTTTTCTTTTTTTTTATTTTCTTTTCTTATTAATACTATTTTTTATATATGTATACACGGTATCAAAAATTCCAAAAAAATTTATATAGCACATAAAATAATCTATCATCCTTCTACAAGACTTTCTAAATAAAATAAAATAAAATAATAGCTTTGTTCCATAAATTTCTAGATGAGTATTTTCCTAGTAATTAATTCAATAAATTCTATTTTCTAACTAACTACAAAATAATGCAATTAAATTAAATAATTAATTAAATAATTATAATGTTTAAAATTAGGGGATTTTATATTCTACCCAACTTATAAAAAATTTGTCCTCAAAATTAAAACTAAGCCACGATAGAAAATCAAGGATGGTATAGGGTTGAATTGAACAAAGTAAATTCATACCTTGGTCTACAAACAGATACGAAAAATGTTTACGCATGTCGTCCACGCACTCTCAAGTGGATTCTACTGGCGCATGATGCTTCCATGCCACACGAACAAAGAAAATAGACTGGTTCCTCAATACTTTCTTTTGACAGTCAAGGATCCCCACAGGTTGCTCTTGGTATGACAAGCTCGGCCAAATAGTAGACCTCAGAGTGGTCGAGAACATGACTGTTATCTGCCATATATCGCCTAAGTTATGACACGTGGAATACATCATGTACTCCCTCGAGTGAAGGTGGTAGTGCAAGCCGATACACCACTTCTCCCACCCGCTCTAGCACATCGAATGGTCCATTATACCTTGGGCTCAACTTGCCATGCCCTCCGAATCGAACAGGGCCTCTAGTAGGTGATATTCTCAAGAAGACATGATCGCCCTCTTTAAACTCCAAGGGATGACGATGAAGGTCTGCCCACTGCTTCTGTCTGTCTTGCGCTGCTCGCAAGTGACCCTGTATCTTTTTCACTGTCTCTACGGTGTTGACTACTAACTCTGGTCCCAGAATCTGACGTTCTCCCATGTCACTCCAACACATGGGAGACCTACACTTTCTTTCATCTAATGCTTCAAACGGAGCCATCTGAATGCTCGCTTGATAGCTATTATTGTAAGAAAACTCCACAAGATATAGGTGGTCCTCCTATGATCCTCCAAAGTCCAACATACAAGCCCTTAACATGTCCTCCAGTATCTGAATAGTACATTCGAACTGCCCATCTCTCTGCGGGTGATAAGATGTACTAAACTCCAGACGAGTCTCAAGACTCTCTTGCATGCTTCTCCAAAAGTGAGATATAAAATGTGAATCCCTGTCTGACACAATGCTGACCGGAATATCGTATAACCTCATAATTTATCTCATGTATAAGTCAGCCAAAGCTTCTGTAGACTGGCCAACTCTAAAAGCAAGAAATATGCGTACTTGATGAGTCGATCCACTATTACCCATACTGCATTTCTCCCACTTGGACTATTTGGAAAACCCGTGACAAAGTCCATAGTGATGTGTTCCCACTTCCACTCAGGAATCAGAAGTGGTTGTAGTAGCCCTGCTGTTCTCTGATGCTCCGCCTTCACCTGCTGACATACTAGACATTTGGCGGCAAAGCGAGCTCTCTCTCTCTTTATTCCATGCCACCAAAAGTGATGCCACAAGTCACGGTACATCTTGGTGCCTCCATGATGAATAGAATATATCGAACTATGAGCTTCTGCCATCAGCTCCTATCGAATCTCTCTATCGAGAACAGATAGACGATCACCACATCGTAATGTCCCATCACCATGAATGTGCAATCCCGTCTGCTCATCGGCCTCTGTCCTTTCTATCAATCTCCTGAATCTGGCATCCCTAGGCAAAGCTGTCTTGATCCTCTCTACTAGTGATGACTGTAATTGTAAGTTGGCTAATGTCCCATCTACTCTAGGTAATATCACTTCTATGCCAAGTTATTGCAGGTCCTCCAATAACTCCCTCTGTGTCGTCAAGAAGTAAGCTGCCGATTTCTGGCTTAACGCATCTGCTACTACGTTAGCCTTGTCTGGGTGATAATGTAGCTCTATCTCAAAGTCCTTCATCAACTCAAGCCACCGATGTTGCCTCATATTTAGCTCCTTCTGCGTGAAGAAATACTTGAGGCTTTTGTGTTCTGTATAGATCTCCACTCGTTCCCCATTTAGGTAATGTCTCCATAGCTTCAGAGCAAAAATAACGGCTGCAAGTTCTAAGTCCTGAGTTGGATAATTTTTCTCATGTACTCATAACTGTCTAGATGCATATGCAATCATCTTTCCATGCTGCATCAACACACATCCTAAGTCTTTTCCTGATGCGTTACTATAAATCACATAACCTCATGATCCTGATGGAATAGGCAATACTGGCGCTGTGGTCAGTCGCTTCTTCAACTCCTCGAAAGCGGCTTGATACTCGTCGGTCCATATGAACTCGTGATCCTTGCACATCAATAGGGTCATAGGCGCTGCTATCCTTGAGAAGTTCTCCACGAACCGTCGGTAATATCCCGCAAGTCCAAGGAAACTCCTCACCTCCGATGCAAATTTAGGAATGGGCCATGTCTCGACTGCCGAGATTTTCTCTGGATCAACAGAAATACCATCTCCCAAAATGGCATGCCCAAGAAACGAGACTTTGTCCAAGAAAAACTCATATTTACTGAGCTTCGGATAAAACTACTCTCCTCTCAAGGTCTCTAGGATGATCCGCAGGTGCTTCTCGTGCTTCTCGTGCTCCTCGTGGCTCTTCGAATATACAAGTAAGTCATCTATGAAGACGACCACAAACTGGTCCAAATACCGGTGGAATACTCGATTCATTAAGTCCATAAAGATAGCTGGAGCATTGATCAACCCAAATGGCATGACCAGAAACTCATTTTGTCCATATCTTGTCCTGAATGCGGTCTTTGGGATGTCCTGCTTCCGTACCTTCACCTGGTGGTAATCCGATCTCAAGTCTATCTTCGAGAATACCTTGGCTCCACTAAGCTGACCAAATAAGTCATCAATGTGTGGCAATAGGTACTTATTCTTTATGGTCACTGCATTTAAGGCTCTGTAGTCGATGCACATACGTACTGACACATCCTTCTTTGGTACAAACAACACTAGTGCTCCCCAGGGTGATACACTTGGTCGGATGAAACCTTTCTCCTCTAATTCTTCTCTAATCTATAAACATGCGACGCTATGGGTGCTACTCCCGGTGTTAAGTCAATTGAGAATTCTACGTCTCTGTCCGGAGGTAGTCCTGGCAATTCCTCTGAAAAGACGTCTTGGAACTCTGAAATAATGGGGTGATAAATAATGTCATCCATTGCAAGTTGAACACCATCAAGGGCTTCTGTGGATCCTCGTGCAAACTCAAGTTTTGGCTGGCCTGGTACCTTAAAAAGAATGCTTCCTCCAAAACAGTCAAAGAAAGCGTGGTACTTGCTTAGCCAGTCCATCCCAAGCACAAAATCAAAAGTTGGCATAGGAAGGACTAAGAGTCGGGCATTCATCTCTCTGCCACGAATCACTACAGGACAAGATCTAAAAATTCGACTAACAGGTACAACTCCTCCTCCGGTGAGAATTCTAACACAACTAGGTAGAGGTGTAGTGACAATATTGTGTTTGGCAATAAAACTTGAAGATATGAACGAGTGGGTGGCTCCTGTATCAAATAATGTCACAGCAGAAAGAGTAAAAGCAAGAGTAATACCTGTTATAACATTAATCTCCTGTTCTATGTCATCCACTTCTAGTGCAAAAGCTTGTCCATTCCTCTGTGGTAGTCCATGTCTGGCCCTCGTGAACTGATCCTCCTGAGGAGGTAGCGGTTATCCACGCTGAAATCCTCCGATTGCTGGGGTCGAGGTGCTCCTAGTCTAGTCATCTACTGAACCGGCTTCAGTGTTAGAAGTGCTAGCCTCTGTATTGGCGGTGGAAGGGTCAATGTCTGCTGTATTAGATAGTCTCTCACCATATGCTATCCGGAACCATACCTCATACATTGTCCTAAGCGAGTCCGACAGTCTCTAAAAATATGCCCGTGTCTCCCACAATAATTGAAGTAGGGCTTCTCCAGAATCTGGTACGGTCCTGCTTTGTGCTGATGCTTCTGTTGCTGTGCCAAAGGACGTCTGATAGGCCCTCCTTGTTGTGTCCTTGCTGGTCCCTACTGTATCTTCAGTTGACCTCCTTTTCCCTTACTGATGGTCTCTTGTAGTCTATCTTCTGTCAATAATTCGACATAAGATATCCGGGACTGTGAGCTAGTGTAGTGTTGGAGCTCCCGAGTCTGTCCGCGGTGAAACCTCTTAGCCTTCTCCAAGTCATTCGGTATCAGGGCAGCACCATATTTACTAAGGCAACTAAACTCTGCATCATACTCGTCAACTTTCTTATTCCCCTGCTCTAGATGAAGTAACTGATCATACAATACACCCCTAACAGTGTCCGGAAAGTACTTTCTCTCAAAGCACTCCAAAAATTGTTCCCAACTCTAACACGTACCCAACTGGCGCTCTATTGACTCCCACCAGTGATGGGCGTTACCATCTAGCTGCGTCCTTATGCCTATCATCCATAAATCTGTAGGCAGCTGCGATGCTTCTAATAACTTCTTGGTGTGGGTAATCTAGTTTGTGGTCTCCTCTGGACTCTCGGTGCCTTTATACAGCTTGGGACCCATCTGTACAAATTCCTTGACTAAACCAACTCTAGCTTGCGGTACTGGAACTAGTGCCTGGGCTGGTACAGGAGCATGTGCAGCCATTCTCTCAAGTGCTGCCAAAAATTCTTGCCTCTGCTCTGCCGCTTGCTGCCTCTGCTCTACAGCTAGTATAGCTGCATGTTGTCTCTATTCCTGCATCATCATTTGCAAGAATTGGAACAGCTATGTTTGGCCATCCTGTGGTGTCGATGAAGCCAAAAAATTCCCATTAGGTGAAGTGGGAAGATCAGATATAACTGGATTATGAGTCTATCCATTCGGCCCCGGAAGTCTAGGAGTCGTTAAGGCCTCTCCTCGAGTTTGGCCGTTGACTCCTGAAGGTGTATCACCTCCGGTGGCAGTACATCCACTACGTGAATCCATCTCTCTGTAAGAGGTGGACGAAACGATTAGAAGGAGTACAGGAATCAAACAGGATGTAAGCATTTAAATAGAAAGTTAAAAGGGAAGATGAGTTTTAGTCAAGCGTAGATGAGATCCTATGCTCTATTCCTATACGCAGGCTTGTTCGGTACAGTAACGTAACTAAGACAATATTATCTAGACCTGCATGGGCCACCACAAAAATATGTCATGCCCCAGTCCCAAAATACGTAGGACTAGGAATACGCAACATGCCAGTCATATGTATACGAAAACTCTAACGTTGGAAGATCGTAACACATACGTACGTTGTACATGAATATCAAATCCACAAGTAGTAATATACTGTCAACAGAAGTCACACGCAATCTATATCTCATCCACAACACAAATAAATAAATAAGAATAAATAACTGAATCTCAAATATGAAGTATCGAAGAATAATAGTCAGATGGAAACAAATTCACTACCAATCGACTATACTAAAACCTACTAAATGAAAGAAGAGATCAAACTCTAATAAAAGATAATGTCAATAAACGAAATAGCAACTAGAACATCCATCAGCTGCAATGAATCAAAGTTACTCTGAAGGTAAGACCTCCTCAGTCTGGTATGAAGCGTCAGGTTCGGGTCCATACTCCTGTGGATAATCCTACAAGTCTGTACCTGAAAAGGGACCAGGTCCTCAGAGAGACATAACAAGATACATAGAAGCATGCCAATAAGGTACTAAAAATAAACATCAATTGGGTCGCCTAACCATCTATGTGAATGCAGTTTGAGAACAACTTTCCAACAAGTAGGCTATCTGGACAAAATAGGATTAGCATGATTCTCTCAGAGAATCAGGGGCCTACAAAGCATGACATCTTTTGAACCTCAGAGGCCGCCATGTAAAATATAGGGGTTATCATGACCGCACATCTCCGGCGGAGCGTACGGGTTACACAAAGAAAGTGCAAAGGAGCCCAAACGCCTTACTTGTTGTTATCACCACCCCATGCTCTAAGCATGTCATATCCATGATACGATAATACCTCTAAATAACTGCTAGGTCTTCTATCATGTAATTTCTATCAGCAGTTATCCCTATCTGTCGCATGTCCTATACGTACTAGTGGCCAGTCGAGTACGAAAGTCTGTGTACTACATGAGACTCACACTCATGTAAATACAGTGTCATGGCCAATGAAACATAAGAATGCCTCATGATAATGGGGTGATCTCATAAAGTAGGTCGACATGTATATATATAAACCAAAACAGAATATGATGCCACCGTCATTGCACCCAAGTTATCCTTGGATGCGCAGTTTATATAGCAGTTAAAATATATGAACTAAATAGACAGAAATAAAATACATGCATCATATGAAATATAAATCACAGTACAATGGCAAGGTATACTTGCCTGGCAAGCAATCTGTATAGTGTAAGCGTCTA
Organism: Iris macrosiphon; assembly: GCA_036927795.1. Taxonomy (NCBI): domain Eukaryota; kingdom Viridiplantae; phylum Streptophyta; class Magnoliopsida; order Asparagales; family Iridaceae; genus Iris; species Iris macrosiphon. The sequence continues at coordinate 64,198,413 of JAYESA010000003.1, read as the reverse complement.
GACGTCAAGTACACAAGATCAGAAACTATAGCCTCCGAATAAACGTCTCCGGATTCTGAAATAAATATCACCAACATTCCCGAAATCAGCGAGATAGCTAAAATATACTACCCTTTCGTCCAATTTGGATACAGGGGCAAAACAGTAAAAATGGGTCAAAGTGGGTCCATGTGTGGCCCACTTGAAATACGTGCCAGGGGTAAAGGTTTGTAAATAGGATAAATTATAGGTCAAACAAATTTTAAACGTCAATACGAACTCAACGATATGTCCAATTTTGGATTCCGGAGAGCCGAACACAAACTCGCCCTAAAAGTCAACTGTGGGGCCCACAAATAGGCAGCTTAGTCAATTGTCTCAGAATCACGTGAAACTTGGGTCACAGGACCAGCGTGATACCACGAATCGAATGGTGCAAGTTTTGTCGTATTCTAACAAGCGTACACTAAATGGTACAGTATTTTGCAAAAGTCACGATACGGAAACTTTTTACGAATACGGGTTGATTTTGACGCGCACACACGTCCAAATCATTTTTCGCAAAAGCCCACACGTCAGAACATACCATACACGCCTTTTGGTATAATTGGTACGCGACGGGACGGTCCCATTTGGCGGGGCTCGCTCCGTATCACAATTTCTAAAGTTTTTAAAAACAAGTTTTTCATAATTTTCAACCCAGTTTATCTCTGCATTTAGCCCACAATAAAATAATCTAATTAACAAAAAATGATCTTGGTTATATGGTCTTCATATAGCAAAAAGTAGATTTAAGTTTGGATGTCTGTGGTGGGAGATAACAACCTCTAAACCTAGGTGGTCGAAACAGTTTTCTGCAGTTTAAGAGATGTGATTTTTCTTCAACTTGATCTCGATTTCTACCTAGTGTTAAGCGTTATTCGATGGAAACTAATTAATAGAGTTGAGAGGGGGATAGGTCATGAACATACCGGTGAAGACGAATTCAAAGTTGATGGAGCGACGAGGCAGGAAACAATACGGGAAGTATGGGTCGTCGCTGCAAATTTCTGCTGTAGTTTTTACGCGGTCGCGCGGGTGTTGACGGACGCGGTGGCGGTGCTCCGGTGGCTGAGCGATCATCGAGGGTCAGTGCAGGGTTGGGGCTGTTGGCATTGGGTGTTCAGTTTAGGGTTAGGGTTTATAACTAGGGGTATATATATAAGGGGGCAAGATATGAGAAGGGCCGCAGGGTGCTGCTGACTCGCGCGGGGGAAAGAAAAATTAGCAGTGGGTTAGCTTAGGCTGCAACGGGTTTAGGGATTAGGTGGGGCTGGGTTCTGGGCTTAGGGGTTATCGGGTTAGGGGGGATAATTTAAGGGCTAGTTTTGGGTTAAGGGTTTAGTTTTGATTTTAGTTTAATGATTTTTTTCTTTTTCTTTTTCTTTTATTTCCTTTTCTTATTAATACTATTATTTATATATGTATACATGGTATCAAAAAATCCAGAAAAATTTGTATAGCACATAAAAATAATCTATCATCCTTCTACAAGACTTTCTAAATAAAATAAAATAAAATAATAGCTTTGTTCCATTAATTTCTAGATTAGTATTTTCCTAGTAATTAATTCAATAAATTCTATTTTCTAATTAACTACGAAATAATACAATTAAATTAAATAATTATAATGTTTAAAATTATAGGGTTTTACAACCAAGAACTGAATAAGGCTACCGTGTGAAACAAGTACCCGTTACCAAGGATAGACGACATGTTTGATCAACTACAAGGCACAACAGTATTCTCTAAAATCAATCTCAGGTCAGACTATCACCGGTTGAAAATCAAATATGGTGACGTCCCCAAGTCAGCATTTCGAACCCGATACGGGCACTATGAATTTCTTGTAATATCGTTCGGCTTGACGAATGCCCCAACAACTTTCATGGATCTGATGAACCGCGTATCCAGCCGTTCGTGGAAAAGTTTGTGATCGTGTTTATTGACAACATACTAATATTTTCCAAGAATGAGACGGAACACAAGAAACACTTGAAGATCGTACTGCAAACATTGCGGGAGCATCGGTTGTTCGCAAAGCTCAATAGTGTGAGTTCTGGTTGAACAGCGTAGCGTTCCTTGGATATGTCATCTCGGCAGAAGGCGTCACTGTAGACCCAAAGAAGATAGAAGCAGTGGTGGATTGGAAGCAACCTACGTCAGCCAGTGAAGTTCGTAGCTTTCGGGGCCTAGCGAGATACTAATGTAGGTTCGTGAAATATTTTTCTAAATTGGCCTCGCCTTTGACTCGCCTTACTCAGAAAGGGATTACATTCAAGTGGAGTGATGACTACGAAGCTAGCTTTCAGAAGCTAAAGCAACGGCTCATTTCAGCTCCAATACTTGCACTTCCGGATGGAGTAGAAGAGTTTCAGATATACAGCGATGCTTTAAGACTCGGCTTAGGGTATGTTCTTATATAGAGGGACAAGGTGATATCGTACGCCTCAAGACAATTGAAGCCGCACGAGAAAAACTACCCAGCACATGACTTGGAATTGGCGGTAATTGTGCCCGCACTGAAGTTGTGGCGGCATTATCTTTATGGTGTTGCTTGCAAAATCTACACAGACCATAAGAGCCTCAAGTACCTATTCACCCAACGAGAATTGAACCTCCAGCAGCAGTGCTAGCTAGAACTGATAGAGGACTACAACCTGACGATTGCATATAAGTCGGGCAAGGAAAACGTCGTTGCTGATGCTCTTAGTCGAAAGCACGTGGGCTCGCTATCCATAGACAACCGTCTGCTTCAGGATCTAGAGGCGATAGGCATCGAATTTTGAGTTCGACATCGAGGAATATAGCTGGCTCTACTCCATCTTGAGCCGAGTTTGCGTGATAGAAGATGCGTGGGCTGATCTCAATGGGAAAGACGTCCAACTTCGTGGAAGGCGACGATGGGACCTTACAGATGAAAGGAAGATTATACGTTCCTAGCGATCTAGAACTCCAAAAAGAAATTATGACAGAGGCACACTATGTGAAGTTTTCCTTATATCCGGGGAGCACCAAGTTGTACAAGGACTTGCACATGACCTTCTAGTGGCACCGTATAAAGTGGAATGTGGCGACCTTTGTGTCACAGTGTATGGCATATCAATATGTGAAGGCTGAACATCAGAGGCCCAGTGTGGAGCTGGAGAACCTCGCTATTCCCGAATGGAAATGGGACAACATCGCTATAGATTTTATCGTGGGTTTTCCAAAGATGTCGCGGGGGCATGATGCGATTTGGGTCATAGTTAAACATTTGACCAAATTTGTCCACTTCCTTCCTATCAAAGTTACATGGAACGTCGATCAGTTAGCGTAAATTTACATTGATGAGATTGTCCGACTACACGGAGTACCTGCCTCAATCATCTCGGACCGCGACGAATATTTCTTATCTCATTTTTGGACTAGCCTACAGTTTGCTTTGGGCACCAAGCTAAAGTTTAGTACAACATATCACTCCCAGACTGACGACCAGACGAAAAGGACAAATCAGATACTTGAGAATATATTACGACTGTGTGCGATCGATCTAAAGACTAGTTGGGACACGCACCTTCCGTTAGCGGAGTCCGCATACAACAACAGTTACCAATCGAGCATCCAGATGGTATCGTATGAAGCGCTCTATGGACGAAAGTGTTGATCTCCAATCAGCTAGGATAAAGTTGGCAAGCGATAGGTACTCAGGCCAGAGCTGATGGAGCAGGCCGTTGAGAAAGTTTGCCTGATTCGGGAAAGACTCTGCACTGTGCAAAGCCGACAGAAGAGCTATGCCGTTGCTCATCAAAGACCCTTGGAGTTTATGATCGGGGATCACGTCTTCTTGAAAGTGACACCAATGTGTGGAGTGATGCACTTCGGTATTAAGGAAAAATTGAGTCCCAGATTTGTTGGCCCCTTTAAAATACTTGAGCGAGTGGCAACTGTGGCCTATCAGATTGCACTACCCCCCGCCATGGCTGAAGTGCATGATGTCTTCCATATCTCTCAAGTATGTACATGATCTGAGTCATGTGGTTAGCTTCGATCAATTGGAACTGCGCACGGACTTATCGTACTCAGAGAAGCATATGCAGATTTTGGATCACAAGGAGAAGGTGCTGCGGAACCGTACAATATCCTTGGTTCACGTGTTATGGCAGAACCATTCAATAGAAGAATCACCATGGGAGATGGAGTAGTAGATGAAGGAGAAGTACCCTTCATTGTTCTTTCAGTCGGAGGTAAGACCTTATTCTTAAGTTTCGGGATAAAACTTTTTCTTAGTGGTATATTATGTAGTATCTCAAATCTCGATCCGACCGGGATGCACACTATATAATTTGTCTTGTGACTAGTCTGTCTGAGTCATAATTTGGCGTTTAGAATCTTTGGCATCATCTTGCCACGGACAAAATGCGATGATCATTTCCTTGAAACGAATCCAATAGTTTTCGTATTTTGTTGCTTGGTTTTCTTGATGTCGCTTTGGAATTTTGTTTTGGTGTTGCTTACGATTTGCTTGATTTTTGTTGTTGGCTTTCTCGCTTGGAGCTTTGGTTCTTGGATAGTTCGGAAGGAAGGATAGGCAAAAGGATTCTAACCTAGTGCTCGTGTTATTGTAGGTCCGTGTAACTGACATTTGATCATCGCTAGGCGGGACTCCTTTTAGCACTTTTCTTAATCGGTAGGTGGTTTGGACCCTTCTTTCCTACTTTTTTCACATCCACATCTCTAAAGATTCAAATGTTCAATCGATGATGTCTGGCTGAACGCCTAGGAAATCTTTAGCCATAATTCATGCCAGCCACTAAGAAAGGAACATGAAAATTATATACTAACTTATATATTCATGTACACGAGCTCCGAACTGAAGCGGCAGTTGTAGTTTGAAACCAAAAATTTCCTGATGCAATGCGGCATCTGAAATATTGGTTGTGGCTTGGTGCCTCGGAAAGTTTGGACCCATGGGACACCAAAATTGGAACACGATTTTGAGAAAATATGAACTATTGCATAAGTATATATATTGCTGCTTTACTTCTTCTATTTCATCTCATGCATTATATGATAGTTGAACTGTTCACGCATTTGCATTGTCTGGGACAACTTGTGCACAAGGTTTGGCATTTCCTCAAAACAGTATTCCGGGGCACTGGAGCCATATTGACCCAGGGAGAAATATTTGATCGTGTTAGTCGCGATGAATTACGGGACCTTCAGCAGGGCTTGCTACCCGGGCTGATAGGGCGCGCCGCAATGCCTTGGATAAGTCCCCATGGTGTCGATCACACCAATGAAAGCATGTAGATAGAACACACCATAATCTATTATCTTGTGCAGATGGTAAGTACACTTGTGTCAGTGCAGAGAAGGAGCACATCGGTTGAGTAAGCAACCGATGTGCTATATGGCTTCAACGTTATTTATTCCTCTAAAACCATGCAACTGATATGAACTTTATTCACTTAGTTCTTAATAGCAAGATCATTTTAATGCATGCTAGCCCCTAATAAGCAAGTATTGATTTAGGCGAGTGGGTTCGTCCCGCTCACCAGTACAAGCTGAGTACTGGCCCACGTTGTGGACAAATATTTCAGGCACTCAGGATGTGCAACGCTAGTGGATAGACGAGAAGATATTAAAAGCTCTTCTGTTTTGAAGTATAGTTGAAGCCAGTTCATTTTGTAGGCATGAATTTTTAATCTATACAAAGGCGTAATGTATGGATGACAAGGCTTATCTGATGGAGCACGCCCTACCTTTTTGAGTTTTTCTTTTGTAATACAAACCAAGTAGCCGAGAAGCGCATCAAATATAAAAACTATGTAAATTACTCTGAATTATCAATGAAAAGCATGATTTCTTCCTACACTTTGTGTTCAACTATCTGTGAATATATTTTCTAACTTGTGTTTCAAATGGATTCCTATCAATGCACGTTCTTTCCTTGTGCGAGCGCAACTCCCGGCTCGCATGGCATCATGCCCAAGCGAGGATGATCGAGTCCGCAAAGAATCCAAGCGAGGACGATCGACCCTTGCGGGATCGAGACGTGACACTTTTTTCCTTAGGCCTTGCTGCATGGAGAAAGCTTCATGTGCCTAGAGTTCGATGTATCACATCTACTCTTCTGTGCGTCTGGTTAGAGATGCATTTCTTGAGAGTTAGCAGTGTTCTTCTCAAGGGTAGCTTCGGAGACGAAGACAGGATATGCAGCACTTGATGTGCACCCCCAACAACTGATATAACCATCACTTTTCAGGATAGGAGTATTTATGTCATTGGTATTATATTATTGATTTTAATAATAATTGGTATGGTTATTTATATATAATAAATTAATATAAAGGATGGTGCATGATTAGTCCATTAGTTAGCCTAGTTGCCTATAAACCCAACTAGACTTGAACCCAACTAGACTTGTCAAGACCAATAGAGTAACCCAATAAATTACTCTTGATTAACTAGTTAATTAGAGGGAATGAATAGAATATCTCATTCATATAAAATTAGAACCTTCATTAGTTAAACCCCTCATTAGTTAAACTCTTCATGACAAATCTTGGAGGGCATTTTAGACTTTTTAAACCAACCAAACCCTAACCTAGATGTGGCCGGCCCTATTTAAGAGGAGGGAGCCCCCTCTTCTTCATTAGTTGTTCATGAAGAAACCCTAAGTTGAGTGTTTCCCTCCAAACATTCTATCCCCTACCAAATTTCTCTAAATCAATCTCAATCTCTCTCATTTTCATCCCCAAGGAGAGTTAGAAGGTTGAAGGTTGCAAGAGACTTGAGAAAGAGTAGTTTGGCTAGAGATTGGTGTTCATTCCTCACTCTTGTGCTCATTAAAGGAACCACATTGGGAATCTATCTCCTAATAGGTAAAAATCATATTTTTCCTTGTCATTTCATATTTAAAAGGTGAAATAAACCCATAAAATTCCTCCCTTTGTTTAAGACTACCCATAGGAAGAAGAACTAGGTCCATAGGAGGCCAATGGAGAAAGTTATATTTGGTTTTGTGTCCATTTGGAGAAAACTCCGAGATGGCACACCAAGTGTTTGATGAAATGCCTAATGGGTCATTTCTTACTATTTTATATTGCATATTGGTATTTTAGATGTGTCATGAAGATTTGTTGGTGTTTGTGAGTGATTTGAGTGAGTATCACTAGGTCCATAGGAGGCCAATGGAGCAAGTGAAGAAGAGTGAGGTAGCAGCAGTTTCAAGCCAAGTTGCAGCTGCAACTTATTGTAATTTAGGTAAGATAATGTGAGATTGAGGGCTCAAGTAGAAACAATATTGAGGCACAAGCATCAATTGATTGTTGCAGTGCACCTACAAGCAATAAGAATGGCTGGTAGTTAGTAGGGTATTTAGGGTGTGTGTCCTAGATGAGAGACTATTATGTGTATAAGAACTTAAGTATCAGTCAGTTCAGGGAGTTGTTAGTGTGGAGTATTGTTTTATCTAGTGACTTGAGTGTAGGTATGAAGAGTGTCTTGAGTACATGAGGGTTATGAGAATAGGATGTATCTTAGTGTGGGTGTAGTAGTATTGGATACTAGTGAGGGTAGTATATCATGGTGTCCATGATACATGAGAGGTATTGTATAGATTAGTGAGATATTAGATACCAAGTGTAATTGGGTAATAGGTAAGTCTAGTATAGTATATGAATATGGGTAGTGTGTTGGTATCACACAATTGAGTGGTACTATGGTACCATGTACCTGAGTACCAAGATATTATGTTAAGGTATTGGTCTAGGTAAGGGTTTGACACCAAGGTAATAGTGATTAGATAAGGTATTAGTTAGGTAATTTAAGTATAAATACTAACTAGTGTACTCATGAGTTAGGGGTATAGATACCTAGTGATATTGGCTAGTTTAGCTAATATCTTAAAGGTATTGACCTAGAAACCTAACCATAGTCTAGTATAGCCTAGAACTAACTAGTATGACCTTGTAATTGACCTAGAAGCTATGTATGGACCTAAAATCAAGGTAGAGACATAGTTTGACCTAGTCTTGACCTAAAAAAACTATATTTTTAGTTGATTTAAGCTTGTTATTATTTTATTACACCAAATAACATGATAATTTATATATAGGTTTGTGTGACACTAGTTCGGACACAGTTACATCTTATTTGCTCAGGACCTCAGGCGAGTATATTTTTCTGTTAGTTTTCATTACTTGATAGTGTATATATCACATGTTCTAGATCTGCTTTGCTTGATTCTGACACCATTATTATATGGGCTGGATTATATGGATCGAGTCAAGAGATGTTATTTATTTGACATGTGCATCAGATACTTCTTACATATTTACTTTATCGTATGCATCAGGTATTCATTGTGCAAATATCTATTCGTGTGCTCCGTATGCTAATATTATATTCGTGTGCGTAACGTGTCGTGATTTGATCCATGAATATTAGTCGGGACGGGAGAGTAGGAGTTGGTTATGTGATCAAAAATTTAGCGTATTCGTGTACATGTCAATTATACGATACACGTATAATTGAGTTACCGTAGTATAGACCTGTGCAACCCTAACCAATCATATAATGAACTTGTACTCTAAATCACTTAGATGGTATCACCAGTTCTCTTATTTATAGTTCACACCATATTGCTTATATTTACTTTCTCAGTTATCCTTTGTATTTATCTACTTATTCCCGTTATGTTTCCATTTCATAGTACCTGTGCATCTTGTATTATTTTCTATTATTGTTATATATTCTCTACCTTGTATATGAAACTACTTTCAGATTTTTGTACTTCGCTCCAATCCTGACTGGATATATTTTTCCAGACGGCTATTTAGAGGACTGGTGTCCTACCTACTACGGCCCACAGGACGGAGAGCTAGCTGAGGTAGCACCCTTAGCCCAGGACGATCCGGTACCAGTTGTCGAGGAGCCACATCTAGCTATAGCATACCCATAGCTAGTATTTATTGTACTTGATATGTCTCCAGCATTGGACTATAGCATGTTGATTACATTGAGACCATTTTTGTTTATTGTTAGACTCTAGACTTGTTATTGTTATGACTTATAATTTCTCTTCTGTTTATGATATCATGCCATTATCTGTCTCTAGTTTGGTGATTGAGTATTGATGCCATATATATTCATCTTGTCCTCCTTATGGAGTTGAGTTACCTTTGACATGTTATATATATCATTGCGTGAGTTGTTAGATTATGTTGTGGACCTTTACAACGTTCTACCGCCGATGCTGCGGCGTAGGCTGGACGTACCCACAATAATTTTCGGGTGTGGGTCGTGACAGCGGAGGTTGACAACGCATCATTCACAGACTTTGGGTACGGTGTAGCGGCCTTGGCAACCCAAGTCTTGCGAGTTTTGTGAGATCTTGCGGGCCTCGATGCGGAACTCAGCTTGGCCAGCATCTCTTCGAATGCTTGTTGGTCGAAACGAATCACCATTATCCTCTGGGTTGAACCCAGCTTATTTTCGTCGGACTGCATCACTAACTTCTCGTTGGAGGAGAAGTTCTTCCCCAGCAGAGTCGTCATTTTTGTCGACATTACAAACAATACAAGAAAGGTAAAGTTGTGCGAACTTTTATATTGATTGGAGTAGAATAAAAAGTACAAAGGAGGCTCTAATACGTAGATCTTCGAGTATAAATTAATCTGGGTAAGTGTGACGGTGGAGATCTAATCTGTGGTCGATTACTTTACTCCGTTGACGGTCCGACGTTGAAGAGGATGGCGAGATTTCAGGGAACGTGAGTATGCGACTCAGCTGATGTCCCTTCTTCCTTTCGTCCTTTTTGTGTGGTGGTGGTTTTGGTCTTCTCTGGTTCTCTTTCATGTGTGTGCGAAACGTCCACTATTTATAGCCATTAGAAGGCCATGCATGTGCGTTCCTGCGCGCCTCCCATAGGCGCATGTGATATGACTGACACGTGGCAAGTCAAGATCTAGGGTTGCTAATGCCCATAATCTGCATAACATGTGTCATGTCCTGGTTATTTGAAGATCTTAGATGTTAATAATCGCAAGATTTGTTTGTGTGAGGCCCTTAAGAGAACACTGCAACATAATAACTTCAGCGCATAGACGTGATGTCGCATAGGAACACTACCATATTGGAGCTTTAGCGCATTGAAGGCTGGCGCATTAGAGTGTTTGCCGCATGGGGCCTTCATTGTGATATCATGGACACTGCATATTTTTTGAAGTAGTCGGCGCATGATTATATTTTGGCACTGGCCTGCGCATGGTGCATGGTTGTATTGTTGCGCATAACGCATTTCTGCATATTTGTAGTATGGTTGCACAGGGCGCATGACTGCATAGCTCTGGCTGCATTGGGCAAATGGTGTGGATTTTTTCATGCTTCTACAGTCCCAAATTCAGTTATTAATTCATGTGGTACACCAAGGATAGAAGATGCCTCTAACAACGTGCATATCGCAGTCACTCTTCAAAACTTGAGGCCCATTTTTGGCAACCCTACAAGCCATGATGTCCCAATTATCAATGACAAACAATCTCCTGGAGGAAAACAATGTGGTTTTACTTGGGCAGGCACGAGAGGATGTTTCTAAGTGTTATATAGGATATGAGAAACTTGTCATGGGAGAGAAGTGCAAGATGACGAGAAAGTTGTTTCGGTGTCAAAGGTGATAAAACCAGAAGCTCTAATTTATAATGGTCCACAAAATGGACACTCTCACCTTTGTGAACTTGCTGATGGGGGGTTCGTGATTTGGTCCACCAAGCGGATCCGTTATTTATAAGCTATTAGGATTAACTTTATGGCATAACTGTAATTGAAACTTATTTACTATTGTGTTGTTGAACCTATTTATTTTTGCTGTTGATTTTCCGTTGCTGAACTATCCAGAAATGCTTTATTTACAAGTATAAACTACTCCTTTTAGTTTTTAACTACTCCTTTTAGTTTGTTTTCTTATTTAGCCTCTTTCTAAGATTTCAAGATGTGCCTGTTCATTTCTGTAATTACATTAGTATGATTTGATTTATTAGAGGATCGGAAGTTGTACTCGATCTCTTATCTTCAAGGAAGAGGTACTTGTTCACTTGGTATAAGTGATTTTGTCTTAATATCTGACCCCATTTAGGTTTTACACAATTTTGTCTTGGAGGGTAAACCTTTGAGGTAAGTGTTGCAACTTTTATGCTTTATGTTTAGATGTATTTTTTACTTTAGTGATTTTTTTTTCCATCTTTCAAGTTTTTGTTAAACAGTGAGTTTGGGAATATGATGCAAGTTCAATTGTACCAAGCATATTAAACAGGTATCTTGTCTATACCATTTTCTTCCAAGTAGTGAACTTATAGGGCCATCCTAGAAAGGAAAAATATACCCCAAAGCATATACTTTTACATAGCTGCAAATGCTCACATCATTTTGTTTTAGTTGTTGACATGCTAGATGAAATAATGTGATAGTGTGAATGTTATGGTTGTGCTTTTCTGAATTTTTGTTCACTTTTATTTTTCTTTCAATTAACAGGTTTATGTAGCCCCACCAGGTTCTTCATGTCCAGGGGTCTCAAGTGTACCTATTGCCTGCATCTTTTTCAGCATCTTCTTGTTTGCACAGGTCCATATCTTATGCATTGTCATAGTTTTACATGAACCCTCAAATAATTGTTATTTTACCTACAATTGGCTTGCACCTAATCACACCTGCAACACTGGCATTTCCCCCCTTTCAGGTGGTGTGGGTTAATTTCAAATGATAAATGAGGTTTACCTTGCTTAAATCAAATGTGAAGAAATTTCTTGGGAAAGATGCATCATAACTCAACTCAACCAAGATATGAGTTTTTGATTGTGTAGGCCATTCCTTTACAGATTTTGTGATTCATTGCTTTACTTTTTTTTGTAGATCCACACTTTCCTTTGTTTGTAAGGTGTCTTTTGTGTCATGATGCCAGGTTTACTATCTATTGGTCTTTAGCTCTTAAGAAGAGTTCTGAGAGGTTAGAAACACTTAAGTTGACCATAAAACATAGAAACACATGGCATCCCCGCGCCGTCTTTGACCGTTCTCGTGAAGTCTTTGCAACGGCTGGAAACCAGTCTACGAAGTGAAGCCTATTGCTCGAGTTGACTCTTGTAGAAAAAATTGACGCTGGGGCTTATTCATTACACAACACAGTCTTGTAATTCTCATTTATTCCAATATCGATATAAAATTGAATTAAATTACCACACAAAGATTTTCATATAGACAGGCTAACATGTACTGATTATCACCAGTTGTGGATCAATCATTGGTGATGGGATGGATACATATATTTGATGTTGGCAGTTCCTGTAGAGTATATGCTAGTAACAGTGGGAATTGGTATAGGCACAACAGTCTGTGTATCATAAGGAGTGCAAGTATTTTTTTAATGGCACAGTAATAAGCAGGAGGTGACTAGAAATGTAGGTGTAAATATGTAGACATCAAGAGGAAGTGTCACGACCCGATCCCAATAAACTGGGTCCAGTCGGATCATGCCCAGCCTGCACCGTTGTGAGACGGCGGCAGTAAGCTGTATCAATCCGTAGTAACACACAGACATCCAGAATACATGAAGGAAATTCAATTTTTTTTTTTTTTTGCTAAGTCCGAAAGAGGAATTCTTTTACAAGCAAGGATCAAACAAAACATGGTCCAGGGTTATTAATTCAACCCTGATTATTACAATTTGGAAAATTAAAGGGAAACAACTAAACATCGGCCTCCTGGCTAGGTTCAGCTAGAGCTTCAGTACTCTGGTCCGGACCATAAAAGGTGTCATACGCCTCATCGTCACCGTAACCACCTAAAATTGTTAATCTCCAGTCAGGAGGGAGCAAGAACATATATCCAATTCCAGCATCTTAATGATAATTAAAATGATGCAATGAAATAGTTTTGAACAATATTTATATTTTTGTATGCAACAAATATGAGACCAGAACAGTAAATGTCGATGAAGCAAATGATGACAAACTACAATCACTAAAAGTGTTTTGAGAAAGGTAGCATCCCGTGGCCGGTTGGGGTTGGAGGCAATTTGTGTTCTAGTGAACACGGTGCGGCGTCAGTCCAGTGAGGTTGGACTTCAGCTATCCACAATGAGGCAATAAGGGGGCTTTGACCACGGGTGCTCACTTTTACTCCCCAGTTCCCAAGGCAATAGTCAATGAGTCAATGAGTCAATCAATCAGCCAATCAGTCGGTTCCGTGAAATCAAGTGTCGTCCCAATATATCTATATGACATGCAACATATTTAATTACAACTAAAATACAGGTTTTGAATTATATGAAACTTGCCTGGAGTTGGTTGGTGACGCGAGTGAGATGTCGCGACGGTCTCAACCTTAGTGACAGGAACCTACATTTATTAATAATCCAATTTTTAGAATTAAAACAAAGGGTTTTAATCTGACTTGATTAGTTAACTAAGTTAATGATTCAATCCAACGATCGATTAATAATAATAATTATTATTTGTAATAGTAATTTAGTAAAACAAAACCCTTTTTTTAATAATAATAAAACTCATTTATTTTATCATAGAAAATATTATATTTTTATTTTATGGTAAAGTATCGTTTTGTTTCTAATAGGGTAAAATAGGAAAGTATAATTATAAAAATAATATCGTTTGTTTTTAGCAATCAATTTATTTTCTAATAAACTAGGCTTAGGGGAAAAATATTACTAAATTTTTATTTTGGTAATATTACAAATCAATTTGTAAGAGAATAATATTTTGGAAAACTTATTTAAATACTACGTATTATAAATACTAAAAATCATTTCAGAATTATCTATTAATTAATTACTAATTTACGTAATATTTAATAAGGTTTTTATTATCTATATATAATCAATATACATATTTGCAGATCGTTGTATCAATTTACTAATTAATTAACCAACCAAAAATTAACAAGTCATTAACCTACTAATTAACTATAGCCTATCAATTTCTAGGCTATCCCGGGATTGACAGAGCTTTATTCTGTCAGTCCCGGTCGGACAGGGGAGTGGTTTTGGAAGGGACAGTGCGTTCTGATAGCGGCACCTACCGGGAAGCTGATGGAGGAGCACCGAGGGGAGGCCTCGGACTCGGGATCGGGGTATTTCGAGTCCGACACGCGGTTCTGTGTCCGTATCGTGCCCTGGACGCGTCAGTGGCGTGTCTGGGTAGGTTTGGGCCGTGTCCGCGTATCCTGTGCTGTGTCCGGGGCTCTGGGGTCTTGGCCGTCGGTCGGCGAGGTCGGGCCGGGGTTGCGGCGGCTCAGCCGAGGGGCGGCGAGGTCACCGACGGCGTCGAGGGGCTCGGGATAGCCGGCGGAGGGCTGAGAAGAAGAGGGGAGGAAGATGAGAGGAGGATCTGGCTGGGGACGGTGGCCTGGACGGCGGGTGGAGCGGCGTCGTCCGGAGGAGAGGAGGAGGGGGTTCGTCGGCGCCGGGGAAGGAGACGGAGGTGGCCGGAGCTAGGTAGATCTAGGGTTAGGGTTTGGTTTTGGGGGGAGAAAGGAGGCGGTGATGGGGATTATATAGGGGAGTTGCGAGGGGTCTCGGCCGGCGTCGAGGCGGATGATCCGGAGAGGAGGGGCGACGTGGGGGCGGTTAGCCGGCCGGAAAACGCGGCGACGGCGAGAATTCCGGAGTCGCGGGGGACTGGGTAGGGGTGACAGCGGTCCGGGTCGGGTCGGGCGCTGGTTCGGGTCTGACCGACCCGCCCGACCCGCTAGCCTATGGCCGGGCTGGGCTGGGTTGCACTGGGCTCGGCCCACTGGGCCGGGCCGGGCCCGAAACCTAATAATAATAATAGTAATAAAACAATAATAATAATAGAAGTAATAATATAATAACAGTAATAATTAATTATTTATAAAAAATAGTTTTTAGGCTTTTAAAAATAGGTCTGAGGCCCAATAAAATCCCAGAAAATTACCCCAGGTCCAGTTTTCCATTTTACACCCAAAAATATTATTTTCATGATATTTTAATACTATTTATTGCCAACAAAAAATCATTTATTAATTAAAGCCTTGATTTTAATTATAGAAAATTCTCGAAAATTTTCAGAAAATTGGGAAAAATCCAAGATTTAATAATTTGAAAAATTCAGGGGTTTACAACCTACCCAACTTATAAAAATTTCGTCCTCGAAATTTACTACCATTGAAGGGAGAACAAGGGTAAACATGCCTTAAAACAGATGAGGGTACTTCTGCCTCATCTCAGCCTCTCGTTCCCAGGTGGATTCGCCTGGGGAGTGGTAGAGCCACTGAACTTTGACCAGTGGAATCACGGTGTTCCGCAACTGCTTTTCCATACGGTCTATGATCCTTACTGGCTGCTCTGGTACTGTAAGACTTGGTCCAATCTCCAACTCTGAATGATTCAGGATGTGGCTCGGGTCCGGAATGTAACGCCTCAGCTGCGATACATGGAAGACGTTGTGCACGCCTTCAAGATTAGGTTGTAACGCCACTCTGTATGCCACCTCTCCAACTCTGCTCACTATCTCGAATGGGCCGATAAACCTGGGACTCAGTTTCCCAGCTTTGCCAAAACGGATAGTTCCTCTGGTGGGGGAGATCTTGACGAAGACACTATCACCTGCTTCGAACTCCACAAGTCGGCGACGGCTGTCCGCCCAATGTTTCTGACGATCTTGAGCCACCCGAAGTCTGTCTCTGATCACCTTGACTTTTTCAGCCGCATCTGTAATCATCTCAGGTCCCAGCATGACTCGTTCTCCTACGTCGTCCCAAGCCAAGGGAGTGCGGCAACGACGGCCATACAGAGCCTCAAAAGGAGTCATGCCGATGCTGGCCTGGTAGCTGTTGTTGTAAGCAAACTCTACCAAGTGTAGGTGGTCCTCCCATGATCCTCCAAAATCCAGGACGCAAGATCTCAGCATATCCTCTAATGTCTGGATGGTTCTCTCTGACTGTCCGTCAGTCTGTGGGTGATATGCAGTGCTGAACTTCAGTTGGGTCCCCAGACTCTCTTGCAAGCTCTTCCAGAAGTGAGAAGTAAAGCGGCTGTCTCGGTCTGATACAATGCTCACAGGAACTCCATGTATCCGGACGATTTGCCTCATGTATAGGGCAGCTAACTTCTCGGTGGATAAACCAACCTTGAAGGGAATGAAGTGGGCAGACTTAGTCAATCGGTCTACGATCACCCAAATAGCGTCCTTCCCTCCTTGGGATCGAGGCAATCCTGACACAAAATCCATAGTGATGTGCTCCCATTTCCATTCTGGAATGGGCAGTGGCTGAAGAAGTCCTGCTGGTCTTTGTCTATCTGCTTTCACCTGCTGGCAGATCAAGCATCTGGCAACGAATTTTGAGACATCCTTCTTCATTCCATACCACCATACGTGCTCCCGTATATCTCGGTACATCTTATTTGCTCCAGGGTGGATGGAATACTGTGAATGATGAGCTTCCTGCATCAACTGTTCCCTCAAATCACCAGCAGGTACACAAAGTCTGGTGCCATTCCTCAGTATTCCGTCGTCTGAAATAGAGAATCCCTCCAGTGTGCCAGCTAACACTTGGTCCCTGAGCTTGCACAATGCTCCGTCCTCGAATTGAGTTTCCTTGATTTTGTCCATCAAGCTAGACTGCACTTGCAAATGCATCATGGGGAAGTCAGCGCCGGGTACTATTGCTTCCTGTCCAAGCTTCTTCATTTCTTCTGCAGGCAATACGAGTTCTAGTCCCAGCTTCTCCATGTCCTCCAGTAGGTACCGATCTGTCGTCAAGAACATCGCCATCGGATATCGACTAAGTGCGTCGGCGACCACATTAGCCTTTCCGGGATGGTACTGCAGGCTGATATCAAAGTCCTTCATGAGCTCCAACCATCGTCTCTGACGCATGTTGAGCTCCTTCTGTGTAAAGACATACTTGAGACTTTTGTGGTCCGTGTATATCTCTACTCTTTCGCCGTACAGGTAGTGCTTCCACAGCTTCAAGGCGAAGATGACTGCTGCTAGCTCCAGGTCATGCGTCGGGTAGTTCTTCTCATGAGTCCGTAATTGCCGGGAAGCATAAGCAATTACCTTTCCATGTTGCTGGAGCACACATCCTAATCCTTTGCCGGACGCGTCGCTATAAATTGAGAATCCTCCTGATCCTGAGGGTAGCGACAAGATCGGTGCTGTTGTTAGCCTTCTCTTCAGCTCTTCAAATGACGCCTGGCACGCTTCGGTCCAGACGAACTCTTCATTCTTCCTGGTTAGCTTGGTCATGGGCTCAGCAACCTTTGCAAAGTCCTTCACGAATTTTCTGTAATATCCAGCTAAGCCCAAGAAGCTTCTGATCTCTGCAACTGACCTGGGAGTATTCCATGTCTCCACGGCAGCTATCTTCTTGGGGTCCACTGATATGCCTTCTCCTGTGACAACGTGGCCGAGGAAGTCCACCTTGTCTAAGAAGAATTCACACTTGGACAGCTTTCCGTATAACTTCTCCTTTCTGAGGGTTTCCAAAATTATCCTCAAATGCTGCTCGTGTTCCTCCTTGGTCTTCGAATAGATCAGAATGTCGTCAATGAAGACAACGACAAACTGATCCAAGTATTTGTGGAAGACCTTGTTCATGAGATTCATGAACACTGCTGGGGCATTTGTAAGACCAAAGGGCATGACCAAGAATTCAAATTGTCCATACTTGGTGTTGAATGCCGTCTTTGGAATGTCTTCCTTCCTCACCTTGATTTGATGGTAACCCGATCTGAGGTCTATCTTCGAGAAAACCTTAGCTCCACTCAGCTGGTCGAAGAGGTCGTCGATCCGGGGCAGCGGGTACTTGTTCTTGATAGTGATGTTGTTCAATGCCCGGTAGTCTATGCACATTCTGACTGTCCCATCCTTCTTGGGTACAAACAAGACTGGTGCACCCCAGGGTGAGGCACCGGTCCTGATGAATCCTTGCGCCTGAAGCTCGTCAATCTGGTCTTTCATTTCCTTGGACTCCTTGGGATTCACTCGGTAGCAGCGTTGGGAGATTGGTGCTGCGCCAGGTATAAGATCGATCGAGAATTCCACATCTCGATCAGGGGGTAGCCCTGGAAGATTGTCTGGGAAGACATCTATAAATTCCGCTATGAGAGGATGGGGGGGTCCGGTTTCTTCAGTGATGGATGTGTAGGACACACATTCCACGCCTTCAGGTGCTCGAATCACTTTGAGTTTAGGTCCTCCAGGTGGATCTAGAGTTACGCAGCCTTCTCGACAGTCTATCAGAGCATGGTGCTGACTGAGCCAATCCATGCCCAAGACTACGTCATAGTTTGGCAGAGGCATTATTAGGAACTGAGTCTGAAACTCATGTCCTGAGATAGTGACTGGGCAGCTACAAGTCTCACTAATGGGTATTGGTCCTCCACCAGTCATAACTCTACAGATTATCTTACTTATGCCAGTAACTAGATGGTGTGCAGAAATGAAGTTTGCAGATATAAAACTGTGTGATGCTCCAGAATCAAATAATGCTAAGGCAGGGTGCGAATGAAGTAGAATGGAACCTGCGATGACATCTCCTTCTGTCTCGGGTTCAGCTTCTGGCTCTTCCACAGTCAAGGCAAAAGCTTGCCCGGCTCTGTGCTGGTTGTAGCGCTGCTGCTGGGTAGGCAGTGGACCTCTCTGCTGTCCAGCTCCAGTTTTGTTGTATGCTGTGGGGCAGTCCTTCACTTGATGGGTGGCAGATCCACAAGCAAGGCAGTGTCCCAATTTCTTCCTGCAGATCTCTGCGGTATGACCTGGCCTTTTGCAGTAGACGCAGTTGACCGCCTTTGGTTGGTTGTACTGATGCGCTTTGTTGGCCGCTGCTGGCTGTTGTTGCTGGGACTGCTGGGGATAGGAGGGCCTATTGTTGTTGTTGCTGTGCCTCTTGTTGTTGCCCTGATAGTTGTTGCTTGACCCTGGATGCTCCCTCTTGGGTCGGGCCGGTGAACTGGCCTCTACATCTTGGGCCACTTTCAACATCTTGTCATAAGTCTTCGCACCGTTAGCAGCTACTAAGGTGCGGATCTCTTCACGTAGCCCGTGCCGGAACTTCTTAGCACGTTCCACAGGGTTGTCCACCAGGTGACTTGCAAACCTGCCAAGCCTGTTGAACTCAGCCGCATATTCTTCAATTGAGCGGTCTCCTTGCTTCAGATCTTGAAACTGTCTTCCCATAGCTTCGAGGGCAGCCTCTGGAAAGAACTTCCGCTTGAACTGCTTCTTGAATAGCCGCCAGGAAATCCCTCCAGCTCGAAATCTTGGCTCGTTGCGGTACCAAATGTTAGCCAAATCTCTCAGCTGGAGTGCTACGGCCTCAACCATGAGGTCGTCTGGGAGTCGAGCGACGCTGAGGAGTCGCTCCATATCATCTAGCCACTCGTCTGCGTAGATGATGCCTTCGGTCCCCTTGAAGGGACGCGGGTCCAACTTCTTAAGGTTTTCCACAGTTCCAACCTTTACCTGGATAACAGGTTTGTGGTTAGACTAGAAATTCATTAATGGAATCCAAGCTTTTAAATCCTTAATTACCTTGGCAGGTTCCTGTTCTGACCGGGATGTTCCTAGCGCTGCCATGGCTACATTATGGGCGTTCTCCATGCCCTCTCTCATAATCGCGGTCTGCTCGCGATTTGCTTCAGCTTGGGCCCTCTGGGCTTCAAGAACTCCTCGTAGCAGGCCTACGAGTTCAGCGGGGTCCACTGGCACAGGTGGTGCAACAGGAGGAGTCACATCGGCTGGAATTGATGTGGTCCTGGGAGGAATGGGTGGAGCTGCATGCACTACTGAAGTGTAGGCAGCGCGGGGAGCTCTTGCAGCATGGGGGCGATCTGTGAGCTGCAACGGAGAGGGGTCGGACTGAGCTTGAGTTGGGGTGTGCTCAGAAGACGAAGCCTCTTCTTCGGCTGGGCCGGAACGGGTTGTCTTTCCCCGTGCCATCTTCTGGAAGGTTTAGGAAGCAAGCATAAGCAAGGTAACCTATGTTCTATAAGCAAGCAAAATAATTGTATATATGTATAGATAGAAGAATTTTGGTCCTATGATGCGACAGATTGAAATTTTCTCAAGAATTATAAGTGTTCTAATTGTTTCTAGAGTCTGTTTTCCTAAAGTCATACTAACCTAAGGTCAAAGGCAAGTCGGTTTGTTTGGCTAGCCTAAGTTGACTAGACCAAAGGTTGTAAACCATAGACCTGCATGGGCCACCACTGAAAACATGTCACGACCCGATCCCAATAAACTGGGTCCAGTCGGATCATGCCCAGCCTGCACCGTTGTGAGACGGCGGCAGTAAGCTGTATCAATCCGTAGTAACACACAGACATCCAGAATACATGAAGGAAATTCAATTTTTTTTTTTTTGCTAAGTCCGAAAGAGGAATTCTTTTACAAGCAAGGATCAAACAAAACATGGTCCAGGGTTATTAATTCAACCCTGATTATTACAATTTGGAAAATTAAAGGGAAACAACTAAACATCGGCCTCCTGGCTAGGTTCAGCTAGAGCTTCAGTACTCTGGTCCGGACCATAAAAGGTGTCATACGCCTCATCGTCACCGTAACCACCTAAAATTGTTAATCTCCAGTCAGGAGGGAGCAAGAACATATATCCAATTCCAGCATCTTAATGATAATTAAAATGATGCAATGAAATAGTTTTGAACAATATTTATATTTTTGTATGCAACAAATATGAGACCAGAACAGTAAATGTCGATGAAGCAAATGATGACAAACTACAATCACTAAAAGTGTTTTGAGAAAGGTAGCATCCCGTGGCCGGTTGGGGTTGGAGGCAATTTGTGTTCTAGTGAACACGGTGCGGCGTCAGTCCAGTGAGGTTGGACTTCAGCTATCCACAATGAGGCAATAAGGGGGCTTTGACCACGGGTGCTCACTTTTACTCCCCAGTTCCCAAGGCAATAGTCAATGAGTCAATGAGTCAATCAATCAGCCAATCAGTCGGTTCCGTGAAATCAAGTGTCGTCCCAATATATCTATATGACATGCAACATATTTAATTACAACTAAAATACAGGTTTTGAATTATATGAAACTTGCCTGGAGTTGGTTGGTGACGCGAGTGAGATGTCGCGACGGTCTCAACCTTAGTGACAGGAACCTACATTTATTAATAATCCAATTTTTAGAATTAAAACAAAGGGTTTTAATCTGACTTGATTAGTTAACTAAGTTAATGATTCAATCCAACGATCGATTAATAATAATAATTATTATTTGTAATAGTAATTTAGTAAAACAAAACCCTTTTTTTAATAATAATAAAACTCATTTATTTTATCATAGAAAATATTATATTTTTATTTTATGGTAAAGTATCGTTTTGTTTCTAATAGGGTAAAATAGGAAAGTATAATTATAAAAATAATATCGTTTGTTTTTAGCAATCAATTTATTTTCTAATAAACTAGGCTTAGGGGAAAAATATTACTAAATTTTTATTTTGGTAATATTACAAATCAATTTGTAAGAGAATAATATTTTGGAAAACTTATTTAAATACTACGTATTATAAATACTAAAAATTATTTCAGAATTATCTATTAATTAATTACTAATTTACGTAATATTTAATAAGGTTTTTATTATCTATATATAATCAATATACATATTTGCAGATCGTTGTATCAATTTACTAATTAATTAACCAACCAAAAATTAACAAGTCATTAACCTACTAATTAACTATAGCCTATCAATTTCTAGGCTATCCCGGGATTGACAGAGCTTTATTCTGTCAGTCCCGGTCGGACAGGGGAGTGGTTTTGGAAGGGACAGTGCGTTCTGATAGCGGCACCTACCGGGAAGCTGATGGAGGAGCACCGAGGGGAGGCCTCGGACTCGGGATCGGGGTATTTCGAGTCCGACACGCGGTTCTGTGTCCGTATCGTGCCCTGGACGCGTCAGTGGCGTGTCTGGGTAGGTTTGGGCCGTGTCCGCGTATCCTGTGCTGTGTCCGGGGCTCTGGGGTCTTGGCCGTCGGTCGGCGAGGTCGGGCCGGGGCTGCGGCGGCTCAGCCGAGGGGCGGCGAGGTCACCGACGGCGTCGAGGGGCTCGGGATAGCCGGCGGAGGGCTGAGAAGAAGAGGGGAGGAAGATGAGAGGAGGATCTGGCTGGGGACGGTGGCCTGGACGGCGGGTGGAGCGGCGTCGTCCGGAGGAGAGGAGGAGGGGGTTCGTCGGCGCCGGGGAAGGAGACGGAGGTGGCCGGAGCTAGGTAGATCTAGGGTTAGGGTTTGGTTTTGGGGGGAGAAAGGAGGCGGTGATGGGGATTATATAGGGGAGTTGCGAGGGGTCTCGGCCGGCGTCGAGGCGGATGATCCGGAGAGGAGGGGCGACGTGGGGGCGGTTAGCCGGCCGGAAAACGCGGCGGCGGCGAGAATTCCGGAGTCGCGGGGGACTGGGTAGGGGTGACAGCGGTCCGGGTCGGGTCGGGCGCTGGTTCGGGTCTGACCGACCCGCCCGACCCGCTAGCCTATGGCCGGGCTGGGCTGGGTTGCACTGGGCTCGGCCCACTGGGCCGGGCCGGGCCCGAAACCTAATAATAATAATAGTAATAAAACAATAATAATAATAGAAGTAATAATATAATAACAGTAATAATTAATTATTTATAAAAAATAGTTTTTAGGCTTTTAAAAATAGGTCTGAGGCCCAATAAAATCCCAGAAAATTACCCCAGGTCCAGTTTTCCATTTTACACCCAAAAATATTATTTTCATGATATTTTAATACTATTTATTGCCAACAAAAAATCATTTATTAATTAAAGCCTTGATTTTAATTATAGAAAATTCCCGAAAATTTCCAGAAAATTGGGAAAAATCCAAGATTTAATAATTTGAAAAATTCAGGGGTTTACAGGAAGATTTTTTGTGTATAATGCGAGAGGTTGTGTAGTATGTATAGGATCCTATTGACTGATCCTGCGTGTTGGATTTGAATACATCTGTGTTTGTATGTGATGTAGGCAATATGGC
Source organism: Iris macrosiphon (assembly GCA_036927795.1). Lineage (NCBI taxonomy): Eukaryota > Viridiplantae > Streptophyta > Magnoliopsida > Asparagales > Iridaceae > Iris > Iris macrosiphon. The sequence continues at coordinate 64,175,373 of JAYESA010000003.1, read as the reverse complement.
CAGTGTACCCAGGTGTGTACAACAGTGTGAGATTTGTAAGTATCAGGTTTGAGTATGTAGGGAATGATGTGCATATCTGTGTACATAGCAGCAAATTACAGCAGTTTGAACTGCTCATACAGCAGTTCATGCAGATTTTGAACTGCAGATTGCAGCAGTAGTTTAGGGCAGATCTCTGTGTTGGAAACACCTGAACCAAGTATAATGTAGGTATGTTCTTATATGTAGGTGCAGTATCTTGTGTGAAATTGTCTAAATTAGTTTCAATTGGAGTGGTGTATCAATCACTATTATGCTAAGATGGTAGTATATATAGCATGATATTTAAATGTGTTTTCTACTTGCCTAGTATAGATCAACAATTTTATTCCATCCAGTCAATTTCTCATATGTTAGGTGAAAGTTTGTTGGTATATTAGAATATTCTTGGTATATTTGTTGGTATATTAGAATATTCTTGGTATATTTGTTGGGATATTAAAATATTCTACATGGATTTTTAATGGGATATTAATGTAATATGAAGGGTTGTAAGGCTATAAATAGTCAAGAGATTACCAATAAAAAATATAACAATTACTCCAAAATATTCTACATGGTATCAGAGCAAACCCTAGCCACCACATCTCAAACCCTAACCGCCACACCGTCCGCCACCACCACTGCCGCGCCGCTTTCCTGCCACTACCGTCGCCGCTCGCCCGCCACCACCACCACGAAGCCGTGACTCCCGCGAAGCCTTCTGCCGCGGTTCCTGGATTCTCCCACAGGTCGTTCCAGACGTTGACATCGAAAGCCTAGATTTGATGGGGGAGAGACATGATCGGGTCTAGTAGAGGACGAAGAGGGCAAACGTGAATCGTGGGACGGGTGTGAGATGATCGGAGAAGAGGAGGATCGATGGAGGAGATCATCAAGAAGTTGAACTCTGCGGAGGTAGCAACGTTGCTGAAGCTGATGAAACCGTCGACTGGTGAGAGCGCGACACGAACATTGGCAAAGTTGGAGCTTCCATCCATCGGTCTGAAGCTTGATGGACCGGCCACCTACCTGAGTTGGTCACGATGGGTGAGGAAAACCCTCGCAGAGAAGAACCTGGAAGACTTCTTGTCATAAGAGAAGACAGAGCCGGATAAGGACTCGGCAGGACGTGACGAGTGGAAGTCCACTAATATGGTGGTATACATTTGGCTCATCAATTCTTTAGTCCAGTCGAAGATGTGACAAGATGGGCTTAGTGGATATATTTCGCCTATCTTGAGGAGTGTTGGTATATTAGAATATTCTTGGTATATTTGTTGGTATATTAGAATATTCTTGGTATATTTGTTGGGATATAAGAATATTCTACAGGAGATTTTAATGGGATATTAATGTAAGATGAAGGGTTGTAAGGCTATAAATAACCAAGAGATTATCAATAAAAAATATAACAATTACTCCAAAATATTCTACAAAGTTGATATCTACATATATAACTGTTTTCTACTTGTTCTTTTTGGTTACCTGCTTCTCGTGCCTTCTTCTGTTGACAAAAGCTAGGAATATTCTGGTTGCAATTATAGTAGTAACTTTGCTGCAGCTTACAGAGAAAAAGAATGATGTTGGGATCCAGTCTGGATTTGGTAAATTTTATAGCCAAAATATGGTCAAAGATTTGATTTGATATAATTTAAAAAATCTACATTAAATTTAAGATTTGAATAGATTTCAAATTTATATCAAATATTTCATTTGACCATATTTGGACATCTATAATTGGTGTTGGGCTATTTTAGGTGGAATAGGATTCTTATTTTAAGGTTTTCTATTTAGGAAATCATATTATGACCTAAAATAGGATTTCTCATCCTATAAATATAGGAGGAGGGTGGAAGCACAAAGCATAGCACAAGTTGGAGATTCGGAGTGCTCGTCCACAAGAAATCTAAGAGAAAGTCCGTGCTTTGCTCATAGAACTTTCGCCATCCAAGACCGAAGGAAGAAATAGATCAGATCGATGAGTCGTCGCATTCGCTCAGAGAGATTGCTACTGGTTAGTGAGTGATTTCAATTGTAATCTCTTTCTTTTCTTCTTGAGTGTGGTGGGGGGGTGAATCTTTTAGAGCAAAGGGTTCAACATTGATTTTGTCAATCTTGTAATTTCACCTGAGTTATAAAGATTGAAATTTGTCCAGGTGACGTAGTCACCGCCATATATGTAAACCCCCTCAAAATTTTTAGGTAGACTGGATTTGGTGAAAATTTTGGTTTAGCTTCAGGTTGTCTAAGGATTAGAAATTAGGGTTATGTAGACTGGTTCTTTAATTCTAAACTCTTGGTGCACTTTACCGTTGCTACAATAATTGGAGCACAACAATAGTCTTTACTTTCCAACAAATTCTACACTCTTGACCTGACAAGTCAACCTAGGCCCTGGACATTTCTAGTCACAAAAATCAATTATTTAATCCTATGCCTTGTATCTATGTCGTTACCATCGATTTGGGGACACAAACTCAACCCGTTACGCCTAACCAATTAAATGGCCAAAGACTAACACCAAGCCTACACCGTCCATGACATTTGTGTCACTCCCAATTGAGACCCCATATACTCCCATTTTATTTAATAATACCTATGACACAACATTTATTTAAATTGGGGAAAGCGACTTAACCTAACCCCAACCTAACCCTCACACCCAATCATGAGGCTCATACAAAACACCCAACACCCTCTCCATTCTACAAAACACCAAACACCAACTTTCCACATCAAATCCTCACTCTTTTCTCCTTCATTTGTAAACCCCAAATTTTAAGGGACTTAAATGCAAAAAGGTTGCTAGGTGTCACACTCCTATTGGTGCAAATCAAATGGAAAAATCTCCATCCTCATGTGACCGGTCACCTCACTCTCTCTCCCACCCTTGCATAGTACTATTCACTCATGTAAAATCCTAGCCCTTGATTCAAATCTTCCCCTATCACAACCACCCATTCCACCTATATTAACACACACACTCCTATCCCCATGTAACCGACCCTAATCCCAAGAAAACCTATTTTTCTCACCTCACTCTCTCTCCTCTCCTCCCTCACTCACAGCCGAACCTCCCATTCTTCTTCTTCTTCTCCTCTCCATTCTTCTTCTTCTTCATCTCTATTTTCTTCATCTTCTCCTCCATCACCACCGGCCACCATCACCACTACCATCCCCACCACCGAGCATCACCACCATCACCACCACCGAGCACCGCCACCATCACCATGACCTCAACACCACCATCACCACAGCCGCCAACACCATTCTCATCACCACCTCATGACACCTTCACCGCCGAGCACCACCACCATCGCCACCACCGAGCACTGCCACCATCACCACCACCGAGCACACCATCACCACCGCCGAGCACCACCCCCACTGGCGGCACTACCTTTATAGGAGCGGGTTGAGATTTACACAGATCACAAAAGCCTGAAGTATGTCTACACTCAGAAGGAGCTCAACATGAGACAGGCGTTGGCTAGAGTTGATGACAGACTATGATATCGAGTTGCAGTACCACCCTGGAAAGGCAAATATTGTAGCAGATCCCTTAAGCAAGAAGCCCATGGCATACTTCATGATGACTCAACGCCAGTTGTTAGAGGATCTTCAGGAGCTCGGGATAGAGATTGTATTACCAGACATGGATGGAAAATTAGCCAGTCTAGAGGTTTAGTCTACATTAGTTGAGAGGATCAAGGCACCCTTGCCTACCGATGCGAGATTCTGGCGACTGCGAGAGAGGACAGAGGCCGGCATTCAGACGGGACTCCGGATTCACGAGGACGGAACGTTGAGGTATGGAGATCGCCTATATGTTCCGAGTGGTGAACTACGCCAGGAGTTGATGACCGAGGCCTATAGTTCGATTTATTCTATTCATTCCGGGGGTACGAAGATGTACCGAGATTTGAGACAACACTACTAGTGGCATGGGATGAAGAGGGAGATTGTGAGATTCGTGGCGAGATGTTTAATCTGTCAGCAAGTCAAGGCCGTACATCAGAGGATTGCAGGACTATTGCAGTCGCTTCCCATTCCTGAGTGGAAATGGGAGTACATTACCATGGACTTCGTCACGGGATTTCCGAGGACCCCTAGCGGGAAGGATACAGTCTGGGTTGTCGTGAACCGACTCACCAAGTCGGCGCATTTCTTGCCCTTCAGAGTTGGGCAGTCCACGGAGATATTGGCTGACATGTAAATGAGACAGATAGTACGACTACATGGAGTGCCTGTCAGCATTGTGTCGGATCGTGATTCCAGATTCACGTCACATTTCTAGCGGAGTATGCAGGAGAGTCTAGGAACTCACCTCAAGTTCAGCACTGCATATCATCCATAGACAGATGGTCAATCAGAGCGCACAATTCAGATACTAGAGGATATGTTGAGAGCGTGCATGATCGACTTTAGAGGATCTTCGGAGGACCATCTACATTTGGTGGAATTCTCCTACAACAACAGTTACCAAGCAAGCATACAAATGGCACCTTATGAGGCACTGTACGACAGGAAGTGCAGGTCGCCGGTATGTTGGAGTAACGTGGGAGAGCATCAGATACTTGGTCCAGAGTTGGTGACACAGACAGTGGAGAAAGTGAACCAGATTCAGAGCTACCTGTGCGCAGTACAGGACAAGCCGAAGCATTGCGCAGATGCGCACTGCAGACCTTTGGAATTCAAGGAAGGTGATCATGTGTTTTTGAAGATATCGCCTACTCATGGTACCATCAGATTTGGGGGCAGAGGCAAGCTGAGTCCGAGGTACATCGGACCTTTTGACATCTTGGAGCAAGTTGGCGAAGTAGCTTATCGTCTTTTATTGCCTCCGTCATTAGAAGGCGTGCACGACGTATTTCACGTATCTCAGTTGAGAAGATATGTGGCAGACCCTAGCCATGTGCTCGATCATTCAGAGGTTACAGTCGGACCCAGTTTATCATGTGTCGAGCAGCCAGTAGGGATACTCGATCGCAGTGAGAAGGTTTTGAGGGAGCAGACTATTCGACTGGTCAAGGTTGCATGGAAGCATCATTCGTCGGACGAGTCTACCTGGGAGCGCGAGGATTCTGTTTGACAGCGTTTTTCGCATTTATTTGAGGACCAAGGTACGAATTTACGTACTGCATTTCAATTACTTGTTAACTTTTTAATTCTCGCAACTCTTATTCGTACTTTACTTTTAATTTCGGAGACGAAATTCTTCTAAGTTGGGAAGGATGTAAACCCCCTCAAAATTTATAGGTAGACTGGATTTGGTGAGAATTTTGGTTTAGCTTCAGGTTGTCTAAGGATTAGAAATTAGGGTTATGTAGACTGGTTCTTTAATTCTAAACTCTTGGTGCACCTTACCGTTGCTATAATAATTGGAGCACAACAATAGCCTTTACTTTCCAACAAATTCTGCACTCTTGACCTGACAAGCCAACCTAGGCCCTGGACATTTCTGTCACTCATAAACATGCTCCCTTGTGCTCTATTTTAATTGCACAACTTTCTAGTCACAAAAATCAATTCTTTAATCATATGTCTTGTACCTATGTCGTTGCCATCGATTTGGGGACACAAACTCAACCCGTTTCGTCTAACCAATTAAAGGGTCCAAGACTAACACCAAGCTTACACCGCCCAAGACATTTGTGTCACTCTCAATTGAGACCCCATGTACTCCCATTTTATTTAAGAATACCTATCACTCAACATTTATTTAAATTAGGAAAACCGACTTAACCTAACCCCAACCTAACCCTCACACCCAATCATGAGGCTTATACAAAACACCCAACACCCTCTCCATTCTACAAAACACCAAACACCAACTTTCCACATCAAATCCTCACTCTTTCTCCTTTATTTGTAAACCCCAAATTTTAAGGGACTCAAATGCAAAAAGGTTGCTAGGTGTCACACTCATATTGGTGCAAATCAAATGGAGAAACCTTCATCCTCATGTGACCGGTCACCTCACTCTCTCTCCCACCCTTGCACCCACCCTTGCATAGTACTATTCACTCATATAAAATCCTAGCCCTTGATTCAAATCTCTTCCTATCACAACCACTCATTCCCCCTATATTAACACACACCCCCCATCCACATGTGGCCGACCCTAATCCCAAGGAAACCTATTTTTTCTCACCTCACTCTCTCTCCTCCCCTCCCTCACTCACAACCGAACCTCCCATTCTCCATTCTTCTTCTCCTCTCCATTTTTCTTCTTCTTCACCTCTATTTTCTTCATCTTCTTCTCCTCCATCACCACCGGCCACCATCCCCACCACCGAGCATCACCACCACTGAGCACCACCACCGAGCACTGCCACCGTCAACACGACCTCAACACCACCATCACCACAGCCGCCAACACCATTCTCATCACCACCTCACGACACCATCACCGCCGAACACCACCACCCTCACCACCACCGAGCACTGCCACCATCACCACCGCCGAGCACCACCCCCACCACCATTGTCGACACGAGCACCACCACCACGGTCATCACCACCACCGCAGCGGCCGCAGCAACACCGTTGCCACCACCCTTAGCCGCCACCTCTGGTATCACTCATCGTTTCTTCTCCTCCTTCATTTGTTTTGTAACTATTTTCTATTTGTTAAATGAAACCCTAGTTAGAATTTAGGTTCCCATGAGCAATACCCATGTTTAGTTTATATCCAAGATTAATAGCATTTGTTTGGGATTATATATATATATATATATATATATATATATATGTGTGTGTGTGTGTGTGTGTGTGTGTGTGTGTGTGTGTGTGTATGTGAAATGCATGAATGATGAGGATGTTCAAATAAATTTCGGTTCGGTAGCTTTGATGTTATGATTGAGGATGACTATGTGAACATTATACGTATTTAGGGGTGACAACTAATTTGGGTTTATGCACTTATGTCTATGATTACAAGGATGGCATAGGCCGAGGATGAACATTATTTATAGATGACCGAAATCACACTTGATGAATATTAGTGTTTGAGGATATTATTTGAGGACGTTATGATATTTGATGATTCGTATTTATCATAACGTTTCCCTAGTCAACTTTGGTCAACCCTCTAGTTAGTACCTTAGTCGTGAGTTTGGTAACTGAGACAAAAACCTATGTTAGTTCATGTTGTCACCTCTTCTTTAAGATAGTTTCGAGCTAGATTATTAATTAATTTATATATCAACTCTAGGTACTTTGGGATCCTCGGACTTGGACGTTGTACCGGAGTCCCGCCTTCAGCATTCGGATCCAGGCAAGTATACATTGCCATTCTGTAACTCGTTCCAGTTTAACCTATTTATTTCATCTATACATTGTGTGCGCTTTGGATCGGAATCGTTACTTAGCGTCTGGGTCATATCCGGGTGCAGACGTTCGTCGGTAACGTCTAGTATCGATTGTAAGATGTTTCTCGATACCTTTATGTAACTACTTGGCTACATCGAAACCATAGAACACATTCAAACATTGTCATCGTGCCAGACTTCATGTCTCCTGATACTGTCAACATGACCAGAACCTGTGACAACTATAGGATCGTGATTGGTGCTAGTTACTTCAGTATGACGAGACTGTTAGATAGAGATTCAGGCTCAGCGAGCTGCGGATGCGTCTCGTTGACTGCATTGGGAGGGGAAGACAGTTACTAGACGCTTGGGCTCCTTCGCATGCACTATAAATATATATCATTATTTACGTAAAGATCATGTATCCGGAGTCGTAGTACTAACTTTGTGACTCTGTGCTCGGAGCTACGGGTACGCACAGTGTGTCTCTGTGCCTCGGAGTTACAGATTTATATTTGAAAAGCCCACATGTCGAACATTGTCCTCAAGTTGTGTCTCACTTATGTGTTATGCTAGATTACACCAGCGTATCACATGTTTTCTTTCTGTTTTACTATGGCATGCCGTTTTGTACCTTGTTACGTCCCTCTGAGGACCTGATTTCCTTTCAGGCATAGGCGAGGAGGACTACCCAGGGGAGTACGGATCGGGCGTATATCCAGGAGCATGACTTGTTGCAGAGGACGAGATCCTTCCCAAGGACTTCGCTTGATCACCGGTAGTGACTTCGCCTTGGGTCCGGTATCATTATCTAATTAACAATTATCGGCCATAGTTATCTTATTTCTTCTTTTCATCCAGTACCTGTATTAGCGGGTTTGTCCCCGTGTGACTCTATCCGTATTGTATTATGATACATTTTCAGACTTATTTTCTTTTTGCACATTAGTTGACTTGTTTTCTCTATGTGTTTCATATTCTTATGTCTGTGGATGAGATTAGTTACATTGCTTATGTTTTATTTGTTGGGTTATATCATTGTACTTTACAGCTTAGGTGCACTCCAACGGGTCCATTAGATTGGGTTGCCCGCCGGAGTGTACCCGCTGGCCAATGCCACATGGAGTAGTTTCTTATATTTGGAACTGGGGCGTGACAATATACTTGTCTTTATCTATGCTTGGTGTTCGTTAGACAGGGGTTGGTTATCTCAGGTGGGTTGGCCTAAAATTTCCGCTGCGGACATTCTCAGATACGGTGTCGGAACGCTTGCAGGGCGTGTCCGATTTCCAACATTTGGTATAAGAGCTACTGGTTTTGATTCTGGCAACTATGTCTACGGAGCTGATAAACACTCGTAGATCACCCTCACAGGAGGGAATTTGGAGGATTTGAAAGCCAGTGATGGAGGATCTACTCTGGTGCAAGGATTTGCAAGGTCCGTTCGAGGGCGACAACGCTAAGCCAACGGACAAAGCTGTTGAAAACTAGAAATGACTGGATTGGAAGGCCGTTGGGTTCATCCGCCAATGGCTGGACGACTCGGTGTTTCACCACATGTCCATGGAGAGTTCGACAAAAGCATTGTGGGAGAAGTTGCATTCGTTGTACGAAAGGAAGACGGCTGGCAACAAGGCATTTCTAATTTGCCAACTCGTCAACTCGAAGTACACGGAGGGTGCCCCAGTGGCACATCTGAACGAGGTTCAGGGTATTATCAATCAGCTGTCTGCGATGAAGATGGTGATTGATGATGAGCTTCAGGCCCTTTTGCTTTTAAGTTCTATGTCGGAAAGCTGGGAGACGTTGGTAGTGTCGGTGAGAAACTCCGCATCTGGTAGAGTTGTCACGATGGAGGCAGTCAAAAATAACTAGTAGAATGAGGAGATCTGATGTAAGCAAGTGGAATCGTCGCATGAGTCCGCTCTGGTGGCTTCCTACGGGAAAGGGAAGACCCAAGTCACAGACGAGGACATAGGAGAGTTCTCGGGATCTTGCGACTGTGGACCGCAAGGAGGGCTGCTATCATTGTGGTGAAAGGGGTCATATCAAGAGGAACTGCATGAAGCTCAAAGCTGAGAAGGCCAAAGGCAAGGATGATCAGGAGGATCTCACGGCTATGGGAGATCTCATCATCGCAGCAACCGACGCAGAGGAACCTTGTGGCATGTGGCATGATGGCGATTGGGTCATGGACATTGGAGCGTCGTATCATGCCACTCCATATTGGAGGATCTCCACGTCATACCACGACGGCAGGTTTGGACGTGTGAAGATGGGCAACAAGGGGACGGTTGTATTTGTAGGCATCGGTGATGTGCACTTGACAACGAAGCTTGGTGAGAAACTCGTTCTCAAGAATGTGCGACATGTACCGAATTTGCACTACAACTTGGTTTCGGTAAGAGGCTGGCGGATGATGGTTGTAGCAGTTTGTTTGGGGACAAAGATTGGATGCTTATGAAGGGTTCCCAACTGGTGGCTCGAGGAGATTTATGTTGTGGCATGTACAGGCTCAAGCCGCTGAGTTGTATAGGCAGGCCACAGACATCGGAGGAGTTGGATCGTCAAGAACTTGTTGAGAAGGGGCTTCGAGATACTTTGACGATTACGGAGGATTCGGTTCGTCGAGACAAAACGACGAATGGTGATGAGCCAAAGATTGAGGGTCAATATGTCGGTCCCAAGACAGCTGGTCGGTCTCCAGGTGGGGGTTGCTTCACGAATCCGATTTTGGCGACGGGTGATTTGCCAAAGCTTCACAGAGCGACATTGGTTTTAGCAGTTCGAGGCCAGGGAGAAGATTAAAGTTTGCAGCAAACTCAATCTGAGGCGGGAGCGTCACCATTCTCACAGTTCCTAGGGAGCTGTGGGTCATCGACGACATGCACAGTGCGTGTTGTTCTGCTCGAGGACGCATGTGTATGGAAGAGCTTCAAGTTCGAACACGAAGGTGGGAAGATTCAGGAGTTCGAATCTCGGAAGAATCGCACCGTCCGCTTGGTTGGGCCAGCCAAGGGTGAAGAAGCTCGTCGGAACGTTAACACGTTTCGGTGGAAGATGAAAGTTGGGGACAGACAGCTAAGACTCACGGTGAGGCTGATAGTCAGGGACTTTGGTCTCAGTCGTGTCATTGATGTCAGCAGGATCCCAGTAGTACAAATGGTACATGACAGCTAGCGTCGACGTGACGGTCGAGGGGCTGGAGAAGAAATAAGATGCAAAGCAACTAGGGGGATCGGAGAACGGTGGCATGGGGGAGCAGAAACTCTGTCGCGGGGCAACAGGCATAGAATCTAGTTGAGAAGACATGGGGTCAACACCCTCTTATCAGACTGGAGGGGGAGATTGTTGGGATCTAGTCTGGATTTTGTGAATTTTGGAGCCCAAATATGGTCAAAAATTTGATTTGATATAATTTTAAAATCTATATTAAATGTAAGATTTGATTATATTTTAAATTTGTATCAAATATTTAATTTGACCATATTTGGACTTCCATAATTGGTATTGGACTATTTTAAGTGGAATAGGATTCTTATTTTAAGGTTTTCTATTTAGGCAATCCTATTATGACATAAAATAGGATTTCTCATCCTATAAATATAGGAGGAGGGTGGAGGCACAAAGCATAGCACAAGTTGGAGATTCGGGGTACTCGTCCACAGAAAATCTAAGAGAAAGTCCGTACTTTACTATTAGGACTTCGTCATCCAAGACAGAAGGAAGGAAGAAAGAGATCTGATCGAGGAGTCATCGTCTTCGCTCAGGGAGATTGCTACGGGTTGGTGAGTGATTTCAATTGTAATCTTTTTCTTTTTTTTCTTGAGTGTGGTGAGGGAGTTGAATCTATTAGGGCAAAGGGTTCAACATTGATTTTGTCAATCTTGCAATTTCACCTGAATTATAAAGGTTAGGATTTGTCCAGATGACGTAATCACCGCCATATACTTGTTTTTTTTCTGTACTTGGTGTTCGTTAGACAGTGTTTGGTTATCTCAGGCGGGTTGGCCTAAAGTTTTCCGCTGCGGGCACTCTCAGACACAGTGTCGGAACGCTTGTAGGGCATGTCCGATTCCCAACAGATGACATGCCTATCTTTATGCAATAGATGAATCTCGTATGTCTCATGTTGAAGAGTCTTTCTACTGCTTGTTATTCTGGCTCCACTATAAATTGTCTTTTATAGTTTGATGTATTGAACATCGTATTGGTGGTTTTTCTGATTTTTCAGTATAGAATCATTATTTGTACAAATAATGTTAGATAAATTTATCCTACTGTATAGAGAGAATTTGTATAACATTGGATCTTTAACAATGTTCTCTTAAGTAAACAAAATAAGTTTGAGTGTATTATTATTTTTTCTTTTATGTATATAAATTGAGAGGTTATGGTTTGCATGTATCAACATTCTATTTTTTTTTGGTAAAACTATTATGATTCGTAATGATTATTTCCATGACAAAACTTGAAAAATAAGTGTTACAAATGGGTAAAATAGACAATTTGTAACGGTTAAATCTGTGACAACATTTTTAGCCACCATGGTTCAAACCGTTACAAAATTTGGTATTGTAACAGTAATTAGTGTCACAATTTTTATGTTATCACGATTTAAAATGTTACAAAATTAGAATTTGTAAGGTTAGGTTAATATTGGGGCAAAATTTTAATTTCATCACGATTATTACCATGGCATAAAGTGTTACAAAAAATTTGTTTTTGTCACAGTTATTACCATGACAAAAAACTACAAAAATTTGTAACACCTAATTAGTCACGGTAATTACCATAACAAAATTTATTTGTCACGGTAATAACTGTTGGTAATTGTCTGTTTTGGTGTAGTGTTGTCAGTATGGAAATTACTTTCGTGGCAGCAAGTTAGATTGTCTAAGTAATGGCATCAAGAAACTCTACTTTAAACATTTTTTTAACATATGTATCGAGCCCATATCTAAAGCAAAAGTGTGAAAGTCTATCTCCAGCAGCAAGTTAATATTTTCATATTCTATAGCAGCATGATACAAATGAGATACTCTCTTATCTAGGTGGGTTTTCTTCTTTATTTAGCATGCATCAACTTATGGCAACAAAACTTACAACAAGTTTGTTAAGTGTGAAGGTAAGGCAAATAATGGTTCATCGAAACCACCCACTTGGAGGAGGGCTCCGTCTCGACCGAACATAACTCTAGTCAAGCCTCTGAAATGAGCCAAAAATCCAAACGACACTACACCAATGAACCATCTCGCTTAACCAAGCAGAACATGGCACTATATAATACACCACTCAGAAAAAGTCATTCTATCAATTCAATTCAACTATACCAAACTCTACCAACAAATTTTCTGCTTCTAACCATATTGCGCCTCATGCAGAACTGCACTGATCAATACACTTGACAAGCTATAACTCACAGCACAAGGGACAAACTAAGAACTAGGGCAAACTCATCCAAGCACTATACCTCTATCATTTTGAATCAAGAAACATAGCAAAGCCAATCAATCGACATCTCCCAAGCAAAACCAAGTGTTGTCCCTCAACCAATCCAAACAAATCTCAAAATATCAAGTTCGAATCCTAACCAATCTTCCAAACACGACAATATCAAGGTCCAAATCAGATCATACATATCAATGCTCAATTACCTCCAAGAAATTTTATTATCTCTGATTTCACTACTGAATAGATCCAAGTTCCATCTTCCGAGAACTTACCAATCCGAGAAACACCAAACCGAAATCTGAATCACTTAATATGCATATTTTAATTACACTATTTTAAACATGATCTCAATCATCATAACATCATCTAAATTGACCAACTACAGTTCATATTTATTCAATCCCCAAAGAACAATCTCAATTCATCTCTCGCATGCATCATTTTAAAACTTGCATCCATCGTGCTCATTGACTTTCTCCCAGTAACAAAAAATCTCAAATCATCAAAAAATCCAATCCATTTTCGCTAGCCTACAACCAAATCTTCCAATCAATCTTATGAAGACATGATCATTATCCCAAGTATCTAGTTAATGCAAAATTGCAATGTTACCTCAAGTAAGATCAATCCAAGCCAATTCATATTCAAAGATTGCACTACCATCACTTACTTCTTCCAAGATTGAAAATCACAATTCACTTTGTAATCAAAATTACATCTAACTTTACTTGAGTAAATATCCCATAAGAAGTTGGTCTTTGGTGAACGGTATTGCGTTTTCCTCCCTGCGACTAAGGTTTTAGACGCTAGGTTTTCTTCTTCCTCGTAAAGATCTGTCTTTCTCCTTTTGTTCCTCTCTTTTGATTCTCCTTATGATTCTCTGTTTTCCCTTTCTCCTTCTAGGAGTTTTTGCTTTGGGTTATTGTCTTATGTTGAATTTTTGTTGTGACTGATCATTAGGGTTTTGTTTTCTATCCAGGCAATAGGGTATAAGTTTGAGTTTTTGCTTGAGTCTATGGCAAAGGAGTTGGAGTCATTATGGGACAAGTTTAAGCTATCTGACATTGAAGAAGGGGAAGTCAACCTTGAAGACGCCATCAGGGACGAAAGGGGATGTTTCTACATTGTAGCGAACGTTCTAACAGATCGTCCGTTCAATGTAATGAATATGCAGAAGGCGTTACTTGGTGCATGGAAACCAACAAGGGGTTTCACGATCAAAGAATCAAATGAAGGTCGATTGGTTTTTCAATTCAAATCATAATTTGATGTTCAAATCGTCATGAATAATAGTCCCTGGCATTTTGATAAGAGACTACTAGTGGTGAGAGAGATCAGCGAGAATGACCAACCTAGTAAAGTAGATCTGAACATGGCTCCTTTCTGGATTTGTGTCCATGATTTGCCTTTGAATAGACAGTCCCCAGAAGCGGTTCAAAAAGTTGTATGCAAGATTGGCAGAGTTATCGAGTTTGAAAAGAAAAAGAGTGTCTCCCTCCAATCCTTTGTCCGTATTTGCGTAATGGTGAATGTGGATAAGCCCATTGTGCGTGGAACATATATCATCAATGGCTATAAGGAGCGGTCATGGGTATACTTCAGGTATGAAAGAATGCCTGATTATTGCTTTCTTTGTGGTTACTTCACTCATAACTACGAAGACTGTAAGGAGTTTCATGAAGGGGTGGGGATCAAGGAGTGGCCATATGATCCATCCCTGAGGGCATCCCCAACAAGGAATCGTCTGCACTATAGGCGTATGGATCAGGGAGACAAAGGGGCTGGTATTCTAGGTTCTTCACCATCAAGATCGGGGGGGGGGGGGGGGGGGGGGGCTTGCTCGGCGGGGTCTTTCTCTGATCAGCCAAGATACAGACAAGGACAGGGTAAATGGAGGTCAGCCAGGGGGTGTATCAATTACTGAAACGTCGAGTGGAGAATAGGTAATTCCCAACTCAGTGGACATGGTTGTGGCGAGCAAAGAAGGATCGGTGGGGAGGTTGGGGTGGCAGCTTTTAACATGAAGGTTGATGCAAGCCAGGAAAATCGAGGTGGAAATACCTTGATTTTGATTCCCATCCAACAGAGGAGTATTGATAAATTCCAGTTGGGTTGGGATGGCAATACAAGGAAAAAGATGTCAAAGAAGGGTAATCAGTCTTTCAAAAGTAGCCGGGTTAAGAAGGGACTGGGACAGGGAATTAATCATTCTGAAGCGGGTCGGCAAAGGAGATGGAAGTGAGTCGGTGGTCAAAAGGATAGAAGCATTGTAGTTGAGACAACCTATGTGGGAGGTAAGTGGGATCTTGTTGGTGGAGGTGTTGTTTCTATCGACTTCAGGGATTCCCAAATCAAAAAGTGTGCCAAAGGTATTGATGTAGAGGTGGAGGCTGCTAAACAGCCCCGCCTAGGCCAATGAGTTGTCTAAGTTGGACTGTCCAAGGGATGGGCAACCCTTGGACAACTCGTGCTTTAAAGAAGTATATTAAAGATTATTGCCCAAGTATTGTTTTCATTAAGGAAACTCGTTTAATGGCTAGTGAATTTCAATTTAACAAAAGTGGATTGCATTCTTTCAAATTCTTCAGTGTGGATTCAGTTGGTAGATCAGGTGGGCTTTGTTTGCTGTGGAAGGATGAAGTGGATGTTGAAATACTATCTTTAAGCAGAAATCATATTGAGTTTAGTCTCAACTGAAGTGAGTTTGGTGATATCGAATGGAGGAAAACGGTGGTCTACGATTGGCCAAGGAGAGGAGAAAGATAAAATCTGGCATCTTATTAGGTTCAAGCATATGAGAAGGAAGGGGGAAGGATGAAAAACGAAAGAATGACAAGGGGGTTCAGGGAGGTGGTGGAGGAGACAGGACTCATCAACTTTGGCTTTGTTGGTTTTCCTTTTACGTAGTGTAATGGGAGAGCTGGAAGTGATAATGTTCGCCAACGTTTGGATCGGTTCTTAGGGACACATGTCTGCAACTCTGTGTAGCCGAATGTAGGTGTCAAGCACTTACCCAGAGAGCACTCAAATCATCACCCAATTCTCTTAACCACGGTGCATCCGAGTCATAGCAGTAAGAAAAAACATCGACCCTTTAGATTTGAACCTTGGTGGGCTAGTGATGTTGATTGTGCTAGAATAATAGAGGAATCATGGGGACAGCCGACTCCAAAGACTTCTTTGAGCTCGGTTCAACATAGAATCCGCAAATGTGCAGAAGCTCTTCAGGTATGGCATAAAGGTAAGTTTGCAAACCTGAGTGCTAGAGCAAAAGGTCTCAGAGAGGAACTTGCCCAGTTGCAAATTAATGCTCCTTCAGAGGCTAATCTAGAGAAATGTGTTGAAATTCAGAGGACTATTGATAGTATAGAGACCAAAGTGGAATCGTACTGGAAAACTATATCCAGAGTTATGTGGTTAGAGGAGGGGGACAAGAACACAGCTTATTTTCACAAAAAAGCATCACGACACAGGAGTCGGAATCAGTTGCAAGGATTTTATGGCGAGGATGGGGAGTGGCAGAGTGGAGATAAAGCCGTGGGAAGTGTTGTCATCAACTACTTAAGACTCTTTTTGACTCAAACACAAACTTAAATCATGCTCCTGTGATAGACTCTATCTCTAATGTTCTCTCACAGGAATGGATATCCATGCTTGATCGTCCCTATGAAACTCTGGAGATTACAAAAGCCCTCAAGCAGATGCATCCTAGTAAGGCTCCTGGCCAAGATGGTATGTCTGCCCTCTTTTTCCAAAAATACTGTCATATTGTTGGTCATGATGTGAGTAATATTGTTTTAAACTTTCTTGCCTCTGGGATTATGCCAACCAATCTTAACTATACCTTTGTCACTTTGATCCCAAAAGTTAAAAATCCTACTTTGATGCAGAACTTAAGACCTATTAGCTTGTGTAATGTTCTTTATAAAATTATCTCCAAAGTGATTGCTAATAGACTTAAGAAGATCCTCCCCTCTATTATTCATGAATCTCAAAGTGCTTTTGTTCCGAATAGACTTATCACTGACAATGCTATCATGGATTTTGAAGTGTTCCATTACCTTAAAAAGACAAAAGGAAGAAAGGGATGGCTTGCTTTGAAACTTGACATGAGTAAAGCTTATGATAGGGTTGAATGGTAATTCCTTGATGCCATTATGCTGAACTGCTCACTTTTGGTCGATGATTATGGCTTGTATTTCTTCTGCAACTTATTCGTTCTTAATTAATGGGCATCCTAAAGGCTTTGTTAAGCCAAAGAGGAGACTTCGTCAAGAAGATCCCATGTCATATCTTTTTCTTTTGTCTGCAGAAGGGCTCTCGTCCATGCTTTGTAAAGCGGTGATTGACAGTTCTATCCATGGTATCTTAATAGCCAGGAGGGCAAATATCACACATTTTCTTTGCGGATGATAGCATGCTATTTTGCCAAGCTAATGGACGAGAATGTTCCAAATTGAAGGCAATCCTACAAGCTTATAAGACGGCGACAGAGCAGCAAGTAAGTTTGGAGAAGTCGGAGATAGCATTCAGTAGCAATACTGACCAACCTACAAGGAAATTGGTGGTGAATGTGTTGGGTGTTAAAGCAGCCACATGTGGAGGTAAATATCTTGGCCTCCCAATTTGCATAGGAAGATCCAAGCGGGAGGTGTTTAATTATGTGAAGGAGAGGATATGGAAAAAACTCAAAGGATGGAAGGAGAAAATTCTCTCTAGAGTAGGGAAGGTGATTCTCATTAAGGCTGTAGCCCAAGCAATTCCAAATAATGTTATGAGATGCTTTCTCCTACCCAGTTCTTTATGCCATGATATTCAGACGATGATTACCAGGTTCATGTGATCGGTTGGTCAGAAGGAAAGAGGAATACATTGGATCCATTGGAAGAAGCTGCGTTTGGCAAAAGAGGATGGTGGCCTTGGCATTCGTCACCTGCTTGCCTTCAACCATGCCTTTCTAGCAAAACAAGGGTAGAGGATATTCAATTCCCTATAGCGCTTGTTTTCCGTGTTTTAAAAGCAAGGTACTTCCCAAACAATGATTTCATGAAGATCACAAGATGTTATAACTAGTCCTATTTCTGGAGCAGCATTATATAGACGAGGTGGATACACGAAAGAGGGCTTCGATGGCGGGTTTTTATCGGCAACAAGATCAATATAATGTCTGATACTTGGGTGCCGGATCTTATTTTGGGTCATCCGTCGAGCTGCACTAACCCAGAGGCTCTAGGAAGTGGGCAAGTTTGTGAACTCCATGATCCCGGCTCGAGGAGATGGCGCAGGGACCTCATTGTGAATAGTTTTCTCCTTGAAGAGGCCAGTGCAATCCTGAACACTAGACTGGGAATGAGCACGACTGAGGATCGACAATATTGGTCGAGGTCAGCAAATGGTTTGTTCACTGTCAAAACTGCATATCACATGGCAAGAGATTAATTAATGGACTTATCAACACCAACTTCTTCAAATGGTCCTAATCCTATCACTCGTAAATGTTGGAGCCTTAATATCCCCCCCTCCCGCATAAAGTTTTTTGTGTGGCGTCTTCAGCAAAATATGTTGTTGTGTGCTCAGGAACTCCATAGGAGGGGAATGGAGTGTGATCCAATATGTGCCCGGTGAAACATGGCTGATGAAACAATATTACATACCTTGAAAGATTGTGAAATCAGTCGTTGTTTTTAGATGGCGTCCCCCTTTGGATTCAGAGCAAATCCAAGGCAGTATTCTCATGTCGTGGAGTGGCTTGAAGAGGTTATGAATATGGTAGATGGTGAGGGCATGGAGCAGTTCATCACCCTTCTATGGACAAGCTGGAATCTTCGCAATGATAATATATTTGATGGTAAAACAAATGACCCAATAGCTGTTATAAATAGAGCCCTCTCTTTTATTTCAGATTACAAAAAAAAAAAAATCTTGAAAGGAACCCTGCGCCTGCTTCTGTGCACAATTATGTTGGTTATTGGACCAAACCTCCGGATAGTCACTTCAAAATCAATTCGGATGCTGCAAGCAATGATGCATCTAAAGAGACAGGATTGGGTGTGATAATTCGAAACATGAATGGTAATGTCATTAAATGGAGATCTAGCGATTGACAGTAGGAAGGCTGCAGTAGTGGCAGAAGTGTTGGCTTTGCTAGAAGGAGTGGTTATGGCCAGAGAACTTCATTTGAAGAAGGTCATGCTCGAAAGTGATGCGCTAGGAGTGATTCATGCTCTGAATATGAAGGAGTTGGGCCTCAATCCTCTTTACCTGATTTACGAGGACATTTTACTTTTATGTTCTTTTTTTTAGTCTTTTAGCTTTCACTTTGTTCATCGAACTGGGAATTGGGTAGCTCATCATCTTGCTAAACTAGCATTGTGTGGGAATATGGAGGGTTGTAGTAATGATTACATTCCAGCTGACGTGTTGCACCTTGTAATGGCTGATAAATCTTCTACCTCATAATAGAAACCCTTCTTCAAAAAAATAATTCCCATAAGATAAGTCCAACAATATGAAATTGATCCGACTAATCCTTGCTACCATCTTGTTCTTTCAATCGAAAGCAACTGGTCCTACTTTTTATGCAATTAAGCCACAACAATCCAAATAAAATACACCATTCCAATAGCAAAAATTATCAATATCCTCAAGAATCTATATCAAATCAAAGCCTCAACTCTCAATCTCGGTACCCGACCTCTATAGTCTACCCACACAACTCTCCAAGGTCGGTCAAACCAATCATATCTCTCAGTATTGGGACGTCTTCCTAACCACTAGTCTAGCTCACCAAGCCACATTCTAACTAATAACTTCCTGGCTATTGAGATATAATTCTCGATTTTGCGGATGATAGCATACATCACCAAAAAAATTGCTAACCACTTCTTGTTTCCTAACTAATTTATAATTCTCGATTCTAACTAATAACTTACTTATTTCCTAACTAACTAATCTCTTGAGGAGGAGGAGGAGGAGTAATTATTCTCATAATTAACTTCCAACTTCAGTTATATAACCGGGTTTGGCCCATCTAATACTACCTTCATTGATCCCTACTAATTACTAGCTGGCCTAATAGCTTTTGGCGAATAAACCCTACTCAACCCGTCCTAAAACCAATTGAATGTTCTGTCAAAAGCCTGCTCCCAAGTTCAGATTCCCGTCTACTGAAAACCTCGACACCAAGAAGGAAAGAGAGGTAGAATATGATTACCAGTATGTCTTCTCTAAACGTATGGACAAAAAGAGCTACGTCTCCGGTCTGAACTCGCAGACACAAAGAGAACAACTGCTGTTGGTGGTCAATCGTCAAGAATGCCACAGATGCCGAAATGGTATGATTTGAAATGATCGATCAAATTGATCGAACAGAACAGAAGAATGAAAACATTCAAATTGATCGAAAACAAGAAAGAATTCCAAGAGAATTGCATACCTTCCGAAGTTCACTTGAAGACGACTGTGATCGCATGGAAGCAGAGACGTGCCCAACTCCAATGATCTTCCCGGAGAAAGGACCTCACAGGACCACTATCGAACACCTGGTGTTCAAACTGAAGCCAGAGATTTCCTTAGTTAACTGGATACACGGATCGATGGAGAAGTCTCGACCACGATAACCGAGTCACCGGAGCACTTGATCCCAAGGTCAGTCGATTGGCTGCTATACTCGTCGAGGAAGAACCTCACCGCTAAAATGGTTGTCGATGCTTACTAACCAGCAAAAGAGAAGAAGTCGTTGCTTCGATGCAGTCGAGGAGCTGGTAGCATAGCTCGATCATGCTCGGCGGAGGAAGGTCGTTCTTGATCAAGCCGGAGAAGAAGAAGAGCAATTGCTTCTTGAATTTTGGAGCGGGAAGGCTATGCTTCCAAAATTTGAATGGATTTGTTGAAGAGAGAGAAGGTTATGGGATTTAAAGAAAATTCCTGGGCTGAGAAATAAATAGTTTTGGGCCGAAATTGGCTGGGGTTAGAAATATGGGAGAGAACGAATGATATTGTATGTTTGGTCCCTACTTATAGAATTGAATGGAAGGTTCTAGATTCACCAAGAGTTATTAAACACATGTTTAAATTAATGAGTTAATTAGGATATTTTTCTAAAATCCTCCCACTCCAAATTGTTTTAATTAATTCCTACTCATGCCATCCCTCTTCACTAATTACTAAATCGTCATTTTCGATTCAATTTTTTGAGAAACTTTTTTCTAGAAAATATATTGGGATTAGAAATTTGATTTATTCTAATGAGCCCTCAATGATCAAAGTATAGGGTAGTCGGGAGTCTCCTCGACGACGTACTTTGGCAGCTATTGGCCCTCCTTTTCTATTATCCCATCCTCGTTACTTGATATAGAAGTTAAGTTGGTTGGTTGAAACCATCAAGTAACAAATATCCCAAAGGAAGTGCTAGCCAATGCACACAAGCATACACAACCATATATAGATTTACCTTATATACACTCCATAGGTGTAATAACATAGCAAGACATAAATTAAAAAAATAATAAAGTAAATATATACTACAAGTACAAGAGTAGCTAACTACTTGACTCCATGGATAAATATGTGTACAGGGAAATGATAGGGTCAAGCAATCAATCACACTAAGCAATGACTCGTTATGAAGATGGCTATTGTCGTATGATCACTCACGCTATCGTCATCTCTAAGATACATAGAAATGGAGATATACTTATGTCACTATAACTACAATACGGGATGACTCTCATATAGAGAGATGGAAAGTGACTTATATAGAATCTATGAGGTGCTATAAGGGAATCATATACTAGTGTCAAAAAGGACAAATGTATCCAACTCCAATATGCCAAATATAAGTAGTAGAACTATCTCTATTAACCTGAGTATTTTGAATGCTTATTTTGAATAAGAGAATGATAGAAAATGCCTTGCATGCTAATAAACGAACTCACCTAGCTTGTCTTTGAAACGAATATGTCTACTTAACTAAGAGACCCTGAAACTCCTGTCTAAGACTAAGTGTTTGCATGAACATGTTCACTATCGCCTATGCTCCGAGAGAACCATATCGTGTGCCTGAATGTGTTAAAAGATAAGGAGGCTTGCCCCGCAACAAGAATATAGTCTGATGGTTCGTCTCGTCTGCATCCTAAAGTTTATTTGATAGTGTTTTCATGCATTCGCATCGGTCGGACAATGACTATTGGTGGAGAGCTAAACTGCATGTGTCACGGCTGCTACAGAGATAGTGAAAAGCAACCATGAGTCACAGCTGCCAATTGCATCAGATAAATGAGTCATTGGTATGCTGGACCAACAGCTGTCGATCCTGAGATACTCGGGGACCGCACTGCATATAAGCTAGTTCATTGTGTTGGCTTGGATAGAGGACTGCCCCTAAGATATGCATTTGTGTATCTAGATGTGCATTTGTCCCTAGAGTCTCACAAGACACGTTGCGCACACCCTGAAACAGAACGAACGGCTTGCTTGCTTATATCGCATATGAAACTCTGTTTTCTAAAGATGTTTCCAAATCAAAGTAATATGACTCTGTTCTATGCTGCATGTAACGAACCTAGGTAAAACTAGAAAGATCACTAGTAATATAATATTTTATAACATGATTACTTAGTGTTGGTTTTAGTGAATGCTTGCTTTTGTTAAGTTCTTTATTCTCACCAGTACTTATAAAAGTGCTGACCCACCAACAGTTTACTTGCTTGCAAGTACTGATCGTCCGAGTGAGCGATAGGCGTGCCTCAATCTCCAAGACCCGGAATCCTGGTTTCGATTGCCTCGCGTTGCTATAGTATAAAGGGGCATAATGTATGGAATGATGCCTTTGTATAAAGAGAACCCAGTCCCTCGATTTGTCCCGAATACTCAGTTGGCTAAATGCATTGCATTGCAATAATGTCCCTCCGTTGCTTACTCGATTGATGCGATGATAGCCTAATAACTTAAACGATGTTGCCTTGTGCGGGCGCAACCCCAGGCTCGTAAGGCATCACATCCCGGTATCAAACGGGACATTCCTTGTCCCGTCGGGTGGTGCCGAGGCGCGGTGATTCGCGTCCGGTCCTTCGGCCCGGCGGGGGAAGCGGTTGTCATGACCCGCACCCGAAAAATTGGGCATGAGTCGTGGGTACATCCATCCTACGCCGCAGAATCGGCGGTAGAACGCTGTAAAGGTCCATTCTAGGTCAACAATCTATATCTCACAAAACCTGTCAATATTCTCTCCAAAAGGAGGGCAACCACGTAATATATATATATATGCCTCAATCACAATAACTAGGGAAAGAGTAAAACCCTCAATCTACATCTCACAAAACCTGTCAATATCCTTCGCTGTCTCAGTCAAACCCTCAACAAATCTGCCCAGACGGCAGAACTCTGCTGCATACTCGTCCACCAGCATGCTCCCCTGGACGAGCGCCTCAAACTGGCTCTCTAAAGCACTGAGAGCCACATCCGGAAAGAACTTCTCCTTGACAAACTTCTTGAAAGCCTCCCAAGTCAGTCCCGGTACTGCTATCCGCGTATCTGTACGGTACCAAGTAAGGGCAAGGTCGAATATCTGGCTGCCCGCTGCCTCAATCTACATGCTGGCTGGGATCAGCGCCAGCCTGAAGATGCCCTCGATGTGCTTGATCCAGTCATCCGCGTATAGGATCCCCTCTGTACCCCGGAACTCCTTGGGCAGCATCCTTTGAAAGTCGATAATAGTGCCCGGCCTAGGATGCTGAGCCTGCTCTGCCTGTGGCTGGATCTGAGCCACTCTGTCCACCGCTGTCATAGCCACCTGATGAGCATTCTCAATGCCCATCCTCATAACAACCACCTGGCGGTGATGCGCGTCCATCATCTCTCTGAAGAACGCGAATAACTACGTGGCATCAACTGGTGCAGGCGGTGGTGGAGGAGGTACCACCGGAACAACTGGGGTAACTCTCGGATCGATAGGAGTGAGAGGATCTCCGAGAGAAATAGACGCTCCCTCAACCGCAGGAGTAGCGAGTGGAGCGGTAGCGGCTGCCCAAAGTCGAGCAGGACGAGAGGTGGCAGACCTCTTGGTGGCAGCTGCTGGAACGGTGCGCTGAGACCGTGTCTTCGGAGGCATCCTGAACACAGATCAAAAGAAGTCAATACGGTGCAAGATACGATATCATCAAAAAAGGACAGTAATATTGCAAAAGAAAATAATTTCAGGAAAGTTAAAGATAGCAAAAGAAATCAGAAAGGGTCCTAGTTATGATTGAGCACACTCTCTCTCAGTCTATATCCTATATCCTATTACAGGTAGACCTAGAAAATAGACCTGCGACTACGACCTGCATACTAGACCTGCATGGGCCACCACCAAAAATGTGTCACGACCCGCACCCAAAAAATCGGGTATGAGTCGTGGGTACGTCCAGCCTACGCCGCAGAATCGGCGGTAGAACACTGTAAAGGTCCGTTCTAGGTCAACAATCTATATCTCACAAAACCTGTCAATATCCTCTCCAAAAGGAGGGCAACCACGCAATATATATATGCCTCAATCACAATAACTAGGGAAAGAGTAAAAGCACGATAAGATAGCACAAGGAAACAAGAACCAAAGAGAGCAATACAATATCCAAAATATACAGTCCAAGTCTAAAGTCTACAACATCACAGAAGCAACAAAATAATAATACAGTACAGTCATCCAAAATAACAACTGGGAACAACCCAGGAAACCCACCTAGCTAACTAGGGTGCTAAAGGCGTCTCCTCAACGGGCTCCTCCTTAGTCTCGGGGTCGCAACACTCCTCGAAACCCGGCCCGTAGAAAGTCGGACAGAAATTCTCAGGATCCTCTGAAAAAAATATGCCCAGTCAGGACTGGAGCAAAGTACATAACTCTGAAAGCAACTCCAAATACATGGTAAGGTGTATATGACTAGCAATAGAAAAGTATACAAGATGCACAGGAAATAAATACATGCTGGAGCAGAATAAGTAGATGCAAAGTAAACTGGAGAATAATACAAGTAGAGAAGTAACTGTATGTGAGAAAACATGAATACTAGCTAAGTGCCTTGAGCACAAGTTCGTTATGTGATCGGCTTAGGTTATACATGAAAAATACTACGATAACTCCGTTATGCGTGAGTTGCATAACCGACATACACATGAATACTGTTTGGCTTTGATCACATAACCAACTCCTACTCCCCTCCCCCACTAATACTCTTGGATCCAACCATGGCACGCTACGTACATAATAAATAGCTTGCGCACATGAAGGCGAGAGCACAAGAAGCACATGAGAATCAATACCCGAAGCACATGATGAAATACACGTGATAGAGTACCCGCTGAACACGGTAAGGGGGATAGCATCTTATGACGGGATCCACTAGTACCAGCTCGTGTAACAATGTGTCAGAATCAAGTATTACAGTTCTAGAACAGGTGATATAAACGCTATCATGAAATGGAAACTATCAGAGGTAGGTACTCGCCTGATGTCCTGAGTAACTGATGAGGATCGAGATCCGGACCGGTGTCGCAAGAACCTATTACGAAAAGCAAGATTAAACAGGGTTCTAAGGAGTTAAACTGATATAAAATAATTAAAAACAGGCTTCTAGGGATATTCTAGGTCGAACGGGTCAAACCGATGAAATTTGGGTCAAAAGTCAACCCATCATCCAAAAAGTCAACTCTAGGTCAAAACTAGGTCAAACTTTGACTTTTACGGTCAACGAGGACAATTATGGTCAATGCTAGGTCAAACTAGGGTGCCCCTAAAATTCTAGGTTAAAACTAGCTCATTAAGCTAGTAAACCATCAAACTTGCCTCCTCGAGATACCGGGATACCCTCGGTATCCAATACCTCGACCTAAGCTACGCACCCCGCCTAAACCCGCTAAAACCTATGCTAGCACGCATAAATATATATACCAATACATATAAAAATAACTCTAAACATATTCCTAGGCAATTGCTCAAAAACCCCGTTCCGATACTCAATACCTTGGGTATCTCAAGGTATTGAGATACCGTGAAATCTCAAGGTATTGAGATATCCCTCTAATCCCTCGCGAACTACCCCTCTAGCTAACTATCTATGCACATAGATATATACCTAGCTATGTAATCTAGGCTAGAATATATATATCTAACACACACATATATATATATACACCTACATATCTATATGTATATATATCCACATAAACACATATACATATAACCATACATATATATATATATATATATATATATATATATATATATATATATATATATATATATATACATATATATATATATATATATATATTTATATCTCTCTCACCCTCGCTACTAGCTGCTACTGCCGCTACTACATGCTGCTATGGCTGCTGCCCCTGCTGCATTTGCTGCTAACACTGCGGCTTGTGCTGCTGCTATTGTTGCATATGGTGCTGTTGCTGCTGCAGTTGGCTGCTGCTGCCACTGCAGCAGCTACTTGCTGCTGCTGCTGCGCTTGCTTGCTGCAGCGCGCTACCTCCTCCTCGCTGCACTGCTTGACACACCACACACACACAAACACGCACAAACATATATATATACATATATAGAGACACACATACATACATATATATAAACTTATATATATATATAAACACAACTCACACAATACACAACACAACACACACAACACTCACCAACGCACGCCCAACCACCCCCTACACGCACAAACACATATATATATATATATATATAAAATATAACCCGAGAACTCTAGCACACACTCTCCAAAGCTAACCCAACGCGCGCACAAGCCCGAAACTAAGAACCCAAGTCGAAATGGCCGTTCGGTCATTTCGACGAACACGTGGTGTACGGTTCGCAAAACCTCCTGAAACGCACACCAAACCAACTCGAAATCGGCCCAAAATTTATCTACGGGTTCTAATCGATGTCTAGATCCTAGAAAAAAATGCTAACTCGTCGATTCTAGGTCCGTCTAACCTAGGACATAGAACCAGCGACGACGAAAAAAATGCTAACTCGGCAAAAACACGCACGCACATAGAACCAGCGACGACGAAAACCCCAAAAATGCCCGAAACGCCCGTTTCTCCGCGACACGACTTCACGTGTCCGAACGGAGACACGCACTAACCCTCAAGACACCCGACAACGCCTACCTAGGTCCGTCTAACCTAGGACATCACCCAAAATTGGGCCAATTTCGAATTCCATCCGAAATTGACACAAAACCTAGTGTCAAAGTCTCCAAACACAACCAAACGTGTTCCAACTTTCTCCCACGGGTAGCCTTAGGATCTAGAAAGGTTCTAAACCACTAATTACACTACACAAGAGTAATTAGTAAGGGGAAAGTTAGGATTTACCTCTTGGAAGTTGGAATCCCAAGGCCAAAGTCTCCAATTTACTTGAAATTACCGCCCTCAAGCTCTAAGCCTCCAAATCTAGCCTCCACACTAAGTCTAGGCTCTACCCACCTAGGTTGGGGGAAAATATAGGATTAGAGTTAATATCCATGAAGAATAGAAGAAGAAAGACGAGAAATAGAATACTTACTTGAAGTTGGGAGAAGGAAAGAAGAAGAAATGGAGAATGGAGAAGAAGAAGAAGTAGTAGTGAAGAAGAAGAATGGGGGGCTGTGTTGCTCGGGTCTGGGAGTAGGGCTGGAATAGGGCCGACCAAGCAAGAAATAAGGGGTTTACAAAGTCTCCAAAAGACCAAAATGCCCTCCTCTCACTTGGGTTTGGGTTTCGGGTTCCAAAAGTACTCAAACTAACTCCCAATCTCTCCAACTAACTAAAATAAAATATAATAAATATTTCTAAACCCAAAAATAGGTCTCACAAGGGTGTGGGTTGGGTCGGACATGGGTCCACTAAGGTCTGACACGGGTCCAGGCTAGCCAAAACCCTAAAATAATCAAATAAAAATAATACAATCACTAATTAAATATAATTATAATTATTTAAAAACAATACATAATTTATCAAATAAAAATAACCCTATTTTCTAGAATCGGGTAGTGACAAGCCTACCCTCCTTAAAATAATTTTGTCCTCGAAATTAAAAAGACGAAACTAGGACAGGAATGCAAAGAAAATAACCATACCTCAGGTCTCGAAAAGATAGGGGTATCGCTCGCGCATTTTATCCTCCCTCTCCCAGGTCGACTCACCTGGAGAGTGATGCCTCCATGCGACATGAACCAAGGGAATATTCTGGTTCCTCAACACCTTCTCCCGCCGATCCAGAATCTCCACCGGCTGCTCTGGATAGCTAAGAGTAGGGCCCACCACGATCTCTGAGTGATCCAATACGTGAATAGGATCCGCCACGTACCGTCTCAACTGCGATACGTGGAACACATCATGAACTCCCTCTAGCATAGGTGGCAAATCTAGCCTATACGCCATAGCGCCGACCCTCTCAAGGATGCTGAAGGGTCCGACAAAACGTGGGCTAAGCTTTCCGCCTCCACCGAAGCGAATAGTGCCCCGCGTCGGAGAAATCCTCAGGAACACCAGATCTCCAACCTAGCACAAACAAGGTCTCATCAATTAATCTAAAATAAGCAATCACAAGAAAACACAAGAACAAAATTTAGATTCTAAGCTATACCTCGAACTCCAAAGGTCTCCGGTGGCTATCGGTCCAATGTTGCTGCCTGTCCTGCGCCACCCGAAGTCTATCTCTAATGAGCTTGACCTTCTCCGCTGCATCAACCACTATCTCCGGGCCAAGCAAAGCTCTCTTGCCTACATTATCCCATGATAACGGAATACGACACCTCCCTCCATACAATGCCTCGAATGGTGACATCTCGATACTGGCTTGGTAGCTGTTGTTGTAAGCAAACTCTACCAAGTACAAGTGATCCTCCCAAGAGCCTCTGAAATCCTGAACACAAGTATGAAGCATGTCCTCAAGTGTCTTGATAGTCCTCTTTGACTGACCATCTGTCTGTGGGTGATATGCACTACTAAACTTAAGCTGGGTGCCCAAGCTAGCCTGCAGACTCCTCCAGAAATGCGAGGTAAAGCGACTGTCCCGATCTGATACTATGCTCATAGGAACTCCATGCAGTCTGACTATCTGGCGCATATACATCTCTGCTAGTCTCACTGTAGACGTACCCACCTTGAATGGTAGAAAGTGGGTCGAGTTGGTCAACCTGTCCACGATGACCTAAATCGCATCCTTTCCGCCTGGAGAACGGGGAAGTCCAGAAACAAAATCCATAGTCACATGCTCCCATTTCCACTCCGAAATAGGTAACGGCTGGAGCAAACCTCCTGGCCTCTGCCTCTCCGCCTTCACTTGCTGGCACACTAAGCATCGGGACACGAAGCGCGCTACCTCCCGCTTTATCCCGTACCACCATACATGCTCTCTTAGATCTCTATATATCTTGTTGGCACCTGGATGCATAGAGTACTGAAATCGATGCGCCTCCTGAAGAACCTCCTCGCGCAGCGACCCACTCGGCACACACAACCTGGTACCATGCCGCAATGAACCATCATCAGCAATGGTAAAGTCATCTGATAATCCAATCTGAACCTGCGCCCTGATGCTCCTCAAGGATTCATCCTCAAACTGTGTAGCCCTGATCCGTTCTACCAACTCTGACTGAATTTGCAGTCCCCATATCTGCATCTCAACTCCAGGCACTATCACCTCAATGTCCAAGCTCTCTAGATCTGCCAGAAGATAACGATCTGTAGTTAGGCATATAGCTACAGGATACCTGCTCAGCGCATCCGCAACTACGTTCGCCTTCCTTGGATGGTACTGTAATAATATGTCGAAGTCTTTTATCAACTCCAACCATCTCCTCCGCCTCATGTTCAGCTCTTTTTGGGTAAACACATACTTCAAGCTCTTGTGGTCTGTAAAGATCTCCACACGCTCTCCGTATAAATAGTGTTTCCATAACTTCAGAGCAAAGATGATCGCTGCCAACTCCAAATCGTGGGTAGGGTAGTTCTTCTCATGATGACGTAATTGCCTAGAAGCATAAGCAATCACCCTCCCATTCTGCTGCAACACACAACCCAGTCCCTTCCCCGATGCATCACTATAGATAGTGAATCCTCCAGATCCTTATGGCAATGTCAACTCTGGAGCTGTCGTCAACCTCCTCTTCAGCTTATCAAAGGTGATCTGGCACTCCTCTGACCAAACAAACTCTACGTCATTTCGGGTCAGCCTGGATAACGGCTCTGCAATCCGGGAAAATTTTTGAACAAATCTCCTGTAGTAACCTGCCAGTCCCAGGAAACTCCTGACCTCGGCTACTGAACTCGGAGCACTCCATGCCTCAACTGCCATGATCTTTCTCGGATCTACCGAGATCCCTTCTCCAGTCACCAAATGACCAAGGAATTCAACCTTGTCAAGGATGAACTCACACTTCGAAAGCTTTTTATAAAGCTTCTCCTTCCTGAGAGTCTCCAGCACTATCCTCAGATGCTCCTCGTGCTCCTCTGGGGTCTTCGAATACACCAAGATATCATCTATAAACCCCACTACAAACCTGTCCAGATGCTGATGGAACACCTTGTTCATCAGATTCATGAACACTGTTAGGGCATTAGTCAACCCAAACGATATCACCATGAACTCATACTGTCCATACCTGGTCCGAAAAGATGTCTTCGGAATATCCTCCCGCCTGACCTTCACCTGATGGTAGCCTATCCTCAGATCAATCCTGGAAAATACCCTCGCTCCGCTCAATTGGTCAAAAAGATCATCAATACGCGACAGCGGATACTTGTTCTTAATTGTGAGGTTGTTCAGAGCCATGTATTCGATACACATCCGAATCAACCCATCCTTCTTCGGCACAAAAAGTACCAGAGCACCCCACGGAGAAGAACTAGATCTGATAAATCCCTTGTCCTGAAGCTCATCCACCTGCTTCTTCAACTCTATCAACTCACTGTTGCTGACTCTATAGACGTGCTGGGATATCGGCTCCGCGCCTGGCACCAAGTCTATAGAGAGCTCCACATCTTTGTCCGAAGGTAACCCTGGCAACTCCTCCGGAAAGACATCCATGTACTCCTCTATCAGTGGATGTAGCAACCTCGGCTCTACCACCAGGGCTCCGCAGAAGACTCCCTCGCTCTGCTCCGCTGCTCCTCTGGCAAACTGAAACTCTGGCTCACCTGGCGAACTAAACAACACTCTGCCTCTACGACAATCTATACTAGCACAATGCATACTCAACCAATCCATCCCGAGTACAATATCATAGCTCGGAAGTGGCATTACGAGTAGGCATACACTCAACTCCCGGCCTCCCAAGGTAACTCTCCGGTCTCTGCAGACATCACTGACTAGGATGATACCACCCCCGGTCGTGATCTTGCAGAGTCTAGCTAAAGGTTCAGCAACAAGATGGTGTCTAACAGCAAAAGATATAGACACAAAGCTATAGGAAGCCTCAAAATCAAATAAAGCAAGTGCTGGAATGGAATCAAGAAGAACAGAACCTGAGATCACATCACCAACGGGCTCGGCCTCGTCTACGGTCAGGGAAAAAGCTCGCCCTTGTTATCCTCCTCGGTGCTGCTGTTGGTGATGGGCAAACCTCTGCTGCTGAGTCTATAAAGGCTGTCCTCTCTGCTGTGCTGCAGGTGCTCTGGCTGGTCCCCTCTGAGCGGCTCCTCTGCCCTGAGCTGTACGAGCAAGTACTGAAGGACAATCCTTCAGCTAGTGATCTGCTGCACCACACAATAAACATCTGCCCAGCCTCTTTCTGCATATGTCCCATCCGTGCCCTGGCTTCCTACAGAAAGGGCAAATGATGGGCTGCCTCTGGCCCTGCTGCTGTCTCTGTCTCTACTGCTGGGGCGCCTGCCGGAAGGGCGCACGACCCTGACCCTGGTGCTGTTGGGTCTGCTGGAACGGCCTCTTGGCTAGGCCTACACTGTTGCCTGCTCCAGAAGCATCTCTGCTCCTCTTGGTCTTCAGCTCCAAGTCATCCTCAGCTCTCTGAGCGTCGCTCACAATCTACTCGAAGGTCGCCTCGCGGTCACTCCTAGTCAAGGACTTGACCTCCATGACCAAACCCTTGCAGAATTTTTGTGCCTTCACTGCCTCAGTCAAACCCTCAACAAATCTGCCCAGACGGCAGAACTCTGCTGCATACTCGTCCACCAGCATGATCCCCTGGACGAGCGCCTCAAACTGGCTCTCTAAAGCACTGAGAGCCACATCCGAAAAGAACTTCTCCTTGAAAAGCTTCTTGAAAGCCTCCCAAGTCAGTCCCGGTACTGCTATCCGCGTATCTGTGCGGTACCAAGTAAGGGCAAGGTCGAACATCTGGCTGCCCGCTGCCTTAATCTACATCCTGGCTGGGATCAGCGCCAGCCTGAAGATGCCCTCGATGTGCTTGATTCAGTCATCCGCGTACAGGATCCCCTCTGTACCTCGAAACTCCTTGGGCCGTATCCTTTGAAAGTCGATAATAGTGCCCGACCTAGGATGCTGAGCCTGCTCTGCCTGTGGCTGGATCTGAGCCACTCTGTCCACCGCTGTCATAGCCACCTGATGAGCATTTTTAATGCCCATCCTCATAACAACCACCTGGCGGTGATGTGCGTCCATCATCTCTCTGAAGAACGCGAACAACTGTGTGGCATCAACTGGTGCAGGCGGTGGTGGAGGAGGTACCACCGGAACAACTGGGGTAACTCTCGGATCGATAGGAGTGAGAGGATCTCTGAGAGAAACAGACGCTCCCTCAACCGCAGGAGTAGCGAGTGGAGCGGTAGCGGCTGCCCGAAATCGAGCAGGACAAGAGGTGGCAGACCTCTTGGTGGCAGCTGCTGGAACGGTGCGCTGAGACCATGTCTTCGGAGGCATCCTGAACACAGATCAAAAAAGTCAATACGGTGCAAGATATGATATCATCAAAGAAGGACAGTAATATTGCCAAAGAAAACAATTTCAGAAAAGTTAAATATAGCAAAAGAAATCAGAAAGGGTCTTAGTTATGATTGAGCACACTCTCTCTCAGCCTATATCCTATATCCTATTACAGGTAGACCTAGAAACTAGACCTGCGACTACGACCTGCATACTAGACCTACATGGGCCACCACCAAAAACGTGTCACGACCCGCACCCGAAAAATCGGGTATGAGTCGTGGGTACGTCCAGCCTACGCCGCAGAATCGGCGGTAGAATGCTGTAAAGGTCCGTTCTAGGTCAACAATATATATCTCACAAAACTTGTCAATATCCTCTCCAAAAGGAGGGCAACCACGCAATATATATATGCCTCAATCACAATAACTAGGGAAAGAGTAAAAGCACGATAAGATAGCACAAGGAAACAAGAACCAAAGAGAGCAATACAATATCCAAAATATACAGTCCAAGTCTAAAGTCTACAACATCACAGAAGCAACGAAATAATAATACAGTACAGTCATCCAAAATAACAACTGGGAACAACCCAGGAAACTCACCTAGCTAACTAGGGTGCTAAAGGCATCTCCTCAACGGGCTCCTCCTCAGTCTCGGGGTCGCAACACTCCTCGACACCCGGCCCGTAGAAAGTCGGGCAGAAATCCTCAGTATCCTCTGGAAAAATATGCCCAGTCAGGACTGGAGCGAAGTACATAACTCTGAAAGCAACTCCAAATACATGGTAAGGTGTATATGACTAGCAATAAAAAAGTATACAAGATGCACAGGAAATAAATACATGTTGGAGCAGAATAAGTAGATGCAAAGTAAACTGGAGAACAATACAAGTAGAGAAGTAACTGTATGTGAGAAAACATGAATACTAGCTAAGTGCCTTGAGCACAAGTTCGTTATTTGATCGGCTTAGGTTTCACATAAAAAATACTACGATAACTCCGTTATGCGTGAGTTGCATAACCGACATACACATGAATACTGTTTGGCTTTGATCACATAACCAACTCCTACTCCCCTCCCCCACTAATACTCTTGGATCCAACCACGGCACGCTACGTACATAATAAATAGCTCGAGCACAAGAAGCACATGATAGCACATGAGAATCAATACCCGAAGCACATGATGAAATACTGTCACGCCTCAGTCCCAAAATACGTAGGACTAGGAACACGTAAGCATGCCAGCCGCATGGATATGGCAACTCCAATATATGGAAACCAAACCCATACGTACGCTGTAATATGAATATAAAATCCACAAGTGGTATAAACATATGTCATAAGTCACATGGTACAATCTAAATCTCATCCATAGAAAATCAATATAAATGAATAATCAGCATCTATATAACTAGATCTCAACATAAGTATCTAAGGATGATAGTTGGATGGAAACAAATCCACTACCAACTCGAATGTAAGAGCAAATACAAAATAAGTACAACACAACAATACCATATAAGAATACCAGCTAGCAATCACGGGCTCGAAGAGAGGATATCCACGAAACATATATAACCATCCAAATCTGCGCTCTTGTAAATACTCAAGAACAGATACACCTGGCAGAGGACCAGGTCCTCAGAGGGACGTAACAAGATACAGAAAAGCGAGCCAACTTGAATACAGTAAACATGCATATTATTTAAAAATAAATAAGTACGCTGTACAAGACATCTATATGAATGCAAATGAGGATAACTTTTTGACGTATGGGCAAGGTTAGGCTACTCGATCTAATCCTCACAACTCACACACCCGTCTAGAACATCATCAGCCAAAATACCGCGGGGGTAGCGACCCTCGTGACTCCATCAATCGACATACCACGGGGGTAGAGACCATCGGACACGACCACCATAGTGCGTGCTAGTGACTACGGTGTTACCAGAGTGGTTAAAGCCCATATGCCTAATGATTATCCTCGATGATACTAAGTGCCAAGTGTGTGTCAACATATCTAATATATAGTAATGACTGAAAGAACTACACATGCAATGAATAAACAGAAAGAAAATAAATATATAGAAATATACTAAGCATGCAAATTACTGTAAACAACTTTGCAAGATATCTTGCCTGGTCTGAAAAGGATGAAGTCCCAACTCAAGGCGTCGTCCGATCTACCCGTCACATAAATTAAACAAGTTAGGTTACAAAAGTGGGTAAATAGGTTCCTCCATTTAATCTATTTTGATTCTGAATAAAATAACCTAAAATAGTATTTTAATCTTATTATAATCTAATTTTATTGTTAAACCCTAATTTTGTCCAAAGAACTGAATTTTATCAACTCGAGACTCATGGCACGCAAATCGAGGCGATCTGTTGACCAAAAAGTCAACAGACACAAACTCAACTTTCATGCATGATTTTATGTAGATTTCAGCATCAAAAATATGCTAGAATTTACGGCTCGTCCGGATTCAAATTTGTTTGGGAATTATGGCACATACAAATTTTGTATTGTGCACCGATGGTTAAATTCTAACCTAGAAGTTCTACAGAATTAACAGTATGTAAATATTTTGAATTAAATTCTGGGAAAAATATATGTCGATGATCTCAACATTAGCTTTCCGAAACTTTAAACGGTTTGTGATTCTGATTCCGGGTTCTCCCGAAATTGCGAAAACATCGAAACACGTCTATTTTCGGACATGCTGTGCTCTACGAATTTTTCAGAATTTAACACTTATAATTTCGAAAAACAATTTATATAATCAGAAATCTAATCTCAATATCTTTCTAACGCAAGAAACTAGGCCTCGTTTGGAGTCCGGAGCTATGTGCAATGGCTTCTGGAAGATGAAGGAACCCTAGATGGCAATTCTCCAAAAATCGGCTCAAGAAAAACCCTAGAAAATAACTTAAACTATTATATATATATATAGAGGAGAGAGAGTGCAGCCGCGGCTCGAAAAGCGCCACGTGGCAGCCATCCACGCTGCCCCGCCCAAATCGGACAGTCCGAAACTGACGCGGCTCGGCTCAGCTGAGTCCGAGTCGAACTCTGACTCGGCTCGAGGTCGGCTCGGCTTCACCCCGCGGTCACTGACAGGCGGGCCTGGCACTGTTCGCTGCGGGACGCTGACAGGTGGGCCCCCTGTTTGCTGACTGGGCAGAATTAATTACTTTTTGGGTTTTCTTTTTCAGAAATTAGTTTTAAATTCAGTTTTTCATAATTAACTTAAAATAAATGCTAAAAATAATCAGAAAATTCCAAAAAAATTCTAAAAAATATATTTTATTATTTAGAACCTAAAATAAAAGTTTAGAATATTTTTAATTAAGTTTGAACATAAAATAAATTCTTCAAAGTCCTAGAAAATTAGTGTTACTAGTTTTTAATTAACTAAAAATTATGGAAAAATCCCAATAATCTAAAATAGCCTAAAAATAATTCTAATTAAATATTTATATAAGTAAATATACTAAAAAAAATTCTTTTCTAATTAACTAAGAGAATACTCTAAATAAATTCAACATCTATAATAAATATAATAATATAAAATATACACAAAATACCTATTTTGGGTGAGGGAGTTTACAATCTACCCAACTTAAAACAATTTCGTCCTCGAAATTAAAATAAAGCATAATTTATTAAATCATTCACATTCGTACATAAGGTACGTCAATCGCAATCTCTTCCAAAAATTTAAATAAGAAAATCTATTCAAATCTATCGCGATCATTTCAAAATTAAGATAATCATTGTTCAAATCAAAATTCAATCTATTGTAATCTCTTCTCACTTTTCCAAATCATCAATATCCAAATTTAAATTGAATCCATATAATATCTTCAAGATTTAAATAACCCATATCAAATTTTACCTCACGATCTCCAACTATCATAATCTCCTCTAGAAGTAATTCGAGTCCAATATTATTCCTATTTTCACTTATAATTTTTTTTTTGTATTCTTCAACTTTTTAAATTCCATTCACATCCTCAATATTTCAAATAGGTAGTCCAACCATCAAATTTTAATTCTTAATTTAAATCATCAAATTGAAAAATAATTTAAATGCAGCCCACCAATGTTCAAGTCTGAAATTATATATTTATCCTTCAAATTCAAATTGATGATTTTACCTTCAATACTCAAAAATTTAAATTATGTACTTAAGGTATAAATATTGGGTCCTCAATATCAAGATTTTTAAAATTTATTAATCCTCATCATCTTAGTTATTCTTCTAAAATTCTCAAAATTAAATGGCTTGAACCTCTCCCAATCTAATCTTACTCGATCACAATCTAAAAAAATTTTCTCTCGAGTTGCCAATGCACTGCTACCCAACTTAGAATTTACCCATCTATCACAGAAGGCTATATACTTTAAGAAAAATATTCCTTAATTTATTTACTCATGTCATTCAATCCTCAAAACTTCAACGCCGATTATATCATATATGATATGTCCTTAATTACGAAAGAATAATCCTCAAGTATGTGATCGGCCTATGGGGTATATCTAGTACTCTCTGTGTATCAAACTTATACCAAGCACGAGGTTTCGTCTTTCCGAAATAAGGGAAGACGGAGATCAATAATAAAGAGTTCAAGGGCGAGGTAATAGAATAGAAGTATCGGGATCAAGGCGTTTAAAGAATTTAAATAGGAATTGTCAAAGCAGTTGTGGATTGAAGTCCTATTTTTGTAATGCCTATCCACATGCTCGCATTAGTATAATTATGTAACGGATACGATATGCTTAGACATATATAGAGGGCAAGTTCATTCATCTACTAATAACTAGATATCTCAATCCACGTAAAGTAGTTATACGAAGGCGAACCACACGCACTATGGTTGATCAGACCGTAGTACACTGATTCTGAAATGTATTAATGTATGCATCCACTAATACATATATAGTGAACAAGCTTGATGAAAGAATAAGCTTGCAAAACTAGGCTATAATAGCGGCATAAGTCAAGGTGGTACAACAATTATAGGTACGCTAGATGATGATGAAAGGAGGTATAAGTCAATTCAAGTTCACAAAAACAAAACAAAAAAATAGAATAAGCAATAATAATAAAGACTCTACAAATCTCTATAGTTATCATAAAACCTCCTTGTCTATGTCGCTAGTCGACCAAATAGGGGCAAGGACCTCTAAATTCTATTGTCTGAATAAACACTGTCGTCTTATGTTAGCATACAATTAATGTCATTCAGCTACACTTTAATAATAGGGCAAAAGACTATGTGATACTAGGTTGTGAGGTATGCTACCCAACTTATAATAATTAACTAATACTTTAATTGCCTTAAGGATACCGTAGAACTCCTGTTAAGGTCTACGGGAAGGGGTCTTGGTATTTATTAGGGTATCCTCTTTTATTACATAGGTCATGGTCGTCCTAAGTCTTAATCATAGCGCTCATGGAGCAAGTGTCAATAGTAAGGATAGAAGAGTTACTGGTCGTCAAGGGGAAAGGATCTAACTCGTATCGAGGTGGGGGTACATGTTACGCAATTTAAAACTAAGGGATAAGCGCCAGGTCTCAATCTACAAGAATAGCTTAAACCATCAAGTTCTAACTACTAAGCACACAATTTTAAAATTCAAGAGTAACCACCAAAATCCTAGCAAGCTATATATATCCTAACATAGAATAAATTTACTTGGTCTATAATCAGCAGTGTCAGATGGCACGAGTTAAAAGATGAAGAATAGAGGAACAAAATTTGGTCGTCACACAATTAGCGAACGCTAAGGTCGCAGAGGAACAATATATGAAATTAAAATAGGGGGCTCTATATAGCATCATGGTTTTCTAAGGGAAAGTGGTATGCTAGTTGCTATGTTCGAGGTATGATCAAGAGAAACGTTATATTCATTGCTCTTGGCTTCCTAAGGTACTGTCTGCTACTAATAAGACAATGATCTAAGTTTATAGTTCTAATATTATCTCACCATAAGTGTTAGGTCCAGCCCTAATATTTAACCCTGGATTTCTATTGGTTCCTCAATACTAGGGTCAAACACTATGGTCAAACTTCTAACTAACTCTAGTAGTGTCTATACTACTCTCAAGTCTTCATATTACATCAAGGGGTAATGGTAAACCAATTCTAGAGATAAGGAATTCTAGGGTTCACTAGATATTCTAAACTTAGTGGTGTGTCTATATTCTCGTTGTATTCTTAATAGGTGTGCTACCATAATTATCATCCTAATAACAGGGGTTCCTATATTCTAGCAGAAGGCTATACTCAAAGAATTATTAGGGAAGTACAGGAATCAAGCAGGATACAATTATTCAGATAGAACAGATAGGAGGAAGATGAATAATAGTCAATTGTGGATGAGATCCTATACTCTATTCCTAGGTGCAGGCTTGTTTGGTACAATAACATAACCGGGACAATATGCTCTCGACCTGCATGGGCCACCACAAAAACATGTCACACCTCAGTCCCAAAATACGTAGGACTAGGAACACGTAAGCATGCCAGCCGCATGGATATGGCAACTCTAATATATGGAAACCAAACCCATACGTACGCTGTAATATGAATATAAAATCCACAAGTGGTATAAACATATGTCACAAGTCACAGGGTACAATCTAAATCTCATCCACAGAAAATCAATATAAATGAATAACCAGCATCTATATAACTAGATCTCAACATAAGTATCTAAGGATGATAGTTGGATGGAAATAAATCCACTACCAACTAGAATGTAAGAGCAAATACAAAATAAGTATAACACAACAACACCATATAAGAATACCAGCTAGCAATCACGGACTCGAAGAGAGGACATCCACGAAACATATATAACCATCCAAATCTGCGCTCCTGCAAATACTCAAGAACAGATACACCTGGCAGAGGACCAGGTCCTCAGAGGGACGTAACAAGATACAAAAAAAGCGAGCCAACTTGAATGCAGTAAACATGCATATTATTTGAAAATAAATAAGTACGCTGTACAAGACATCTATATGAATACAAATGAGGACAACTTTTTGACGTATGGACAAGGTTAGGCTACTCGATCTAATCCTCACAACTCACACCCGTCTAGAACATCATCAGCCAACATACCGCGGGGGTAGCGACCCTCGTGAATCCATCAATCGACATATCGCAGGGGTAGCGACCATCGGACACGACCACCATAGTGCGTGACTATGGTGTTACCAGAGTGGTTAAAGCCCATACGCCTAATGATTGTCCTCGATGATACTAAGTGCCAAGTGTGTGTCAACATATCTAATATATAGTAATGACTGAAAGAACTACACATGCAATGAATAAACAGAAAGGAAATAAATATACAGAAATATACTAAGCATGCAAAATACTATAAACAACTTGGCAAGGTATCTTGCCTTGTCTGAAAAGGATGAAGTCCCAACTCAAGGCGTCGTCCGATCGACCCGTCACATAAATTAAACAAGTTAGGTTACAAAAGTGGGTAAATAGGTTCCTCCATTTAATCTATTTTAATTCTGAATAAAATAACCTAAAATAGTATTTT